>JAQPZY010001022.1:600000-1017093 GCA_029931535.1 Margaritifera margaritifera
ATTTAAAATAACTTTATAATGTTTTCGAGGAGCATATCAATGAGAGAGAGAGAGAGAGAGAGAGAGAGAGAGAGAGAGAGAGAGAGAGAGAGAGAGAGAGAGAGAGAGAGAGAGAAGCAATTACTCGGATAAAGATAACTTAAAAAACCCACACCGCTTATCCTTAATATGTTGCTAGTTTATACGTTCTGTTTAAAATCAAATTGAATCTTACATTGGAGTTTCCCTTATCACACAATATTGGAACATGCAAATCTTACGTTGGAGTTTCCCTTATCGCACAATATTGGAACAAACAAATCTTACGTTGGAGTTTCTCTTATAGCACAATAGTGGAATATTTAAATCTTACGTTGGAGTTTCCCTTATCGCACAATATTGGAACATACAAATCTTACATTCTAGTTTCCCTTATCACACAATATTGGAACATACAAATCTTACATTGGAGTTTCCCTTATCACACAATTTGTGACCTTGGAGTGTCCTTTATGGATTAATTTCAGTGTATGTATAATTTGTCATTTGATTTGAGTCATCTGTCTTAAGTCATTTGTCCTTTTATAGTCGTGGAAGGTGACCCTGGAACATATTGAATCGAGGCGAAGCAATAAAAAGGGAGCCCAGTTTGACCTATTTCTGCAATGCACTTCTCCTAAGGAGACCCTGACGATGGTTCTGAACAGCCTCCGTCAGAGCCCTCTGGTGGCAAACTTGAACATTCTAAACCAGACGGACCTTAAGAGAGGTAGGTCAATGACGTGAGTGGCATTCCTCATGTTTCGTTTTTCCTGTATGAACATCTACCGGGAGATTTGTCTACACGACATATATCATCATGGAGACGTTTATAGGAATGCCATACATATGAAGAAAACTGAACTAACAAAACTTGTAAGAAAACTGGATTGCTTCCTACAAAATTCACTCAGTAAAGTTGTACAATTTAAGGAAGGACTATTTCCAGGTCTTCCACAATTCAATGGTATTGCACTGTACACAGGGATATTTCTTTTATTCTCTTTAAATCTTTTGATCTTTAACTTATAAAATAACGGGCATAAACTTTCTTCTTAAGAGTAATAATGATTAAGCGCTAGCACAGTTAAAAGTGTACCAACATCTATATCAAAATCATTCTTTCATTAAGAGTGCAGTCCCCACAGGGGATCAGATTACCACATATTTGTTTGGCTTTAAACATATTTTATTGCATATATTACAAAAGAAAAAGTATTAGGCACAAGTTCTTCCAACTTAGAATAGCCTTTACCGTAAAAAATAAAAAACACATTATATTTCATACACACCTGCATTACATACATACACACATACATACATACATACATACATACATACATACATACATACATACATACATACATACATATATACATACATACATACATACATACATACATACATACATACATACATACCGACATACATACCGACATACATACATACATACATACATACATACATACATACATACATACATACATACATACATACATACATACATACATACATACATACATACATGTATACTGCTTAGTCAAATGATGCTCAGGGGAGAGAAAACCAAGGAAATCTTTTCGGAAAATAATAGTGGTCAAGACTTATAAACCTCGAAAAGGATATTAAGGAAACTCACAATTGGATTTAACTTTCTTGATCTCTATTGTTAGGTCTATAGGCTCAAAAAGCAGTTAGTATGTCTAAGATAAAGGTGAACCTGTATAAAAACTTCAATATTAATTGTGTCATTAAGAGTATCGTCGCCAAGCAACAGCATGTATAAGTCAATATCAACTGGAAGTTTGAGTAGGTTATTCATTAGTAGGATTCGTGGATTATTGTATAGTTTACATTCAAAGAAATTGTGAATGTGATATGCTGTTTCTATTGATTCAGAGCGACTACAGAATAGATTGGCAACAATGTGGTTCAAATATAGATCCGCCTTAATAACTGAACAGTTTATTCCTCAATGTAGCATGTAATATACATTTTCTTTTACCTATGGAGTAGTAGGATGGCACTTGCTTGTTTTTATTTAAATGAATTTGAGTTTCTTGTATATATATATATATATATATATATATATATATATATATATATATATATATATATATATAATCGGTCATCAGTCATTTGTGCGTTCTCCTTCTACTCGTCTTGTTTTAATTTCTTGGTTGATAACAAAGTTAAAATAAAAATCACTTGAGACTGCTTTCAATTGAAAGTTAACAAAAATAATATCTAGGATTTATACGTTTGCGATTGAAATATTAGATGTATAGTGAAGTATACATTGTAGTATAGTGAAGTATACATTGTAGTATAGTGAAGTATACATTGTAGTATAGTGAAGTATACATTGTAGTATAGTGAAGTATACATTGTAGTATAGTGAAGTATACATTGTAGTATAGTGAAGTATATATTGAAGTATAGTGAGTATACATTTACAATGCGATTGAAATATTAGATGTATAGTGAAGTATACATTGTAGGGGTAAAGCTTTACAACTAAGAATTTATAATTTATGATAACATTCTGGAAATCTTGAAAGAGGAATACATGTACTAGTATAACAAGAGTAATATTAGTTATAATCGCTCAAATTAAACAAATTTTATCACATTTTTATGCACGCATTTTATTTTATTATTTTGCTTTGCCGTGATTTTAGAAGTCTGGATACCGACTCACATCTCTGACCTGAACAAATGCACTCATCTTGTGACAAAGTTTGAACCCGAGCTGGACAGTGACCATCCGGTAAGCTAATTTGTTAATAATCATATAATTTCACATGAAAATCTTGGCATTAACTTTTTAACAAATGAGTTACAGCTCCACATCCTAACAAGAGAGAGAGAGAGAGAGAGAGAGAGAGAGAGAGAGAGAGAGAGAGAGAGAGAGAGAGAGAGAGAGCATTTCCAGACTTTTAAATAATAACTGCAAACAAAGCACAAATACGACCAGATGAAGAAAATTACAACTAGTCTTTTTTGTATGCGGAAATGTACGCACGTATGTTTGTAAAAGCATGTAGACATACACGCACGTATGTATGTATGTATGTATGTATGTATGTATGTATGTATGTATGTATGTATGTATGTATGTATGTATGTATGTATGTATGTATGTATGTATGATGTTATAGATAGATGGATCGATTTAAATTTCCACTTAAGATTTCTGTTGCTTCATTAATTCTACATGTTTTCATTATTTTTTCAGGGATTCACCGACATGAACTACAGGGCCAGACGAGCGCAAATAGCGGACATTGCCTTTGAATTCAAATAGTGCGTTACTATAGAATTTCCTTTCTCACCAACCTTAACAAGTCATTAGGCTTAATCAAAGGCTTGCACGACAGATCCTTCCTACGCTTACAGTATCTCTTGGTTTCTTAACTATTACGTTCCCTTTTGATCCGAGGTCTTACATAAGTACTATCGTATATCGTCTCAGCCATTTATATATCGTCATTTTTCTAACAATGCCGGCAACATCCGGAATTCATTTTCCGTATGAATTGCAAAATTGTAATATTTTGGTCCATAAAAAGCCAACATTTTACAACAGAGAGAAACAAAAGCGAACGTATCTCCACCAAGCAGAAAACAATTACCGGTCAACACAGGTAATTTCAATGTGCATGACTTTTTATTAGTGTAATATTTCATTAAAATGATGTAATATATCAGTGATACACAACCATGATACGCCCTCAACTTACCCTTACTATTAAAGACGTTACCACTGTACATATATACAAGTGAACAGGTCTAAAGTTAATCCTGAGTGAAACTAGTATATGATGAAGGATGGGAGGCTAGAATAAGAAGTAAATAGAAATTAAAATAATGTTTAAAATTAATATTTGAATGACTTCAATTGAATACGAACGGCAGTTACTGACATATTATAATATGATTCTGTTGTCGTTTTTTAAAAAATAAATAATTGAATCTTTTCCCACCTACGTAAGAGTGTCACAATTAAGCAGTTGAGACTTTGACATGAGGTGATCATTGTTAGATGCACTAGTGTGTTTGCAGTGTCCACCGATCCTAAAGTTATACCATCAACGCCAAAGCTAGCAACAACAATTATATAATTTTTTAACAATTTTGTTTAGATTATAGTCATGTTTGAAATTTTAACGTCAATAAATTCATTTATTATATGATTCTTACATACTTTGATTTTTCCACTAATTACAGTGGCCAAACAATACCCAGAGTTGAGTACACGGAGGATGAAATACGAACGTGGTAAGTAAAAATAAAAGATGACAAATTTTAGAAAATGAAAAGAAATATATATTTTTAAAATTCTCAACTTGTTGTGTTAAGTGAGTGAGAATATCGTAGAAGAGACTTTGTTAAAGTTCTTACCATGTGGACAGGCGCAATCTTTGGCGCATCAGTTACAGTTTTTCTCTTGCTTTTAAAAGTATAGCGGTCTACCAAAAAGTACATGCCAACCTCCAACCCCAACCCCCATCTAAGCCCTGAAACCAAGGGGGGGGGGGGGGATTTTGGAAAAAAAAAACAAAAAAAAAAACAACAAAAAAACAACCTCCCAATGGCGCTGCCCCTCGCTCGCTGCCCGGGGGCAATTACCACCCCCCTCTCGCACCTCCACTGCATTGTATATAAGCATGTATTACATCACATCTAGGTATTGAATAAAGGATGAACGTAACTTTGTTAAAAATACAGCACGTTCTTTTCTATGGTGAATTTGTTAAAGTTGGTACTTGGAGGCTAGAGATTGAAGCCATTATGTCAATATATTGTTTTTTATGGAGAATAATATTGTTCTCTTCACTTCTCCAAGGACTTATCAATGGCGGAAACGTTGATATGCTTTTGTTGCAATAGTTGATTTACCCTCCTTTTCTCCCTTGAAAATCTGACATCCCTTTGTCGAGCGTTATAAAATGCCTCCCATATTGGGATCCTCTTAATTAAGTCGGATTTATTTTCTGATGATTTTTGTATTTTAGGGGCCACGTATACCGTCATCTTAAGGAACTTTTCCCAAAATACGCCTGTAAAGAGCACAATGATATCTTCAAGCTATTGGAGAACGAATGTGGGTACAGCGAAAATACCATCCCTCAACTGGAAGATGTGTCTAACTTCTTGAAGCGTATGTTATGAATCAATGTATGCGTCCTAATCTTCTCTCCCCCCTCTCCTACTACTACCACTACCACTACCTGATTATAATCATCATTATCACAAACAGCAATATAAAAAAAAGAGAACAATAAAGTCTCTCTTTGAAGTTTGCTTAAAAGGCAGACATCTGTAGATGTCAATTTTATACACATTTTCATGCAATGAGTTTGCTTTGTCAGCTGCTTTTTGCATTTTCCTTCAGCTATCACAATAATATTTGATCGTGGCATTCGGTGAAATTTGTTTTAACTACACCTCAAAACCACAGGTTTTTTGAGGATCTATTCAGGGAGAGTACTAATATAAACTTTTCAGGTAAGACAGGCTGGCAGTTGAGGCCAGTGTCCGGTCTGTTATTGGCCAGGGATTTCCTGGCAAGTTTGGCCTTCAGAACGTTCCAGTGTACCCAGTACATCCGACATGGTTCCAAACCAGATCATTCACCGGAACCGTGAGTATGATAATTTCTATGCAATTCCAAGGATCGTTCAAAGTTGTGATCTAATTGTGGTTCATATAATTTTCTTCCAGAGTTGGTTTCTTTTACAATTCTAAATGAGCTATATCTTTGTCAGTATGTCTATTTTCTCTTTGTTATATGATAAAAAAGTTTTCTGAGCACTGCTCATAAGTCTTGAAAAAGCTCATATTGCAAACATAACTTCTGTGTGTGTGTGTGTGTGTGTGTGTGTGTGTGTGTGTGTGTGTGTGTGTGTGAGAGAGAGAGAGAGAGATGTTTTTGGATGATATATAACATGGATGACATAATGGGTCAGGCGACATCTTTAAACCTACCGTGTCTGATGTATTAAGATTGAGAAAATGGTTATACATCACGTAAAGGTACCAAGAACACAATACAAGCATGAATAACATTTGTTGATATCTTAAATACATAACTTAAGTATTCCATACACATATTCGTGCAGAGATTGTATTCACGAACTGATCGGACATGTGCCCATGTTGGCGGACGCCGTGTTTGCTAAGTTTTCCCAGGAACTTGGTCTGGCTTCTCTAGGCGCAAGTGATGAGGATATTGAAAAGTTCGCCACGGTAAGTTTCTGTTTCCTCTTTGTCCTATCCCTGTTCCTTCTTCTTCTCTTCTGTTTCTCCGCCTGCATCTTTTGCTTCTCCTGGCTTTATCCCTCTTTATCATGATCCTGTTCAACATCCGCTTGCTTCTCTTGATCGTTCTCCTATACATAGTACTCCTTCTGTCTATCCCCTTCATGGTCCGCTCTTCCTTCTGTTCCTACTCCTCCTTCTGCTCTTCTTCCGTCTCCTCATCCTAATGTTCACGCTCCTCCCCTTCATACTCATCCTGTTCCTAATGTTCCGTCTTCTGATCCTGTTCCTCTGTATTCTTCGATTCCTTTTGTACCTCCTCCTTCCTCTTTTCTTCGTAAATAATTTGCATTTGCATTAATTTTTAATGGATGTGTATAGAGTATAAAGAAAATGACGTAATCATTAACGCCTCAAATCGTCGTTTAGAGAAGGCTCTGTTGATGTGATAACTTATATGCAAGCAACTATATCGCAAATACAGGTGCCACAGCCACGCTCAAAGTTTACATTCTTATTTCCAATTTTGAATGTGCTATGAAATAATACTAATGTTTCACCTGTCTATATTTTGTCCATTTTGTTAAATGTGATTATATTACTTTTTAACGACAATTATCCTAAATTATACTTCATCAGTATGTTAGTTAAAAGGAAAATATCGATAGTTAAAAGACGCGCTAAAAAAAATACATTCAGAATATTTCATTTATATATTCTCACTTTTATGAAGATAGAAGCCATGGCAACAATATAAGAGATGTAAAGTTACTCTGCAAATTATTCTAAAAATTAGTTACTTTCGTTTTCATTATTGTTGTATCTTGCGAACTTGTACACATCTCTATTGATCAAAATGGATGGGTTCAAGTATAACTGAATATATTTTAACAGTTAGACTCCATCTAATTGAATGCTAATTAGACAATATAGCACCGTTGATAGCTAGTTTGATCTACATTTTTATTAATTGCCGCAAATTTTGTACTTTATTCTATATGTACACACATACAACATATAGTCGCTGAAAAACACTGTCTTTGGCCAAAATACTTCCTATTCTTAAATTTACATGAGATACTGAGTTTGCTTTGTCAGTTGCTAAAAATACATTTTTGCCGAAAATTATATTATTCTTCACACATGGACAATTGCCAAGAATTTGAATGAGCATCTATATTTCTTTGTTCGTGAACTCTTTTAGTTAATCTCTAATGCTTATTTATACATACCTAAAGAGTTGTTGACGCCCTTCCATGGTTTGTCGTATCTTCATCTTGAGAACCAGTAATATATTTCGTCAAAAATATGATCTACAATCAAAGTTATTGACATTCTATATTGTACATTTTTGTGCAGCTGTATTGGTTCACAGTAGAGTTTGGGCTTTGTAAGCAGAATGGTGAAATAAAAGCATACGGAGCTGGTACCCTGTCGTCTTATGGAGAACTGCAGCACGCTATGTCCGAAAACCCGGAAAAGAAACCTTTTGACCCCTCCGTCACGGCGGTTCAGGCGTATACAGACCAAGATCTCCAACCCGTCTACTTCGTCACGGAATCCTTCGAAAATATGATGGAGAAAATGCGGTATGCATGACAATATGTTTAATCACGTAAACTGTATAATGAAACTATAATTTAATTGAAAAAAAAGAGAGAACAGTCAAATAATTGAAATGAATTAACAATTTTTCAATTTTTTCCAATGAATATTTCAGATTAGAAAATGACACCGTTATACATGTTGCGATTTAACTTTCCAAAATTTGTGAAAAATGCTGATTGAAGGAGTTTCAGCATTTCGGAGAGCCCTGATTAAAGGCATGTTTATTATAGTAAAAAATATAATGCAATCACATCATTTTCCCAGTTGCAACAGCCAACATACGATACAATTTGCACACAGTCTTAAAGGGGACAATACCTTCAGGCTGGCAACATACAATTAATCCTTTTAACTGATTTTTGTCGTTAGAAGATTAAACAAATAACAAAATAAAAACAAATGCTATGTGATTTTGTAAAATATCGTTGGTTAGTATGTAATATTTTATTTCAGGCAGACATAGGAAAATGCGCCTTGAAGTTTTTGCATCTTGAGAAAGGAATTTCTATTGGTTACATACAATGCAACTTGAGAGAAGGTTGTTGTTTTTAATTATTGGTAGTTATTTTGTAATAAAATACCTCACACTGTTATTACCAAACCATTAGCTTGGTCTATGCATTTGTGTCTTTATATTTTTATATATCCGATTCTGGCGTTTTGCAATTGATTTGTGCACGATATTGCCAAATATGCAAGCATGCCTTGTGATGGTATATCTCTGATGCCGATTTCTTTGTCTGATTCTCGTATCGTTGGTTAATATGAATTAGCAAAACAGTTTCTTTGTAAACGGAAACACTTCTCAGGAGTACAAACGTTTGACATACACTAATTATAAGAAGAGTCAGTTTCATCACTTCTTGGGTTGGAGACATAATTAAGAGATGCTTGTAGACTGCTTTTTGTCTCCTCACTCCTATCGACTTTTTAAAATGACGTCCAATATAACCAGTCAAGTTGGACGCTAATGAATTTATCCGACATGATCATCAAGCTTTTAAGCACAACCATTAGTTGTCTCTTCCGGAAGTGTGAACTTCCTCTTTTTACGAAGTACCAGACGCGCGCGTGTAAACATTGACCTGAAAATGTCAGCTTACTTGATCAGTGGTGAGTGTTGAAGTCAGAGTTTGTCAACGAAGATGGAGGTTGTCTACGGACATAATTGAGATAGGTCCAAAGTGGAACATGCTATACTTTAATCCTGCAGATGGCGTACGGGTTCTACGTGTCTTCTGATTCCTAGAAGTTTTTCTCATGAACAAATATTTCGGAAACTGAGACCGAGTCTAGAAATCTCTAGAACACTCACCCCATCTTTCATCAGACTAGAAGAATGTGTGAGAATTATGTAATGGAATAATCCTCATTAACTACATAATATTCAGGTTTCGATAAAGTAATATTGGACTTTATGCCACTGAGTTAGCTAGTTAAATTCTCATTTACTGTAAAACTAGCTAAAGTTTATCTTAGTGAAAAAGCTTCACGAACTTTGCAATCTATAAGCAATAGGTATTTATTGCAGTGAAAAATCACATCGCTCATGACAAATGGTCTTTTGAGTGTATTAAAAATAATGAGCTTGGATAAACTAATATTTAAAATTTAAATTGTAACATTTTCCGACTTTAAAATGAAATGACACCATATGACTATCAAACGCTACATATTACTAAGATAGTTACATTGCTTTCTAAAAGGAATGCTGACTTTGATTGCGAATTTGGAAGAATACATTTGGGGTTATTATCACGGTTTCCGATTGAAACGTCACGCAGCCTTTTTTGTCATGTTGGCAGAAAACCTCGTCAGAGCAGAAAAACTCGGACAAAGTGTAGGAATACACCTAAGTTTGATGGGGTTGGGTGATTCGCCTTTGGCGGAATACCCCACAAAATGTTGCGACAGAGAAGGCTGACGGATTCTCACTGTCTTCTTCCGCATCCATATACAAAGTTATTTAGCTCATTATGTGCACAACAATTTAATGTAGGCCTGTTTCATTTACGAGACAATTTAATGTAGGCCTGTTTCATTTACGAGACAATTTAATGTAGGCCTGTTTCATTTACGAGACAATTTAATGTAGGCCTGTTTCATTTACGAGACAATTTAATGTATGCCTGTTTCATTTGCGAAACAATTTAATGTAGGCCTGTTTCATTTACGAGACAATTTACTGTAGGCCTGTTTCATTTACGAGACAATTTAATGTAGGCCTGTTTCATTTACGAGACAATTTAATGTAGGCCTGTTTAATTTACGAGACAATTTAATGTAGGCCTGTTTCATTTACGAGACAATACTCATTTTGTGTGAGCAGATAATCATCACTTGATTATCGGTTCTAAGTGCAATGACAAATTTATTGTGAGATTTTACGAAATACCCCTATAGAAGAAAAACCAATGTTTTGATTAAAAGTTTCGTCATATCATCAAATTATGACAATTTTTTGATTAGAAGTTTCGTCATATCATCAAAATATTACAATTTTTTTATTAGAAGTTTCTTCATACCATCAAATGATGACAATTTGTTGATTAGAAATTTCGTCATATCATCAAATTATGACAATTTTTTTATTACAAGTTTCGTCATATCATCAAATTATGACAATTGTTTTATTAGAAGTTTCGTCATATCATCAAATTATGATAATTTTTTCGTTGTTTAGCTTACTTACAGGATGTTGAGTTTATACTTCTTGATATGAAAAATGACTTTTTAAAATTGAATCCCAGAGTAAATTCGGGGTGTTAGACAAATTTCACTAGATCTTCTTCGGTAAATCTGTATGAAAGGAACTGTTACTGTGAATTTATTCAGTTAAAAATATTGTCTAACATTTGCTTTTTGAAAGGATTTATTTGTCCACCTTTTAAACTCTCATTTCTTATGTCTGGCATTTGGACCTGTCAATCCAAGTCAGATTATTTTCTTTCTAGAACCCTAACAGTTGGTCTGTTTGTTCAGTCAAATGTAAGCATTAAAATAATATAGTGCTCGTAACTAATCTGTGAACAATTTTGCTGTTTTAGGATTTTAAAAAGTATTTTTGCATCGTTTTGAAATGCCCCACAAGTAAATAATTTACATATAAAAAAACAGCTTCAATTCAGAATCCTCACCGCAAGATATACTGATATAGTTTGAAAGAGACGGCATGAACTTTCTCAAGTAAATTTTCCGATAGAAACTTATGATCTGCATGCAGTGGCGCCATCGTTTTGTTTTGGTCAAGATGGGTCTTATTCACTTATTGTTTGTAAGCTAATTGTATAAGTTTTCAGCATTACATACTCCACTTCCCCCCCCCCCCCCCCCAAAAAAAAAAAAAAAAAAAAAATGAGTAACGCTGGAGAAGTCCAATCGTTAAGGTATTTTTGAACAAAATTACCAAAGAAGGGATGATCAAGAGAGCGTATATACGAAGGGTATTTGAAAAGTTCTGAATATTTTGTTATAACTTTTTCGTTTCTTTGAACCTGTCAATAAATGTAATGCCGAAAGAGAGACAATATAATGTTCTATAAAATGATCTGCAGCTACACGTGCAGCACGCCAGATAGCTGCGTATGACGTAACATAGGTGAATGACAGTGATGTAAAAATGTCGGAGAACTAGAACAATTCTGCAACTGCGCAAAGAGCCTACTGTAAAATCGGGGCGCTCTCAGGGTACTCTCCAACTGATATCAAGGCAGACTTGGATAAAAGTTGTGGATGCTATTCTCTGTCGCAAAACCATGGAAGATGACCCGCGTTCTGGAAGACCGTTGTGTGTGATTGGTAAACGGGAAGTGGCTGCTGGGAAGGAGGTAATTGACGAAGACCCACGTTCTGGAAGATCGTGGTGTGTGATTGGTGAGCGGGAAGTGGCTGCTGTGAAGGGGGTAATTGACGAAGACCCTCGATACACAGCGGAAGATATTTCTATTATCATGGGCTTTAATTCATAGGCTGTTTTTAATATATTCAAGAACCGTTTGAAGCTCGTGCAAGACGGGTTCTGCAAGTGTTGACGGCTGATTAAAACAGACTGAGGTTGAACTCGTCAAACATAAAAGTATTAACCAGAGACGTTTGAAATAGATTGTCACATATGATGAAACATGGATTTACTTTTTTGAACCCGACTCAAGAGAAAATAATAAAGTTTGGATCGAAGAAAACCAACAGAGACCACAAATCGCTCCATGTAGTGGGACTGTCAACAGAGTTGTATACGCATTATTTTTCGATGTAAAAGGTCCGATCGTCTAGGCACCTGGGCCTAACTCTGTTAGTGTCACTGGACATTTGTATTCATACAAAGCGTTGCCAAAAGTTGCAAAACACTACCCAACCACCTGTTCGTGAACTGGTACTTGAGATAACCATGTACTCCATAACAACGCAAAAATATACCGTGCTGAGAAACTTCCTGAAGGAGCACAACATCCAAAACTTTGCCACATCCTCCATACAGCCCTGATTTAGCTCCAAGTTATTTTGGCTAAATCACGTTATCAAAGATTCGCTGAGGTGCAGACGAAAGCTGCCATGGGATTGGACGTGCAGTTTTCCAGTATATGAACAACATACCAACAAGTGAATACAAAATGGCATTTTTAAAAAATCGAATAATCAGACCGAGAAAGTGTGTATAGGTGCATGGAGAGTACTTTGATAGGATGCACCAACGTACTGTTCCCTAATAAATAATAATAAAATCAAAACGTTGTTGTACAGCGCACTGATATTCAGAATTGTTTCAATATTCCCCGCACAGATCAAATTATTAAAGTAGGAATGAGCAAGAGAGCGTAGTTACAGATCACTTTACGAAAGCAGGGATAAGCAAAAGAGCGTAGCTACAGATCCGATTACTATAGAAAGGATGAGCAAGGGAACGTAGCTACAGATCCAATTACTAAAGAACATTCATGGGACAAAAAATGATTGCAACATGAATGCGTCGATAAATACAACACTACTTTCGTCAGACTACCCGGACCGGCATTTGTATTCAGAGTGTTATTTTTCACCTGTATGATGTAAGGTTCAAATTACTACATGGAAAGGCAATTGTGCTCATAGTGTTATTTTTTCACCTGTATGATGTAAGGTTCAAATTACTATATTGATAAAGCAGAATTATAGATTTTCTGCCAGGTACATAACGTGAAATAAAACTGTAAAAAGTTTTCAATGTTTTTATACGAGAGATTTAAATTTTGGTAGAAAACAACAACAACAACAACAACAATTCGTTTGTTTTAAAAATGTACACAAGTTTTTAATTGTTAAAATATTCTTCGAAGTGAAGATTCTATCTTACGTCCAGCAGTTTTACATAAAACTCTTGTTTCCTTTAAAAGGGCTTTTGATTCTTAATCATCTTTTCACGAAATAGATTTTGTTATCAGTTATCATATTTGTTTATTTTCCAGAGTCTATGCAGCTTCTATCGAGAGACCATACAATGTTCGATACAATCCATATACACAATCCATTGAGACACTAGATGACACAGAAGTAATTCGTTCCGTTGCCAACAGTCTCCAGAAAGAATTAGATAGTCTTCAAAAAGCCATACAGAAACTTAACACAGCCTAAACAGTTGAGAATATATCTGCCTTACTCAATCACACAAAATAATTCAAAGAAGTGCGGACGTATTTTTCTTTTTGTTTTGTTGCAAAAGATCAACATTCCAAGACAAAAGTATATGTGCCTCTTACCTGTATGAATCCCGGCATTGCTTTAATAATGTGTAATGTGCAAAAAGACTCACCATTATAGTGAAGATCTCTTCCCACACTTCAGATTTAATTAAGTAAAACCTTATATTAGATTCTTTTCGTGTACCAGTAAAAATACATCACACTTTCTTTTCACTCTGTAGCTTCAGATCTGTTTGAAATTAAGGGATGCGACTTGGTATACATATATATCACCATTAGCAGGTGTGTTGTGTACTACATTGATAATTTTATCTTCAAGGTCAATTTCTTTTTGTTATATGTGGAATTTTTGCATTGCACTTTCCATTTCACTCTATAATTTTAGAGGCATCTGAGATGAAGGAATGAAACATGGTATGACTCTATATCATCACTAAAAGGTGTGTCTTTTGCCTCTTTGGAAGATCTATCTTCAATGTCAAGATAATACATCAATATGTAAGTCTTCAGTCACATATTCCTTTCTGCTTAATAACTTAGGAGCTGTTTAAGGTAAATGAATGAAGCTCAAGATTGGTATACTTTTACATTGTCACTAGAAGATGTGTTGGATCACACGTTTGGGGGTCTTATACTCAAGTTCAAGGTCATGGATCAATATTGTAAGCTTTCTTTTGTTTCTGCTTTATAACATAAAAGCTGTTTGATTTACAGGGATGAACCATGCTACATTTGTAGCACAGTTTTTGATGGCATATCATGTGTCACAGTCAAGGTTTTTATCTTCAAGGTCCAGGTCACCGGTCAATTTGTTTATGCCTTTTCTACTCTTTTCCTTTAATATCCTTTAAGATAAGGCAATGCAGCTTGGTAACTTTCCATGTTTGCTCACTAACTTTACCATTCATTCTCAAGAGACAGTTAGATTTCGTTATTGTGAACTTTTGTGACCTCAATTTACTTGTTTTTTTTTAATGTACCTACAACGGGGAGAGAACTCTAAAAGACACTATCTTAAACATCGAAAAATAAAATGAATGAAATTTCAGTCAGTATCTGATGCCATATTAATTCATCAGTATTATTTGGACTGACATCTGATATATAATGTTAGTTCAGTGTAATTTGTCTTAAAACCAGAACTACTTTGATATGATAGATCCGTGAGCGGATTTTTTTTTACGGAAAACTGTTTCAGGATATCGGCCATGATACTTTAATGAAGTCTGAACCCGCGTTGGAGCTAAGACTGAAAAAAGGTGGCGTGTTCTTTTATTTGGAATCTCCGGGTTAGGTGTGCAGTGCCCCAATATCTCCAATATGATAAGTGCCCATGTTATACTAAGTCATTCAATTCTATGTATCATGTTGTGTGGTGCTGCACTAACTATTTGAAATGAAATCTATAATAGTTATAATTCAAAAACCGGATTGGAAATAATATTAATAATCAAAAGTCACATGGGATACCTTGCATAAAGTATAACCACTTGTTCTTAGACAGTTAAACTTGAAAAAATAATTTTCATACACATGACTTTTATAAAAAAAATAATTAGTGTTAATAATCTACCTCTGTCTTTCTTTTTCTATTGTTATAGAGACTACACAAGTAAATCTGCCTTCTATTCAACATAAACTTGTCTGTAAGAAACGCTTTGATTATTTGAAAATTAAATGGTTTGTTCATACAGGTAACAGAGATTTAAATTTTCATACATAGTCGAAGGTCTGGAAGCCAACTCTAAAACTTTGATATTTTTTTATTTTTTTTTTATTTATAAATTCAAGTTTTATCCTCGTAAAGAAGAAGAAGGGAAAATCTAATGTCTGAATGTCTTTCTTGCAATTTTTTTTTTTAAAATCGTGATTAAATTTCTTGTGTTTGAAACATATGAATTTTGAAGTACATTCTGATGCCTCAGACGTTACGGTTTCGCCTTACGTGACGCAATGACAACTTTCGTGACGTCAAGCGTCATGCGTGAATAATTTGAAAAATGTAAATGTATTGTAAGTACCTTATTAACAAAGTATGTTTCATCTGGGAGAAAATACAGTTCTAATAATCACAGACACATTCTGTAGTCTTTAGGACATCCTCTACCAATTTAATACAGTGAAATCTGCCTTAACAGACACCTTTATATAAATGACACGGTTCTTAAAGGATATAATTTAAAACACATTTACTTCAGTTTTTATATATATATATATATATATATATATATATATATATATATATAAGAACACTGAAGGAACCAAAATATTTTGTTTTTTGTGGACAGACGTCCATTATATATCAATTGGAAGTGAGAATTTACTGAGTTTCTCACAAACCGTAGACCGTATACGTATTGATTGAATGATTTGATGTGTATTCGCTCTTGTCTTTGCTGTACTGGCGAAAACAGTTATCGCGGGTGTTTGGCAGAAGTCGTAGGTTTGTAATAGAAATACGCCATTTATTGAATGCAATGTTGCGGTGTTTGCTTTTTGTTTTAGTCTCTGACATTTTAGCATAGACTAGAGGTCTCCTTGGTGTTTTGTTTTTCTTCTTCATTTTTTCAAGTTTCATTGTAATAATTAACTTTTAGGACAATACTTTGTCAAGAGAGTCTATCTTGTATGTACATGCAACTAGTTTTAAATTGTTCATCTCGATACATTTTTCATATAATTACAAATCTGTACCAAGCCTTTGAAACAAACCTTTAGATTGGTTAAAATGCATCATGCGACGCATGAAGCTACAAAGGAACTAGTTATGTATTCATAAGCTCTTCTTGTGTTCTTTAATAATATTTGTTAACATAGGTTAAAATACAGTTCTATTATGTATTTATTAATGTTATAACTATTTATAATGATAAAAATTAAACTTCACTTCATATTTTACAGGATTCACGGAGTCATGACGCTTGAAACTCAGTTACACACTGCATGAACAGCCGTAGTGACTCTTTTCGCTACAGCCATTCGTGTAGTGCAGGGGTGGGCAATTGTTTTGGCTCGGGGGCCACTTTGTGGTAGCGGATTTTAGCGGAGGGCCGCACCGTTTAAAATGATTGTATTCTTTAGTTAACATTACATTTCATTTCATTCTGCGTCTTGTGCTTGTAACTTGTTTTTTAAAAGCTTAACCATACCCACATTTTTTCCAGTAAAAGCTCTGGCCCCATCTGTTGTAATGCTTGCCATTCTATTCCATGACAAGCCACTTTTCTCAACACAATTTACAGCACACTCAAACAAGTCCTGACCAGTGCTTGTACTTTTCATTGATTCCAGGCCTAGTAATTCCTCTGTGATGACAAAATGTTCATTAATTTAACGGATAAAAATGAGTAACTGCGCAGTGTCTTCATTATCTGTGCTTTCATCCAGTGCCAATGAAAATCAAACAAAATCTTTGCTCGTGGTCTTCAGCTGTTCTGTTAGTTCGTCACTGATTGAGTCAATGCGGCGCACTATAGTCCTTCTTGACAATGAAACGTTTTCAAATTTGCTTCTCACATCAGGACACAATACGCTTGCACAATCTACCATACACTGCTTAACAAACTCGCCATCCGAAAAAGGCTTGTTGCGTTTAGCGAGGTTGTAGGCTATCATGAAACTGGCCTCTGTAGCACTATCCTGAAGTGTTGATTGCTTTGTAAATAATGTTTGTTGCTTCTTCAACTTTGTAACACAATCTGCAGCTTTCTTCTTGCGTTCGTCCTCAGAAAGTTTGCCGCCAAAATCGTTATGTTTTGTTTCGTAGTGTCGTTTCAGATTGTACTCCTTAAATACGGCAATCGTTTCATGACACAGTAAACACACTGCTTTCTTGCCTGTATTACCAAAGAAATATTTGTGTGTCCATTCTTCATTAAACACACGGGATTCATCACCAATTTTACGCTTTTTCGGAGGGTTCATGGCCCCACTTAATTTGGAATTTTTTAAATTTTACTGTTGCAAAGATAAGATTGAAATAAAACTGACAAACCGGAAAAGTGCGTATTTACACTGCCTGCGCACGCGCATTGACGTAGCCGCTCTAATGGAAAACACGAGACGAACTTTCGGTCGCGGACATGAAGCAAATCTCAGTTCGAGGCGGGGTTTTCTGAATGTCTTGGCGGGCCACAAAAAACTCTGTGGCGGGCCGCATGTGGCCTGCGGGCCGCACTTTGCCCACCCCTGGTGTAGTGTGTAATTTATTTTTAAGCTTCCTGACTTCATGAATCCACTAAAACATGAAGTTCAATTCTGAAATAGCAGCATGGATCCTGTAATGGTTTATTTCATAATTTGCAACTGAATTTGCTTCAAACTCTCTCCTTGGTCTTAAATCTTTATGACTGTACATCATTTTTGAAACTGCGTAATACTAATAATAGAAATAAACTAGAGTTATGATACTGTAAACAAACGATAGCTGATGCTATCAGATAGAAGAATTACATGTATTTATTCACATAGCATGACAATTATATGGTCTGTTTCATAACATGTCTATAAGGCTCTAGTCATCAGAGAAAAGACACTTAAGTCATATTTATGTATCAATGAATGATTAAAGACAAATATTTGTCATCCCTTTTCATTTAATGAACATAAAATGTTACAACATTATTTAATATTAGCAAATATTTTGGCAGTAATTTGCGTCAGTGTTGTTATGAAACAGACCATACGTTTTAAAATTATACTTTAATGAGTGTTAGTTTCTTTCCTGTGTCTCGGTATTTGTTCGTATCAGACATAGCTTGTTCAGGTAAAATTACTTTGGTTTTTGTATAGTTTACAATACTCTCTTGCATGCCTTTACATGATCTCTTATAAAGTCTCTCAGATATTTCGCCTTATCTCAAAAGTTTAATTAGCAGCAATTTTTTTCTCACACATTATTATTGTACATTTAATTAGCAGCAATTTTTCTCACGCATTATGACTGTACATTTAATTAGTAGCAATTTGTCTCACACATTATTACTGTAGATTTAATTAGCAGCAATTTTTGTCACACATTATTACTGTAGATTATAATGTACATCTCTTAAGGATATATCGTGGAAAAATATATTCGTAAAAATGTCCTAGTCTAAAGCCTCTCAGATAAATGTCCAACTTGTTACGAAAAATATGGCTGTGGAAAGTAAATAGCAATACATCAATAAAAGATGTTTTACGAAATAATCTGTCTTGGTATGTATTTTTTTATTCTGACGGGACATAACTAGCATAGGTTGTGACACATTTTTCCCATAACATCACTGTTTGAATTTCACAGTTTATTGCACGGTAAATGAATTAATAATGTTACGACCCTATGGTAAAAAAAAAAAAACGTAACAAAAAAAGAAAGTGAAACCAACAATGTTTGTAAAATCAACCAACAATTTATTTCTAAATAATTAATGTGAAAATCAAAATACACTTACAGTAACGTGTATTAAAATCCAAATAATCCAATAATTATTAGTGTCCTAATCACAAGTCCTGTAACTATAAAATGTTCCGAATGAATGAATGTTCCGAGTTAATGAATGTTCCAAATGAATCTTGGCAATGGATGAATGTTCCGAACGAATGAATCTTCGTAATGAACGAATGTTCCAAATGAATGATTCTTCCGAATGAATGGGTCTGGAATGTCCTGATGTACCAACGATAATGTAATCCAGATCATCTTTAAGAATGTTCACAGGCATCCAAAAGTCCTAAATATAACTCCAAACGTTAATGAGTACTTCAGGTAACTCTGATGAATGTTCCAATATATAATTCCTTTCGAATTATGTATACAGCAATACAGCATTACGGCATTACAGAACTACAAGATAACAGCACGGCTATTTTTCCAAACATCTGATGTTTCCAAAGGCTGATCGTAAAAACAGATGTTTTCAACACAGGAGTTAAAATTGGAATGCATATAATACGTATATCAAGGTTTTATTTACTCTTTGCAAATGACCTATTTTACAACAGGAAACGTGTCATATTACGACCCAGAATGCAATACTAAATGCGTCTTTCAATGGAAATTTACTCCAGGAATGATAAACAACTCTGACCTTGAACAAAAGGTCAGTAAATACCTTGTTGACATCTTTTTTCAAACTTAAAGTGCGACTTACTATTTGACACAATTTAAAGTACAGTCATAGACCAAAAGTGTAAGCACATTATAGATTCCATATACATAATTCCGTAACAAATAATCAGAACATTTCTTTATACAGAAATATATTTGACTTGTCTTTGGTTTTACCATGTATCTCCAATTTTCACCTCTAATTTAAATTTTCATTTATCTCTGTTAGAGATAGGCAAAATGAACAGATCTTAGATATCACATTTTCTCAAAGAAATATTCGTAAATGGAAGATCTTAAAATGGAATTTATGGAATGAGCTGAGTAACTTCTATTTGTATACCTCCAGAGGTGGAGGTAGATAGTATTATTCTTGTCTGTCCGTTCGTCATTCCGTCCATCACAATCTAATGAACGCAAATAGCGCCGCGGTTTTTGATCGATTGCTGTGCAACTTGGTAAATAGCATGGTCATCAGCTGATGATACCGCATATCGACAAATCCCAGTGCTACCACAATTCTGGTTAAAGTTATTGCCCCTTTTGTCTTGCAGCTGAAAACAGTGTATGACAGAATCTTGTGAACACAACTAGTCTCACTGATTTAGATGGTACATATTATGGACATCATCTGAAGATGCGCATATCGACAAATCAATGTGCACCTGGGATTTTTGTTTGAGTTATTGCCCTTTTGACTTGGAACTAGATGTATTTTATAACATAATTTTGTCTCACAGTAAGTAGTCTCCCAGTTTTAATGGATTGCCGTGAAACCTGGTATATGTTATAGTCATCATCTCATGATGCGCATATCGATAAAATACTTTGCCCCCACAATTGTTTTTAGATTTATTGCCCTTTTTGTATCGGATTGGAGTGTATGGCATAATTGTGAACGCAACTTGTGTCGCAGTTTTTGATGAATTGCTGTTAAACTTGGTGCATAGTATGGTCTTCATCTGAAGGTGCTCATATCGATAAATCACTTTATTCCTGCGAATTTTGTCAGAGTTATTGCCTTTTTTTATACTTGAAACTGGATGTAATGTGTGACAGAATCTTGTGAACGCAACTAGTCTGACGGTTTTCAATTGACAGCTATGAAACTTTGTAAATTGTGTGGTTATCATCTGTTGATGTGCATATCGACAAATCTCTTTGCGCACGCACATTTTGAAAGGGTTATTGAAATACTGATATTATTAAATGGAACTGCATAAATAATGTAGTAAACTTTGAAGTATATTTCTATACCTAGGACATTACACATTTTCTATACATGACGTCATGAGATGTTATCATACGTGTGTAATATAACAAAGTACGATACGTTCATTAGCTCAGATTACACAGTAGTCAAGTGATAACAGGCTTTAGAACATTGCTATTGACGTCATTACAAGCATAATATACATAGTAGGACATACAAAAGTCAGTGCGTATACTTTTTGTTATGGCTTGTAGTCACTGACAGAATAAGACTATGTCAAAGTTTAGGGACCGACCATTTAATTGTATGGGTTGGGCCAGGAATTTCTTAAAAAATAATTTCCGGCCCCAAATAGCTTGAGAAAATAATCTTGCTCTAATCTGTATCTAAAAAAAGAAACTAATTAGATCCATTGTATTAGTTGAAACAAAAATCAATTATCTTAAGGTAAAATAAAACAAAATATCCTGGTTTGAAAGAACATCCCAAAATTCAACCTTAATTGTTGAAATGATGCTGATGCCTATGTACAGTGATCCTGGTCACGTATTGTCTAAACTTTTTTGAGCAAGAAACTCAAGTTCAAAGTCTAAAACTTTTGACGGTCTGTAACATTAACTAATAGGGGCCCCTGGTGGTCGAGTGGTATAAGGCGCTCACCTTTACAGATCTCTGATATCTCACCTCTGTCTGCGTGGGTTCGAGTCTCGGCTCAGCCAACGTGGGTATGTGAGAAAGCTTATAAAGTTCTGAAAAATGGCGGTAAACCCACAAAACTAAACCACAAAAACCATAACGTTAATTTAATTAGAATAAATTCTAATTTAATTAGAATAAATTCTAATTTAATTAGAATAAAGTTAATTAGAATAAAGCTCGAACCATAAATATTCCGCAACTTGGTTCCTTCTCTTGGACTGCTACATTAAATGAAGAAGATGCACTATAAATGTCACATCTGATTTTAGTGATTTTTAGCTTAAGTACCGTGCTCATATCTTTTAGAGAATACAGGCCTGGTAAATTGCTTAATGTGCTTTACTTACAGAAACAACAACAGCTTACAAGGCTAGACTCGAACTAATGGGTCATATCGATTCTGAGTTCGGAAGACTGTTCACCAGAATAAATGTTCTCCATGTAGACATTACTGGTTCGCGTAGGGTCCATATATTTAAAGTCACATGAAAAGGATTTTATTAGTTATCTGTAGGAAAATTTAAAAATGTTCTCATATTAGAGAAAAATGTCCAACTTATTTTCTTGTTGAGAACATAGTAGTTCTTTAAAGTATCATTCAGAAGTTCATAGGTCTTTTCTCATACGCCTAGATCTGATGAAGAACCTGAGGTTATCCACAGAATTATACACATGATATAATAAAACCTCCTTTGAGAAGAAACGTAGATAATTTCAGTTTGACCAAAGAGGGGATGACTATACCACATCAAAATCTGATGACATGGAACTCAGTATGTTTTCATAATGGATAGGTAATACTGTATACAGCTCTGACAGATTTACGTATATTTTTCAGCTTTTCTTCCGTTATTAAGTTACCCCTTTCTTTTTAATTCCTACCGAAACATTATCAAAATTAGTTGACTTACAAATCTTGGGTTTGTTTTAGAGGAACAGTTCTGTAATGGATACCATTAAGATCCCATTCTGATAATAGGTATATATTGTTGCAAAAATTAATATTAAAACGCGATTATGCACATGCATATACAGCAGAACCTGAGAAAACCGCCCTTGGCTGAAGCCTTTAGGTATGTCCAATGTTTACAGTCGGCATTATTTTCGAAAAAGCAACATGGCAAACAGAACTTGGCAAAGTGAGATGATACAATTTTGAATGTGGCGACTTGAGATATTAGCAATGGGTGCATCTCACAACATGCTCAGTAGGGCCTTAAATTGGGAAACTTGTGTTGGGAAACCAACATCAAGAGAAGATGGGCATTAAGGGCCATGGCTCCTCTAAATGACAAAGTGAAATATATGAAATCCAACTCCTTCATGGTCTCAACAATACAAGCAACATCTCATGCAAAGATATAAAGTTAACCAACAAGGGCCAAAACTCTGTAGAGAATGGAGCAGACGAGACACAACCCATAAAAAAGACACATATAGGCCTATGAAACAATGTTAACATTAGAATATGTTGAATTGTTCCTGAGCTATGCTGATTAAAAGCAACATCCCGTGTAAAGAAATGAAATTAATTGAAAAAGGTCACAACTTGGTCCAAAATGGAGTAGACGAGACAAAACCCATAAATGGCACATCTGGGTAAAGATTCGATGTTTTTCCTAAATTTCTGATAGGATATGTTAAATAGTTATTGAGCCATGCTGATTGCAAAACATTGCTGGTTATCATGTGAAGGCAAGAATTTTCTTGACAAGGGTCATAACTCTGTCTAAGATGGAGCTGTCGAAACAATCCACATAAAAGGCACATCAAGGTCTATGAGAAAATGTTCATACAAAATATCAACATAATATGATGAATAGTTCTTGAACTGTGCAGATTACAAGCAGCATCGAATGTGAAGATTTGAAGTTAATTGTCAAGGGTCATAACTATATCCTTTATCCACCCACAATGCATAAACGCATAAACGCCCACTGCATACAGAATCTTTGACTTAAGAGCAAAAAAAAAAATTAAAAAAAAGTTTGGTGCATTAAAGCATATATGCCTCCAATAACAACTAAGTAAGTATAAGTCCACACATTTAAAAATGTTAAAATTTGTTAAGAATTCATGTGATAGCCTGGACACATTTCAACACACACACACACACACACACACACACACACACACACACACACACACACACACACACACACACACACACACACATGGCGAATAACAGTCCTTCAAGTGCACTGGATCCAGCAAGGGATCGCATGTGTCAGGGATTAATTAAGAAAAACGCAGTAAAATGACAACGGACAGTGCAAAACTAGTTTTCAACTAGCCTTAGCGCTTTCGACTCTCACTGAGTCTTTTTTTAAAGGCAAACACAAAACAGAGACAAGACACACAATGAACACAAAAAGCGTTGAAATAACAAAAGTATATATATATATATATATATATATATATATATATATATATATATATATATATATATATATATATATATATATATATATATATAGTTACGACTCTATGGTCTGAAAAGAATGTAACAGAAAGATAGTGAAACCGGCAATTTTTGTAAATTCAACAAACAATTTATTTCTAGACAAATAAAGTGAAAACTAAAAAGACACTTATAGTAACGTAAATTAAAATCCAAATAATCCAATAAGCCTAAATATCCTATTCACAAATCCTAAATGTAGAATGTTCCGAATGCATGAATGTTCTGAGTGAATGAATGTTTCGAATGAATCTTCGTAATGAAAGAATGTTACGAATGAATGAATGTTCCAAATGAATAGGTAGTCTGGAATGTCCTGATATACCTCAACAATGTAATCAAGATCACCTTTGAGGATGTCCACAAGTCTCCAAAAGTCGTATATTTAAATCCAAAGGTTAATGAGCACTTTAGGTAATTCCAATAAATGTTCCAATAAATTAGTCCATTCGAATTATGTATACAGCATTACGGCATTACAGGACTACAGCATTACAGGACTACGAGATTACCGGATTACGGTATTACAGGATTACGGAACTTCAGCACAGATACTATTACAAACAATCTGATGATTCCAAAGACTGATCATAAAACCATAAATGTTTTTAGCACATGGTTTATAATCGGAATGAATATAATGCGTATGTCAAGGTCTTATATACTCTTTGCAAATTTCACAACAGGAAACGTGTATTTTAACGACCCATAATGCAATACTAAATGCATCTTTCGAATGAAAATATTCTCAAGAAATTGGAAAACAGCTCTGACTTTGAACTCAGATGCAGTCAATATCTTGCTGACAACTTTAATCAAACTTAAAGAGAGTAGGGTAGCTGACAGTAAAGAGCAATGTGGAAAGATACACATGCTTGACTGGAACGATAGTTAACGAGAAGTGAAAATGAATGTTTAGGCGACCAAATCATATTTTGTACCTTAAATAGAATCAAGTCCTTAAACACTTCTGTCATTGTTTTTGCTGGCATACATCCTACCTGCCCGGTAATCAAAAAATGAAACCCCTAAAAATCGAACCCTCGGTATACCGAAATCTCATCGCAATTGAAAATTTGGTGTGGTTCCGAGTTTTCCCTTTTCATGCTTTAATATCATTTGTTCCCAGTAAAACAAAACTCCTCTGCTCTGAAAACTGAAACACCATTTCGGTCCCAAATTCATTTTTACACTAAACAAAACCATAAAATCGAAAATAATTGCAAACTTGGAGGTGAATTTTAGCTGCTAAATTCCAGCAAATGTTTGATATTTATGGCCTAGAACTAGTCTCTGGTTATGCGCTAAATAAAACACACCTGACACACGTTGGACCAGATTATTTTTTTAATTGGTTTTCTGCCCTAAGGCAGGTTTAAGGCATCCATCTTATCCACTCTTCCCTTAGCATGGCTCTACGTTTCATGTTCGCATGTGAGTTATTCTCCTTGAAATCGTCCTATAGCATGATTCTAGGCTTTCCTCTTGGTCGCTTTCCTTCCATTCTGCATTCTATGACTTCCCTTAACAGGTTTTAACCTCTTAAAATGTGTCTGATCCATTTCCTATTCCTCCTGAGTACAACGTTTAATAAAGTTCACTTTTCATCGACCAATCTTAGGACGTCTTCATTTGTCTTCGGTCACTCCAACTAACTTTCTCCATGCGTCTCCATATCCACATATCAATTGCTTCTAGCCTTATCTTTTCTTCCTTTCTCAGCGTCCACGTTTCTGAGCCATAGAGCGCTACACTCCATACAATGGTTTTGACAAATATTTTTCTTTAGGTCTTTGCTCATTTGTTGTGTTAGCAATTCTTTCCTTTTGTTGAATGCATCTTTGGCCATTCCAATTCTTGTTTTTACTTCATCTTGGCACCTTGTACAATCCTAAATATCTAAATTGTGCGATAAAGAAGGCAAACCCAGAATGGAGGACATACATCTCGAAAATGAAGAAAGTGTTGGAGCTGACGAGAACGGACCTGAACTAATAGAAGCGGAAGTGAGGAATGCAATCAAGGAACTCAAAGTTGGAAAAGTAGAGGGAGTTGACGGTATACCAACAGAGTTTATCAAAAGTCTCGGAGAGAAAGCTGAAAAAGAGTTGAGTGTTCTGTGGAAAGATATGTATACAAAAGCTGAGTGGCCTGAGGATTTAACAAAAGCGATAATAGTGACGCTACAAAAGAAGCCAAACGCTGTCGAATGTGCAGACCACATAACAATCAGACTGATTTCGCATGCATCCAAAATCATGTTAAAAGTATTGATAAACCGATTAGAGGCGAAAGCAAATTATTTCATCGTCAGGACTCAGTTTGGATTTAGTAAGGGATGCGGAACGAGAGAAGCAATAGCGGTGATGAGTATCCTGTGTAAACGAAGGCTAGAACATGAAGAGGAGTTTTTCATCTGTATTGTTGTCTTTGAGAAAGCATTTGACCGGGTTAAGTGGACAAAGCTGATGGAAATTCTGAAGATGATTGGCGTGGATTGGAGAGACAGGAGACAAATTACAAAATTATATATACAACAGGAAGCAGTAGCAAGAGTGGCAGATGGTAATTCTGAACCAGGACAAATTGAACGTGGTGTCATGCAAGGTTGTTTGCTTTCATCTTTACTCTTTTCTATTGACGCAGAGACGATGATGATTGAAATAATGGAAGAAGTGGAAGAAGAAATTAGAGTGGGAGGACAACTACTGAAGGATGTCAGATTCGCCAATGATCAAGGTATGATTTCAAGATCAGATAGAAATTTGCAAATTTGAATGACTCCTTGAACAAATATGGAAAGATATACGACATGAACATCAACGTAAAGAAGACCAAGGTCATGAGAGTTTGCAGAGATGGAGGTAAAGATCTGAATATTACAATCGACGGAGAAAGAGTAGAACAAGTGAGAAAGTTTAGATATTTAGGATCTTTGATCTCCCAGATTATTTACTGTTAACAAATACCGTAGTAGGCTTATTGCTGAGTCAATTACTCGAAAATGTCCCAAGGGCACTTGAATTAAAAACAATACTCAAAACACACGCCGATACAAATTAGGGCCGTAATAGGCTAATTTGATCTATAAAAAAAAGCCTGTCCTAACAATTACACATATGAAGGGATAATAGCACGTATACAACAAATGCACCACAAATTATTGGATACATGAAAAAGACAAAGCTATCTTGATCCATGGCAAGGATCACTTAAAATTTCCAAAAAAAGGCGAGGAAGCCTGCCATACTGTGTAATGCTTGAGGAGGGAAGTACGAGCCTGCTTTGAAATACAATTTAGGTTCGGGGACAGAAAGATTGGAAACCTGACAAAGGAAATCTAAATAAGTACGTTACTTTGAAAAAAAAGGAGAAACATCACCTAAAAGGATTTTTCAATTACTTCGCTCAAAACATTTTCTTTGATTTTTCTTTCTTAAATACCCACAATACAGATGGAGGGAGAGGGTGGGGTGGGGTGAGGGTCACACAGATATGAAATCCTTTTAACATTCGTACAAAGAGGGATAACCTGCTAGCTTCTCGTAACTAGAGGTCTTGAGGTGTCCACACAAATAACTAAAACCGAAAATCAAATTTGGTTCCATGTGTTTTCGGTTTTTATTTTTTTTTGTGAACACCTCCTAGTCCGTCCCAGTATATATAGCCGGTTAGAGCTTTAGAAATGCCCCAGCGTTGAACTTTCTAAATACCTAAAAAGGCTTTATTATTTTATTTTCGTATTAAAATTTTGATTGCGGTTCCTCTTTCTGTTGTTATCCTGAAGTTCCAAATTTTCTTGAGCTTAGGGTTTCCGGTTCGTACTCGCCTCTTTTCAGGTATAGTTCCTGTTGGTCAGGTTTCCTTGTCTTCATACCCAAAATTAGTTTCTAATCTTTAGTGACATTTGCCTAAGGTCTTTTGAGTTGTTGTAAAAAAATTTTCTTGCTGTTAAGTGTTCATGTCTTATATTTTGCTCCAGTTTTCGGGCTGAATAGATCACATTTTATCGGAGTTATATTTATTGTACAATTTTATTTATATTGGTGTATGTATGTATGCTGGCTTACCTGTTGCCATCTTGCTCTCTCTCTCTCTCTCTCTCTCTCTCTCTCTCTCTCTCTCTCTCTCTCTCTCTCTGTGTTAGTTATAGATATATTAGACATATTAGTTTATTATATGGTTATGAGATTCGTTATATGATTAGTATTATGGTTATTTCTATTCTGTTATTCTTGTTATTTCGATATCATGTTATTATGTGAGATATATATATATATATATATATATATATATATATATATATATATATATATATATATATATATATATATATATATATATATATATATATATAAATTTTCAATATAATATACATACATTACATTTCAAAACACCTTAGTTATTTCTGCTTCGGTTTTTGTCCCGTTTGTTGAAGTGGTGATATGGTCTTTCTCTTCCCTTGTGCGGTCGTAGCTTGCACCGGAAGTTGTAAATCTTCCTCGCCTGTGTCCTCTTTGTTTTAGAAATCTAGTCTGTAATAATCGGCTACTTCTATTTCCTTCGCCTTTTCCTGTTGTTTGGTCCTCTTTTTCTTGTTTTTGTTCCGTCCCCGGCAGGCTCGCTATTTCGCAATTCTTTTCTGATGGGGTGGGATACCTCCGGTGACGGCTTTTGGCTGATTTTTCTGGCATACTTGGTATTTTCCGTGATTCTGGCTGTGCTAGGTCTTTTTCTCCTGTACTTACTGTTTCGGAAATATTGTCAATTCACTTTTTGTGTATTTGTGGTGTAGTTGGCAACTGTTCTGTATCCATTTCTAATGTAATTTGTAGTGGTCTTCGTTTACAGTGTTTCATATCATGTCCCTTGAATCCGCAGTTCTTTCATTTTCTATTAAAGATGCATCCACGGTACCAAGACTTTACAAGGACTCCGTGGATGTAAAAAAAGGTTGTACATATTTGTGCCTCTATCTAGGTATTTGTATTACTCTTACCCCTGTTTGGATTGTCGGGAAACTCTTGTATATTGCCATCTTGTATGAACGAACTTTGAGTTGGTATTTCTGTTCGAATCTTTCAATGGTGGCTTCTATGGGAATTTCTATTGGGATTCCCGTCAGGTATACGTCCACATATTTGATGGTTATCTCTCTTGTTATTGGTGGCGGATCTATGATTTGGGCCATTTGTCCCTTTATTTTTAATTTTCCCTTGTCCAATAAAGGTTCTTCTCCCTTAGGTTGTATTATAAATACTCCTTTACCTGTACTGCTTATTGCCTGGATTTCTTTCATATTTATCCCTCTTGTTCGTAATGTGTTTAAGATGTCTCCACATGATGGTCTGTTCTCTGCCGCAATGGTTGAAAGGACAATTCCTGCGCGCCCGGGCGTCTGCTGGCCACGAGAATATTGCCTTGATCTCATTTCTCGGCTGTGGTATCGAAAAACCGCTGTAGAACTGGCATTTCTAAGAATTCAAAAATTTATCAATATAAAGTTCAGTGTAACCGTGAATAATGTCTAATGTTGGTAAGATATTCTCACAATTGTCAATTCAATTGTTCAGTAGATCTAGTTCATAAATAATAATGATAATAATAATTCATAGTTCAATATTCAATTTGCTGATTCATACTTAACATTTGAATTTGTTGCAAGTACAAAGAGCATCCGTAATCCGTCATAGAGCTTCGGGTGCTAAACTCCGGTGGACTTTCTTGCCGTCTGCTCTGTACGTGCCATTCTCCACTCTCTGTTTTCGGTTTTGAGAGGTTTCACTATCGATCTATCTATCTATCTCTCTCTCTCTCTCTCTCTCTCTCTCTCTCTCTCTCTCTCTCTCTCTCTCTCTGTATATATATATATATATATATATATATATATATATATATATATATATATATATATATATATATATATTCCCAAGCAGAAGAAGCTCTGTGTGTAAGTGAACAAATACATAAATCAATAATTTATTTTCTATTTGAATTGTAAAATTTCCACCGCTGAGGTTTAAATCATTGAAAATAAATTTTTTGCTGTAGTTAGGTAAAAAGAAAGTTCAGAGAGTACAATAAATAGTCCTATTTCCATTTTGATCTACAGGGGGCAAATTTGTAAAATGACCTTCACCACCAGCCAGGATCGGGACCTCTACAGGCCGAACATGAAAAGAATCGATACGTTTAGTAACTTTTGCAATTAGCGTATTGAGGTAAAGAAAAAACCCCACATGTAATAGCATATATAAAATACCCCAATAGTTTATTCCTGCTAAAATAGAGGGTGTATAAAATCACATGTGTATATTTTATTTATTCAAATCAATTACTTGTATTTACTCATGTTCAACAGTTATATACTGTTTTTCATATTGATGGAATAAAAGGAGTGCTTTGATTTTAGTGGGTAGTATAATGAAACTTAGGTCCGTAACTCTGTGGCTTGCTTTAAACCTAGATTCAGAAAATTCTGCAGCATTATGAAACTTGATTTAGAAAATACCAAAGAGTGTTTGTAACCTGGGGATTCTTCTCTAGCGACATAGAAGGGATGGATTGCTGTACCCCACAGAAAGCCATAGGCGAGAAGGTTCGGACGTAATGAGTAACCCATGGATTGACGAACAGGATCCAGATGAAGATATTCCCACTATATTCGTAGTGGAAGCATACAAATAAGAAGAGAAAACGAGACGATGAAGCCGGCGAACAAGGAGAAAAAAAAGAAAAAAGAAACAACACAAAAACAAATTCACGCATACATTTAATTTCTACTATATCGTCTGATCAAGCAGATTATATCCCTAATTATAAATCGTTGGCACTCTACACTTTCAGGTGTTGTGTTTAGCAGATTATACATCTCCTACTAATTACGAATCCTCGATCTTGACAAAGGAAAAACCGAAACAACTAACTTTTGTTTCCAAATAGATTTTCACAAATAAAGTAAAAGTTTAGGAAAAAAAAAAAAAAAAACTTTGCTAACAGTCATAGATACTAGTGTCCTGAGATATTTAGGCTCAGAGGATCCAAAATTTTAAGGTTCTCCTGCATTGATAGCAATATTTATAAAGAATAGAAATACCCCTTCACATTCAGACAATATTTTCTTTTTAAAAAAAATCTATTTCCAATATTAACATATTTATGTATCAATGGATCTTGTAACATTTTATCTGCGTTTTACTAAAGGGAGACAACTAGATTCTTCCTTTAAAAATATGTTGGGACGAGCTATCAAACTTTAAGAGTGGATAGTTGACTTCTCTTTAAGTTTCCATTTAAATGGTAAGGACAGGACGCTTAATTTGCTCTTTGTGTGTAGTTGATAAAAATGTATGCAAAACAGCATTCAGGACAGACAATATCAACGGAATATTTATCAAGGTGTGGATTTGTAAATTCAAAAATCAGACGAGGTGTGCCATACCTAAAATAAAGGATGGGCTAAAATGTAAGTTTTATGTTGTGAATTTATTTATTTTGGTATATATCAATTTTCGGGGTTTGGGGATTGAACCCTTTTGTTTCCACCAACAGATAATTTTGGATTGGGTATATAAACTCGTGGTTTGTTGCAATCGTGAAATCCACAGAAATGAAAATTTTTAAATTCACAGTAGTTTGTGATCGAACACCTTAGAATCCTATAACATTATAAATGCACAAATTAAGGGGGAAATTCTGAAACTTAAAAAGTTAATTGAACTGAAATATAAATGTAAAAGTGGGCATAAGCATTCTGGAAATGTTAAATTTATAACTTAAAAATTATGATTTGTTTTCATCAAATTTGTCTAGGTCACAGTGTAAATGCGAGATATAAGAGATCACTATTGAGACGGTATCGGCAGCGGAGTTTTAATATCTTTGTTATAGTTGTTCATTTATCTATATTTACTTAGCCCATCAATAAGTCTGTTCAAGATGAATGATTTTAAAGTAAAGCAAATTAATTATGTGACACATTCACTGGGGCCGACCCTTGGATCTTGGGGTAAAGGTTTAGAAGATTTGCGATTATGTTTTGGTTAAAGTTTTTAATTTCCTCTTCATATGTGGAGATGAGTCATTATAAAAGAAAAACAGCCCATTCTGTGGTACACTGTCTCGCTTCCTTTGATCTTGGTATTGAAGTCATAGTCTCAGAAGATGTTCATGTGTCAGTATTTGTTTTCCATTTGCTCATTTTCCTAAATCACCGAACAAATTATGTTTTTCCCTTGATGAATCATAATGAAGTTAACAATTAATTGTGCAACACACTCGGCCATTTAACAATTGGGATGAATGTCTTAGTCATAGCGATTTTTATTAAAATTTTTGTCAAAGTTGTTCGTTTGATTTTTTCCCCCGTAATGCCATCCTTCATGTTGTTTATACCTGGGATTTATTATTATAATTAACGCAAAGACAATTCCTTGTGCAGTATCCTGAAGATTAACGATCATGTTTTGGTTGTTAAAGTTTTAATTTCCTTATATTTCTTTCACTTTCGTATAGATTAGGTCAGGACTTTGGGTGTCTCGTTATGAACCGGAGAAAATTCATTCTCCGACACACTCACCAACTCATTGACCTTGGGGTCAAGGTTGCAAGATTTACAACACTTCCTTGAGTGAGGGGTCGACATTCAGATCCTGGCCTTCTTGTTCTATGAATCTAATATAAATGACTGTCTGTACGATAGGAAGACACTATAACAGGGATTATACGTATTTAATACAAGTAATTATCCATATATAATAACAGAAATGATCCAGCTCTAATAATAGTAACCATGTGTTTACTGTAGGTGAATGGGTCTAATGGCTATAGCAAGCACTTCAGTCCCATTTACTTCATGATGGATTGACCTCGGGTATGAGCTAATGGCATCTTGTCCCTTTTTATGTTTAATGTAATAACATATGTGTATAATTGCTTGCGACCTATTTAAGAATAGGGAAAATCATTAAACAACACCTTGAAACATTCTGGAAATATCATTCAGAATTATGACCCAAACCAGCTTAAAATCAAGCCTGTTCATTATTATTTGGACATTCAAAAGTTTAAGAAAGTTGAAATTAGTGGTGTCTCAAGAGACAGCAAACGGACTATATAATTGCAAGAGGTACAATCTAGACGATGTATACAGATGGTGTGGCACAGGAACAAAGCAAATTCAAATTACCTCCCCCTTCTTGAAGTGACTTGTTTTTAATTCAGAGGAGGACACTATACATTTACACAATTCCTGTTCGCACTCTCTAAATGTCTGTCATTCCGGTTTCTTGAGCCGCGTACGGATGACGAATATTATTAGCAAAAGCAGTAACGCAACATCTGAGTCTGATCTGAGCTGGACAAAACTGAAACTTGAAGATGAAATTTTGGCTGTTTAGGTCTCCTGGTTACGTATATATTTCACAGATTAGGTGTAAGTGATTGACAGTTCTTAAAGATATTTGAGAGCTGGGTATCATTCTTGAATTATTAATTAACTAAAATGGTGATGTTTCCTTAAGAAGGTCATTCACTGAAATTTGCCATAAGCTTTTACTGCACATTTTCATTTGGCCTAAAACTAATAACCGATCTGGTGTAGCAGCCATATATAACATATTCGAATTCACAACCAGGCCACAATGGTAAGAAATTATAGACTTTTCATTGCCATGCATCTCATATAAGTATCTAAAAAGTGCAGAAGCTGCATCTGATTCATTCATGTTCATCGCCGCATTTTATTGTCGGTGTATCGTAGAATATTGACCCCCTAGAAAACCTAGCCGGGGTCACTTTTCTACGGAGAATAATGACCTCCTACTCGTAGAAAAATGAGCCAACTCGTAGAATTTGGACTCCGTTGGGGGTAATTTTTCTACACTTAGGACTCTGTTTTACTGCGTGAATGATATTAATTTCCAACATATAACCAAACGTAATCACTCCATCCTCCACTTTAGGAACTTGTAGTTTGGCGATGCCTTTCGGATCTTTGCAGATTGTTTGATAATATTTAATGATATATTGGTACTGATGAATAGTCTTTAACTATAAAAAATCATTTCTAAATATCAACTTTCTTTAATCGATAAGCTTGGTATTAATATAAAAATATATTTTGATATGGACACTTATGATCTGAATGGTCAATATTAACAATATTTTAATATCACAAATTAAAATTATGAACAATAATGGATATTCATTAATGTCATTAAATGAATGGGTACTATGAAAAGAAAAATCAGGAATACAGTCCCATAGAGAGCTTTAATGTCACAAGCGTTTCATGGTGGCTTCAAACAAAGTTAAAACAAATCCTAAAACTTGAACTAGTTGAACAGTATCCACAGATTTTTTTGTAATTAAAATTAATGTTGACTTTGCAACTGATCCCTAGTTTTTTATAATAATTATTAAACACACAACTTCAGAATATCTTGCTGCATGAAGCGCCCCTCATCCGCACCCTTTTTTTAGCAGAAAATTACATGTATTAGAATTTAGCTCATTTTATGGGAAACATCTTTAATTTTGCTCTGAGTTTGTTTCTCTTGTAGCCAATTCTCAACCACACACAAAAAGCACCTAACTACCTACTCACATTCAAAAGCTTGTAGGAGCATATCAAAGAAACAATTTATTTTAATGTCGGCAGTGTTTGCATGAGCATATCAAAGAAACAATTTATTTTTATGTCGGCAGTGTTTGCATGAGCATATCAAAGAAACAATTTATTTTTATGTCGGCAGTGTTTGCATGAGCATATCAAAGAAACAATTTATTTTAATGTCGGCAGTGTTTGAATCGTCTGTATCAGGGCAATATCAGGCTACCGTTCCAATTCCTTTGCCGCTCCGCCTCCTCCCTCCCCCCCCCCCCCCCGATTTCAACTCTGCTCTTTCTCCAATGTCACAGATAAGTGGGCCGATTGTTTTCACCACTGTTATATTTCTTTAAGACATTTGAACTTCGGAAAATGAAAATTTAATAAGTTTGAAATTGTTAATTGTTTATAGATGTTGAGATAATCATATCCCTAAGAAGCAATTTCAAAAAGGATGGGTATAAACCCAGAATTTAGCTGATTATTCCCCCACTTCCAAAATTGAATCAATTTAACAAATAATCCAACAAAGAATGGGGGACGCTAACACTCCAGTCCCCGCCTTCTATGGCTATGATGATGATGAGAAATTGACAATACTTGTACCTATGTGCATCATTTTCTTGGTGGAGTTTAGATGTCAAGAACTTTTTCTAAAGGCTACAACACACTATACGTCCACACAGGGTAAAAGTTTCTTCCACTTGGAACAAATTTACGTTTGGATTCAGCGTTAGCGTCTTTGCTTGTATTCATTATGTTATATACCATCACTTTTGATAAGAGGATTGGGTCGTCACTCGGACTTTTCGGAAGAAACGAGCGGGCGACGGAAAGATTCGAGCGATGTTCCAACTGGGCTTAGGTATACTGGGAAACTCATGGAACTGCCGCATTGTTTTGAAAGTAAAAGATAGATTCCACAGACTACAATGACATACGGAACTGTGTCATTAATATGAAATATCCTAAGCAATGCACAAATCAAAAGACAAGAAGAGAAATTTCAGTCGAAAATGCAGTAGATTCTATGTTCAGAATGATGTTCTCTTGTTTTAGATAAATGTCGATCCCTGCGAGTTGTGAAGGCGACGGAAGCTAGGAAGATAATGAAGAATGTTCATTGTGATAGGCTTGGAGGACATCTAGGAATCAACAAAATGTAAGTACAGTACAACGATTCGGCTGTATAAGTGGCGTGGGAAGCAATTTCTATAGTATCTAATATCAGATTGAAAGCGGGCAGCTGGTAACCTCCTCCCTCATAAATGTGATCAAACATTGCTAAGGATAACTTTCAGTACACCTTATAACGCAGATGAAGCGGAAGGAACGTTTTTTGAAATGTATAGAGATTATTCTATTTTAGGAGAACTTCCACCGAAATTTAAGTTTATATAAATCCTTTTATGTCTTTGAAATTGTTTCCTTCGGCCATGAATGTCAATTAAAAAAAAATTACGGCTTGGAATAAATGTACGGAGTTTTAGGTATTCAAGGTAGTCTACAGCTGTTCTTAGAGTTTTATTTTATTTGTGAGCAACTGTGTTTGAATCCCTCCTCTAGTCGCATGTATAATAGTATACAAACCATAATCTGGGACGCAATAAAGTCTAAAACATGACCCTAAGAAATGGGGCGGGGGGAGGGGGGAGGGTAGGAATGGGACGTAATCCTACTTTCCGGAAAATTTGTAACATTTAGCTTATTTTAAGGGAAAATTGATACAATTGGCATAGATTTAAAGAAAGTAGTTGCATTATTGAAAGGTGGGGAGAGTGTAACAGAATAGGGTGAGGGTAGAGGAGGGATCCAGAATCTGCAAGCTTTTAACATGGTAAATTAGTTGTCCCTTTATTTTAGCCATAACTTAGTCAGTGATACTATCTTGACATCCCTTACTGCTGGTGGAATAATTATGAAAAGAAATGTGAAATATGTGCATTTGGGCTCAGTTCAAGGACGAAACCATGTTTAGATTGCGCCAATTTAGATAAAACTTAAAATAACGCCACAACATCTTGCAGTTGTGTTTTTTATTTCGACTTTTATCAAATTATATTCAAAAACGAGAGGATTTTATCGTTAAGTTGCACTCTGCAGTTTAAAAAAAAAATTGGAACCATCATGGCCGTAGAAAGGGAGTGGTCCTGGTTGGGGGGGGGGGGGGAGACGTTTCTCATTTATCGGAAAATTTGTCCATTTAAGTGGGTGTGGGGGAAGAATCCAGAAAATGTGGGTTTACCGCCACCACCACCACCACCACCACCACCACCCTTTTTAGTAAGGTAGCAACACCCCTTCCTTTCGAAATTACTTCTTATGGGCTTGCACATGACCGATGTGCATCATACCAGCTATACAACTGTTAGGAATTCTCTAGCTTCTGAGATCTTTTGCCCCCAATGCCCCATTTTACAACCACACTTAATTGTTCCATCAAATTGAGAATCTATCATTCTTTACCACTTTAGGGAAACCCCACGTTCAAACCATGGATTCTCATTCTTTGAAGCCCAGGACGTTCACCATTCAAAATGTTCTGTATCTTTCCTTGCTTTTACAATGGGCCTGAATGTGTTGTATACAATTCCTACAGTGGAAATAAAGGACAATTTTAGAGCCTTAAAATTGCTATTAATGAATGATCATCTTTATAGAAGCTTCAACAAAGGACAATCGTCAATGTGGATTACCAATATTATCTTAACATAAACATAATTACGTTTGTTTTGTCCTGAAATTTATACATTCCTTTCTCAAGTATGTTTTTACAATTTAAATGCAATTAATGGAAAACTTGTAACTGTGGCTACATATATGGCAAGTGGTTTTTATTTTCTTAATTTTCATACCATATATCTGCTTAACCGAAACAGAATACACCCCCATCTCTTTTTACCCCTCCCCCCTTTCCACCTAATGAAGCTACCCGATGTGACCTTTTATTGTCAGTTATAAACTTTTTAAAATCACGACTTTTTCATTTACATTTTCGTATCTCATCTTTTCCGAGGTGACCACACCTATTAAACAACTATATCACAATGAAACAAAAATAAATAAAACAAAACAATTAATGCATACGTACATACATAGACAGACAGACAGAAAAATCCCTCAAGTTCTAAGGTTTGAAGTGTGCAACCTACTCTGTCTTGAAAGTACTTAACACACTCTAAGAGCCTGATACTTGTAAGAGATAGACTAACGGGCGGATCCAGCAACTTTGGAAAACAGATTTCTGTGGTATAAACAGGGAGTTCCATATGTAGGCTCTTAGAGTGTGTTAAGTACTTTCAAGACAGAGTTTCAATACAATAACTGAGGAACTGTGAAAGCTAAATCCCAAAACACCAATTTAATAACATTTTCTTTACAATTGAACTTGTATAATGTATCACTACTGAACTGAAAATGTTATGACTTGTGTAAAATAGCGAAAACAGCCCATACCATACCATACCACAGCAAGACAGGCTTCATGTAGGACTATATACGGTTGAGTTTCTGTTATACTCGGTCGTTAGAGTTCTGTTTACTTACCTTTTAAAAATAAAATGGCCACTCCTCTACTGGAAAATAATGCACGCACCCACCACCTCCCCATTAAATAATTGGTGCCTCGGAGCTTCTAGAAATTATATTAGTCAAATATATACATTCGTTTGAAATACACACCAGTCCTAAGTAAAGAATATGCAACCTTTTATAAGCTTAAAAACTTAACAGATAGATATCTCGGATGTAATTAGAAACAATACTTCATTAGTAATAGATAAAGTTTTCATGTTTCTTAGTACCACCCCATACCCACCTCTACCCGAAGCCCCTAACACCCCAAACCGTATGTATTCAGTTATATCACGTAATTAAACGTAAAGACTCCTGCAACAAATACTGACTTTTATGGCAATTTAGATATGTACAGTCATGTAGTCATATTAGAAACCACAAAGAACAGCTTTCAAGTTGATACAAGTTGATTCAGTTCACTGGGGAAATGTCAAAGGTCAGTTGTAAGAAAAACAAAAACCTTTCTGAAGTATCCGTAATGACTTTAAATAGCATCCAAATATTATATATCTCATCCTAATTAAAACATTTGTATTCAAATAACCGTTTTAATTTGAGATCTAAAATTAAAATTTCAGACATATTAATATAAAAAGTTTAACATGGCTGAGACATGTGCTACGGACGCGTCCCAACAACATTCGCGGAAAAGCACTGAGATGGAAGACCGAGGATGACATGGCGGTGCACCGTGATGACCGACTTACAAGAGATGGGCCTATCCTGGGCTGAGGCAGAGACGGCAGCACAAGACCGGGCAGGGTGGAGGAGGTGCATTGTGTCTTTATGTTACAGTGGGAATGAAGAGGACTAAGAAGTAAGAATATGAATATCTGAGTGTTAGGGTAATGACCTTTGAGCTCGTATATTTCACATAAAAGTGCATTGATCAAATTGTGAATGTTAAGTTTTTTTTTTTTTTTTTTTTTTTTTTTTTTTTTTTTTTTTAAACTGATTCTGCTAAACCTTTAATAAATCATAAAATGAAGACATGTTGAGGTGGGCCGTTTTTTGGCCATTATATTACGTACTCCTGCAATTATTATGTTTTTACTGTACTGATGCACATTGGTGGGGTGTGTATTGATTATGCTATAGTCATAATGACAATTACATGTTTATGTCTCAAAGTCTGATGTGAGACATTGACTCCTTATCAATTGCAGAGCTTATTAGTGTCTAGGTCTCCTCGTCTCATTTGAAACGTTGACCATGCAGTCATGCAAAGTGACATCCAGGAAAATATTTCAATTTTGTGACTTAGAGTATTTCTTGCACGAGAAATTCGCAAGGTGGGGGGAGGGGATGGGGAAAACAAATACATTTGTGGAAAGGTATGTGTTGGGCTTATTAACAGAAGATCATATCCTTATTATGCACTTGTCAAACCATTATATGCGTGTCAGCATGTGTGTGTTTTTCAATGGATAAATATTAAGTTCGTCCAAGCATACCTCCCGTAAACCTCGTAGCTAATTGAATTAAATAACTCAAACAAACATTGTAATTTTGGAATCCAAAGGTCAATTTCCTTTTTTTTTCGTTGTAGTAACCATTCGTTTAGTGTACTTCTTGCAAGCTGCACCATTATAATCTTTATCCCTGTGATCCCTTCAAAAAAATGGTTACATTTAATGCACTCCAAGTTTCGATGAATCCACGACTGTGTTTCACGCTAATGACTGCTTGGTTAAATAATAAAATAAGATACCTTACGGATATATTTTTGGCAAGTAAGAGAATTTAGTTGTAATAATGTCGTGTGGTCAGTCCATAAAGTGACCATAACCAATCAAGTACGTTCCAAAAGTCTGAACTCGAATGAGTTAATAATTACTTCCTTTGCAAAGTACAATACATTTGAAAGTACTTTTTACTCCATTTCTTGTGGTTGCAATACTTGCAAGAACTACTTTAGGATTTTAGAGTATCTATGTCGTAGGAAACACAGCTCATACGTTGCTGAGAGTCATTCCTTTTAAAGTGGATTATGCCATAGCTTCTTACGATGAAGGAGGAAACGCGCATCAAGTTCATTGAGAATTTGCACATCCTCACTATCTTCCTGTCAGTAAAACTTATTTTGACAGTGTCAATATTAGTATAAAAGGAAATCTGGGACAAAGTATTCTATTCTCTAAAGAAAAAGTCACGTGAAACTACATTTTCGAAAATGATTCTCCAGCGAATTATAACAGATGTATCCTGTGTACCGAAGAGTAGCTCGACAACGAGGACATGGTTTAGGAAATATGTTAAAATCTGTTTTTCGTACGGTACCACCCATTTTAAAACCTATGGTCAGTCGAGGCTTTGATACATGTAAAAAAGAAATTCTCCAAAACGTACTCATCGACCAACAAATCCCTATAGAAGCATTCATATAAGCTTGAAATAATGTATTGATTCAAAGTAGAAAAGAACTCTTGGGTCGACGAGACACACCTATAAATTGGCTTCACGACGAGACACACCTATAAATTCGCTTCATGATCCTATCGAAGGCAAACCTCGCAAACACACTAAGAAGAAGAACATAAGAACAGCAGTTAGAGAGTTGGACATTTTTGACTGCTAACTAAAAATGATGCACCGAGATTCTTGCGAATGTACCAAGACAGAACTAGATCTGTTTGCCATGGCTCCGACGATGATGACGATGCAAGAATCAAAATGGGTACAAGTTCATACCGTGTTGTCTTTGACTACCTCTGCACCTATCGAAATTTTGAAGTCAGATGACAAGCCGATTTAAATGACAGTTACTTGTACCTTAAATTCAAAGTTCTCAAAACGGACAGCAGGAATCCAGGAGCCGATGCTAGAGTTGCTCCTGTCAACAATATCATGCATTCGTTATGCAGTAAAGTGGATTTTCACTTGAGCAACGAATTAGTTATCAGCAGCATGAACACTTTCCCTTACTGAGCTTACTTGGAAAATCTCTTGACGTACGGGAAAGAAGTCAAGAACACACATCTGGATCCCCACTTTACATGTTTTCAACGACACAGAGTTGACAGAAGATGGTGATCCTGACCATGTTAGAGTTTTTTAATAATCGAAAAAGGATGTAGTTTAGAAAAGATGAATCGTTTGCACATGGACATGTGGATGCAAGACAAGTATTTGTTAAATGGTGTAGATGTACGTCTGAGACTAAATCGAAGTAGTACCGTGTTTGATTTGATGGCTAATGCTAACGAGTACAAAACAAACACCTAAGAAGTCAGACGTTACGTGCGACGTGGCATCTTACCTAAAGTTGGAAATGACATCAGTCAAACTCCGAGCAGAAAAACAGTAAAGTATACTCTACGACGAGTGGAAGTCACAACCTTCACTATTGCCTCGGGACTCCGATAAAAAATTGAAGATCATGTTTTCCAAGGTCAACTACCGAAACGTTTACTGGTTGGTATCGTCAGCAATGCAGCCTCAGTGGAGCTATATATCAAAATCCTTTCGACTTCTAACATTTCAACGTGTCCAAGATTTAAATCATCCGAGAAAGCCACACATTGTGTACCAGACCTTCTGAACCTAACTTAATCCAGAAACATTATTTGAAATCTTATTTGAGTCTGTTTGAAGCCACATGACCATTAGGAACCAACAGCAGTCACGGTATTTCGTACGACGATTATGCGGGATGATGTGCTTTGAGGGGATTTGATTTCACTCCAGACCAAGGTAGCGGCGAATAACATTTTCATCATATAAAAGCAGGTCAACTCCGTGAGGAACTCTAATTTGCACTAGCTCTGGTGAGCACAGTAAACGTCATCTTGTATGCTGAATTTGACAATACTCTAGTAATCAACAGCTTGAGAGAAGTGGTCCTAGACTATTAAAACAGATCGAACAAGAACCCGTGGAAATAGGTCAAGAGGATGTTTTCTACACAGAACAGCAGCCTACACAGACACTTGGTGGCGAAGAAGAAGAGGAAGAAGAAGAAGAAGAAGAAAAAAAGAAAGATTTGGAACAAGAAGTCACGACTGTAAACAAAGAGACTGACGTTTTACATCCAGAACAGCAGTTACAGTCCACATGTGCGCAAGAAGAGAAAGAAACATTAATGATGATGTCACGACGGCCTGAACAAGAACAACACAGTAGTATCCTGTTCTGATCGCCACAGAGCTGAAAGAATCATAGGCCAAACTTGAGAACATTGGCATGGTTGCCACATCGATCATCCTAGTCAGCTGCGGCATGACAAAATGTTTGATGAGTTCAGAAGACAAGTTGGAAGAGTATCTGGAATACGCCTGGACCCTTCATTACCTTCTGACTCACAGATCGTGCACAGGTTCTTGGAATCCCGTGGTGTGTGCTAAAGATGAACTTTCACATAGAAAACCTAAAGATGTTCAAGCTTATGTTATCAACACAGACGACAGTCATCGTCCATGATCCCATTGGGTAGCCGTCTACTTTTCGAACGACCACATTGTGGAATATTTTGACTCTTATGGATTACCTCCTCTGGAAGACGACCTCATTGACTTTATAAAAAGACATGTAGCATCCACTGTATTCATTAATCTGAGATTACAAGGATCTGATTCTATTGTGTGTGGCCAATATTGCGTCTATTTGTCATCATCAACGTAGTCTTGGATTCACTTACTGACATGTTTTGGAAGTAATTCTCTAGAAACGATAATAAAATAGAAAAGTGGTTTTGTGAACATTATGGTTATCTATTTTGTTAACCCAGAAACGTAGTATGCATTGATTGCAAAATGATACTGTCCTAAGTGATCATTGGAACTCTAGTCTTGAAAACGTTGTCAACCTTGTAAATGTGTTCATATTTAATATTTGTACATGAAAAGGCAGGGACAAGCTCTAATCTTTCCTTTTATTTTAAGTGAGCGGGGATTATAAAAAAATATTGATATTGAAAAATATAGTTGTTGACTTCTTTTTCACAAAATTTTTCATCTCTCTTTCTCTCTCTCTCTCTCTCTCTCTCTCTCTCTCTCTCTCTCTCTCTCTCTGTGTTACATACACATACCCACACAGTCAAACACACTTCATCCACACATTGACAGAAGTGTCACACCCTACCATTTATCTTCGATTCACTTAATAGTGAAGGATATAACTGATTAAAAAATATAAAGTTTGCTTGGCTGATTATTCCTAAATATGTATTTCAAATATTAAGTTGTCTTTATCCTTTGGGTAAATACCTTCACCAGATAACGTTGGATGTTAAATAAGTGTGTAACATAACTGTATTGAATATGTTCTTTACAAGGTCTGAATAGAATTAAAAGAGGAATTTAAAAATTTGTTTTTTAGGTGTAACAATTGTAGAATACATTTCCTTTTCTCTGGAATGAGAGACGTTACTCCAAGTTTTTATTTGAATTTCCGATAAACCATACGATAACTCAGTTGATACAGCGTTGGACTCGTAATCAAAGGGTTGATGGTTTGATACCAGCGCAGGCCTGCCTCGGTTTGTCCTTTGGAAGGCACTTAGCTCACATTTCCTCATTATGATATAGCCAATAATGGGCTAAAAGTGCCATTTAAAAAAAAAAAACAACAATAAAAAATAAACAAAAACAAACCCGTTGGTAAAGGGCAGCAGTCTCAGCCTGTGTGAGGAAACTGATTGCCAGCTGAAAATGTGAAAGCAGATAATTTTTAGAAGTAGAATACGATAACATCATGGTTACTTGTACAGTGGAATGATATTGACTCTTTTAGTTTTCTTAATCAAACGAGAAAGGCCATATAACATTTACACTCGCGAGGTTAAAGGAAGTTGTATAGTTAATAAAATCCCGATACGATGTGAGGAGAAGATTTTATAGAATACGAAGTTTTAAACCAGTTTTTAATTATTGCGATAGATTGTAAAACGTGCTGGTGTATGTGTCGTTATATTGTGTTATAAATTATGCCAACATGATACGATGTTACAAAAGTACGTTATATCTAATAATAGATAAAGTATTGCGAGACATAAAGGAAGAATATTAGAGTTTTTTTAAAAAAATCTCTATAATAAACAACACACTTTCTGATAGTTTCTAAAAGCCATTTAACGTATCCTTTAAAGGTGAAATCGAAGTAAAGGATATATTGTTCATTAGGTATGCTGGATTATTTGAACGTATAGACCTGTATTTGTGTTATACATCGCTGGATAGTGAAAACCTATACTATCTTTTTCCCCTACACAAGGCAAAATTCTGATTCAAATAAATTGCTCCATCAATGCTTAAACCTTCGTATTTAATATTATGTTACTAAATATGTGGCAACCTACTATTTATTTCTTTTATAACTATGACTTTACATCACACTTCGTAGCGCCATTGTACTTTACCATCCATAACGGTTGGGCAGTGACGTAACCGCACCAAATATGAAAGACCTAACTTGTCGGAGTCTGGATGGCGCATTGGTAGCACACTCGCGTAGCACATCTGCGATCCCGGGTTCGATTCCGGGTTCCAACATTTGAGAATGTAATGTAGTGGCCCATCCTTGGTCAATGATTTTCACCGAGTTTTCTGATATTCACCACAAAAAAGGTACACTACACCAACATCTCAGCCATCTAGAGTGCTAACTGAAAGCTGTGAGAATTTGTTGTACAATCTATATAAAATAAATAATGTATAAAACTCTAACATTGACCTTATAAAATATTGTATTTTTATCATATATTTTTCTTGTAATGGAAATTCCAATTCAGAAAATATTAAACAAAATTCAATAAACTAATATGATTCAATTATTTGCCGAATGATTTTTTACAATGAATCTAACGTTGAGTCTCGTCTTTTACTAGTTGTGTTTGTATTTTGACTATACTACCGCATATTTGTGGATTCTAGTAAGGAATAGTCTCGAGCATGTATGCCTGTATTTGTATTTAGACTATACTACGGCAAATTTAGGGATTGTGTTAAAGACAAGACTTGAGCATTTATACCTGTGTTGGTATTTAGACTAAACTACCGCACATTTAGGAATTACACTGAGGATTAGTCTCGAGCATAAATGCCTCTATTTGTATTTTGACTATACTACAGCGGATTTAGGGATTTTTGTCCTTGGCAAAGACAATTAACTCCCATTTCCTCGGCATGATATAGACAATAATGTGTTTAAAGTGCAGATAAAACCAACAAAATAAAGCAAACAAACAAACGAGTCTCGTCGTGTGTATAATAAATACATATATAATTGTTTAATATCAATAGTCTCATTGTGCAGTACCTACGTTTCAGTACATTACGTCAGTCGATTAATATAAATTGATTTAACATATCTTTTTTTCTTCTTCTAGGTTTGGTGTCAAAAGAATAGTACAAATTCCCATTCAGAAACACCTTGATAGAAGTATCGTCTTTAAGGACCTATCGAAAAGATTACTCTAAGCGTCTCAGGGATGTGCAAGGCAACATGAGGTTCAAATAGGGGAAATTTGTCCCTGAGATATTGAATTATTAAACACTTGCATGAGTAGAAAACTTGGCCTATTAATCTGCAGCTGAGTAGGTCAATTTGTACTCAACAAGCACAACATAATACAACAATGTAGCCAAAGATATACTAATGTTTCATTAGGAACGAGAAAAAGAAAATTGCAAACAAAATAAAAAAAACTAGTATGCCGCGATAGAGATGGTGAATATACTGTTGAAGGAAAATATAGCAATTTCTTGCTAAAAAAACATGTGGGAACTTCGAGAGATATTTGAATTACACACACACACACACACACACACACACACACACACATATATATATATATATATATATATATATATATATATATATATATATATATATATATATATATATAACAAACATGAGAAAGCATGGTGCAACAAGTATGAGAAACTGGCCGATCTGGAAACTGCTGCACACCGTACTTTGTCATTTTTATTTCCTTTATAATTTGTTTACTTGACGAAAACGACCTCTCAAAGATTCTGTGCATTTGAAAAGATTTTTAGTTGCTATTTACTTTGTAACTTATATATACGCCCATGCAAAGCCTCTGTAAGGCATTTCATGCAATTTTAAAGTGAAATGAAGAAGATAAGCAGCTTCTTATTAAATGATTATATGCTTTAAAATGGATATATTAGGCACATAGTGATTTCATAATTGAAATCTAAATATATAAAATGTAGTTTATCTTTAACGAAATGCGCCGTATGCTCATATGAAATGGAAATTACACATGTATTACCAAAACAAATAGAAGCTTGAATTTATCAAAATTCAAAGATCTATGCAGCGGATAAGAATAATGGGACACAACCAATATAATAGAATGCAGATAGTCTACAGTGATTACTTCCCTTAGTGCAAATATCTATGTAAAACAGACATGTGCAATTTCCTCCAGGGAACGCGCGCCGGATATCGATTTTAAAATGTACCCGTATGATGTAAATGTAACTGGATAAAACCAGGTCGCTCGCGGGCCGCGGGCCGTAGATTGCACATGTCATTACAAAGGATCTAGAGTCTATTTTTATGTAGGCACATATACTTCATTATTTGATACAGAGGGAAAATATCATTTTCTTGGAATGAGTTTACCTTTGTTATAGTTCTTACAGTAACTTTAATAATAATAATAATAATAATAATAATAATAATAATAATAATAATAATATGTTGCTTGCCGGTACAGTAATAGATTATGTCAAACAAATATACAATATATTGAATGCAGAGTAGGTCTTTGGAAACACAGAAGTAATCTTATTTAATTCCCAAGGTTTAAAATGTGAATAATTCACGAATCTCCTCTCCCCTTCCCCCTCCTGACTCCCCCCCCCCCATTTTCTTTATATGCAAAATTATATCACAAACGTTAATAATAGGCACAAAAAAAACCCAGAGCATATATGAACTTTTAACTTCCGCGCGTACACATGAGAAACCTGCGCACACCGTTCTCAAAGTGTAAGTAAATTCTATATCTCGCGGTAACTTCCATACCTCACATAGCTTTCTGAACCGTAGCTCTTCGGTGAAAGGAAAATATATAATCTTGGAAATGCAAAAACGTCAGGTACATTTTTGATAGACAATTTAACAGACGACAATAATGCAGTTGAGATCCAACAACTGGTATGAGGGTGAAATTCAATGGCGAATCAACGTGATCACGGCAAACTGCCATATTTTATTTAATAGCCCACCTGAAAGCAGCACAGAGGCTATAGATCATACTGCAAACTAGTAAATATAAATATAACAAAAATCATAAAAGCATTGAAAAATGTGATCCCATACAAATCTAAATAAAGCTAAAAGTTACTTATACGGAGAAAATAAGTAAAACAACTGGCCTATTAATGAATGTACACTGTGCTCTTCATTAGATTAGCACCAGCTGGTAAAAGCTCCATCATCATTAAAGTTTTGATTTGACAAATAATTTTTTAATGTAGCGATCGACCTGTTGACATTTTTACATTGGTGGTATGGATTACGCATCACAAAACTATACATTATACTGCGTGTTTCAGTGGCGCAGCAAGAAATTCTGCCCCCTTCCCCCTTCCCGCGGCAAAACCTAGTTTGTGGGCTCCCCTCCAAAAAAGAAAAAAAAGTTGTTTGATGGGAATTTTGGTAGCCCCATTGGGCCTGACGCCCCCCAAGCCCCCCCCCCCCGGTTGAGGGGGTTGCTTGGGCGTTTGCTATACCACTGTCGAGTTCCCTTCAAACGTAATACACCATTCCAAGTGTTCATTTTGAACCCACCCAAACTTAAAAAAAACCCTGCAATTAAGCCCACATTTTAAACGCCTTGTTTCTTTTTGTTGGCGTTGTTGTTTTGTTTGTTTGTTTGTGGGGTTTTTTTTTGATGTTGTGTTTTTTGTTTTGTTGTTGTTGTTGTTCTTGTTGTTTTGGGGGTTTGGGTGCTTTTTTTCCCTCTCAGAAAATAGTTAAAACGGCGTGTTGTGCCGTCATCTGAATGTCTTTCATACATCTTAGACTACCATTTTCAGCGTCAGTACAAGAATCGAGTATCAGTCTATTTGCATTAAATGGTTATGCTGTTCTGCCTCATTTTTAGGCTTTATTTCGAGATGTGTCAAGTTATGGAAAATAAAATATAGGAAGAACATTAGTATTGTTCTGTTTTTAACTGTGTTACGACTCTACGGTGTAAGAAAAATGTAACAGAAAGAAAGTGAAACCAACAAATCAAGTAAATATCAACAAGCAATTTATTTCTAGACAATTAAGGTGAATATTCAAAAGACACTTACAGTAACTTGAATTAAAATTGAAATAATCCAATAATTCTAAGTGTCCTAATCACAAGTCCTAAATATAAAATGTTCCGAATGAATGACTATATCCTTGAATGTGTTGATGTACCAATATTCTTTAATGTCCTGGTGTGCCAGTAGTGTTTAATGTGCTGATATGTCAAATTGAAGTAATCCAGAATATCTTTGAATAAGTTCACATAAATCCCAAAGTCATCAGTTCAAAATCCAAAATCCAAAAGTCTATGAGCACTTTTATAATCCAATGAATATTTTAAATAATTCTTGTCTCTGAATTTGGAATGATGTTTGACAACTGTAATGGGTCTTTAAAGACTGATGTTAAGGTCGAAACTGAACAACTGTCCACTAAACATGGTATATATAAAGATGGGTCACATGACAATGTATTGGAATATTATATGGTTATGTGACTTTTGACACATAACTCTAAAGGAAATTCTGGTTGTATCTATAAACAAAATCAACCCGGCCTCAAATGGAATAAACAACTTGTTTACCAAAACCGTCCTTAAACTCAAATACTAAGTAAACAACTTAATTCAAGGACAATAGCTAAACATGTCAACATTATACTTAACATTAAGGTTTAAGCAAATATTAAAGTCAAGAAACATTTATAATTTCCTAAAATATTTACAGCATACATAACAACTACAACTCAGTAAACCAAAGTATGTTTCATTTTTATAAATTCTTTTAAAGGCGGACATACTATAGCGCCACAGATATCACTTATACATGTATATACAACGTTATTATCAGTATCAACAATGCATGACGTTGACAACCAAAATTATGTGTGTGTGTGTGTGTGTGTGTGTGTGTGTGTGTGCTATTCATAAATAGAAGACAAAAAACTTTTGATCCATTCCAACCATTTTGTTCCGCATGGCTTACACATTCCACATAATAACCTCAATCGTTCACTTTCGTAAGTATTCGCGGTTATCTAAAATGGCTGCGTACCTACATCTCCTAAAAACGGACATTTGATAATTCAAATAGACGCATGGGTACAATGAAGAGCCGTTATGGGTAATTCAGCGTTGTTGTGAATTTTGTTTACTTTGGGTTAACTACGGCAACCATGACGGTAAGTAGGTGCTATTATTTACTCTAAACAACATAATTCTAAACTTTTCTATTTATTTCACAATCTACATAAAAAAACATAGACAATATTGTTGAGGCTGAACAGTCGAATCCCATAATTTGTGTATCTATTGTACAATCTACATCAAATATTATACCATCTACATCAAAATAAAACGGAGATTCATATATAAATTTAAATCTATCTGTCTATCTATCAGTTCTCTATCTACCTCCCTACATACTTGTATATTGCTATATGTACGCATGCAAAGAGAGAAAGAAATATGTGCCAACTCCCAAAAGCTAAAATTTTTATATGTTACGTTTATTAATATTTTCTTCATTTGGATCCATTCTGAAGAAGAATTAAAAGAGCTTTCTTAACTGAATGAATAACCACCATTCATCAGTTAAAATGAAAACTGGACGAATAACCACCATTGATCAGTTAAAATGAAAACTGGATAAATAACCACCATTCATCAGTTGATAAATAACCACCATTCATCATTTAAAATGAAAACTGGATAAATAACCACCATTCATCAGTTGATAAATAACCACCATTCATCATTTAAAATGAAAACTGGATGAATAACCACCATTCATCATTTAAAATGAAAACTGGATGAATAACCACCATTCATCATTTAAAATGAAAACTGGATGAATAACCACCATTCATCAGCTTAAATGAAAACTGAAGTTAGTAAGGAAAGGTTAGACTTCTTAGATGAGACAATATACAAGGGAAATTAACTTTGCAGGACCACAAGAAAGAGGTTTTCAAAATTAGGGAACTTAGGAAAATAAAATCTGGTGCATTAAGAAGAATAAATATTCGCAACAAAACACAAGAAATACTTCCGTTCCTTGATCGTTTCGATAGATGTTCAGCCTCTGCGTCAAAGTATGCTAGAAATTTTTGTAATGATTGCCAACAAAAATTTCCTGAAGCGTTTGGAACATGCACTTTTTGGTTACAGCTTACAAAGGAAATAAGAGCACAAGGGACATTATAGTGAAATTCAAACTATCTAGTATCGACAAACCTGGCTGTCTTAAGTGTGAATTTATTGATTGTAAGAAGTGTGATTGTCTAATTAATTCCGACATAGTAAAAATCTTGAAAAGAGGAAGACATTTTAAAATTTAAAAATATATTGTATGTGTAACGCAAAATATGATTTATGCCGTGTAATGATTAAACTGTAAAAAGCAGTATGTAGAGAAAACCGAAATTAATTTACGCGTTAGGATGGAGGAGCATTTCTCGGACATATGACCGCAAAGACAAATGAAACAACTGTATAAGCATTTGAGTACAAACTATAGTAAAGATCATTTGACTTTTGAAAGCTTCCGTGATGCAAAATTTGAGAACTACACAACAACTGAAAATCACATATATGGATCTGCTGTCCCCATGAGTCTAAGAATTCGTGTTACTAATAGTGATCGTTGTTTCAAATGCTTCATTCATAAAATGCGATATTCGAGCGTATATCAGCTGATCAATATGTAATTCAGTTTATGATTTAAGATGGCGTTCGTACTAAAAAGTTTGAAACGCTAAACAATTTCTTTTTTTTTCAGTTAAGTATAGTGATTTTATTAAATTATCTCAAAATTTATATATATATATGTTTATCATAGTAATTCGATCTCAATTGCTAGATTACGTCTATGTTGCCAATATCATAAAATCTGGACCAAAATACATTAGCTAGATACTAGCTAGTTTGAACTATAAATACACTCGTGAGATCATATCTAAGTTGAAGTATACATACACTGGTTAAATAACAGTTAGGTTGAAATATAGATACACTACTTAGATGATACCTGGGTTGAAGTATAGATACACTAATTATATGATAGCTAGGTTGAAGTATAGATCCACTGGTTAGATCAGTGGTTCCCAAACCCCGGGTCGCGAGAACCCTCGCGACCCTATAATGGTACTGCATTTTGGGTCGCAAAAGATGGTATTTAGGGTCGCAATCAAAATGTGTAGGAACCACTGAGTTAGATGATAGCTAGTTTAAAGTATAGATACACTATTTACATGGTAGCTAATTTGAAGTAGATACACTAGTTAGATGAGACCTAGGTTGAAGTATAGATACACTAGTTAGATGAGACCTAGGTTGAAGTATAGATACACTAGTTAGATGAGACTTGGGTTGAAGTATAGATTGAATTATAGATACACTAGTTAGATGAGACCTAGGTTGAAGTATAGATACACTAGTTAGATGAGACCTAGGTTGAAGTATAGATACACTAGTTAGATGAGACCTGGGTTGAAGTATAGATTGAAGTATAGATACACTAGTTAGATGAGACCTAGTTTGAAGTATAGATTGAAGTATAGATACACTAGTTAGATGATTGCTAGGATGAAGTATAGATAAAAATGTGAGATGATAGCTAGGTTCAATTATAGATACACTAGTCAGAAGCTTGCTATGTTAAACTATAAATACACAAGTTAGATAATAGCTATGCTAAAGTATAAATACACAAGTTAGATGATAGCTAGGTTGAAGTATAGATACACTGGTTAGATGATAGTTTGTTTGAAGTACAGATACAGTTATATGACTAGTAAAATGAGAGCTAGGTTGAACTATGGAAACACTAGTTAGATGATGGCTAGGTTGAAGTATAGATACACAAGTTAGATGATAGCTATATTAGAACATAGATACACTCGTTTGGTGATAGCTGTGGTGAAGTATAGATACACTGGTTAGATGATGGCTAGGATGAGGTATATATACAATGTTTAGATGATAGCTAAGCTTAGGTAGGTTGAAGCATATATACACTAGTAAGATGATATCTAATTGAATATAAATACACTAGTTTGTTGATAGTTGGGTTGAAGTATAGATACACTGGATATATGATAGCTATGTTGAAGATAGATACATTAGTTGGATGTTAGGTAGGTTGAAGCATATATGCACTAGTTAGATGATAGTTTGGTTGAAGTATAGATACATTAGTTAGATGATAGCTAGGTTGAAATATAGATACACTAGTTGGATGATAGGTAGGTTAAAGCAAATATACACTAATTAGATGATATCTAGATTGAATATAAATACACTAGTTTGGTGATAGCTGGGTTGAAGTATAGATACACTGGATATATGATAGCTATGTTGAAGTATAGATACACTAGTGAGATGATAGCTGGGTTGAACTATATATACACTAGTTGGATGATAGCTATGTTAAAGTATAGATTCACATGATAGATGATAGTTATGTTAAAGTATTGATACACTTGTAAGAGGATAGCTATGTTAAAGTATGGATACACTACTTAGATGATATCTTTGTTAAGGTATCGGTACACAACTTGGACGATAAGCACGTTAAAGTATTTATGCACTAGTTAGATGATAGCTAGGTTGAAGTATAAATAGTTAGATAATAGCTTGGTTGTGGTATAGATATACTAGTAAGGTGATAGGTGTGTTGAAGTATTGATACACTAGTTTGATGATAGGTAGGTTGAAGTATAGATACACTAGTTAGATCAGGGGTGTCAAACTCATTTGCTGTGGCGGACCAGATTTGATATAAATAATAATAATAATAATAATAATAATAATAATAATAATAATAATAACAAATAATGAGTCTGACGGGCCGAATCCGGCCCGTGGGCCGTATGTTTGTTACCCCTTTGTTAGATCATAGCTAGGTTGAAGTATTGTTCACAAAACGATGGTATCCCAAGGTGAGTATTTAGTCATTTTCTTCGCATGTCTCATCATGTTGATCAGGCAAGATCATGTATATTTAATGTTGTTGATAGCGTAATAAAGCGTAAACCTTGATAGGACGTCACGGTGCACAGAGGATGTCATCTGTTTACAGCATATTTGATTTCTTAATTTTAAAATATTTAACAGTCTAATATTTAGCGTTTTTCAATCTTCAAATGTATGCTTAATGCGATTAAACACGTTATGCTCTATTTATATTTATAAAAGTCTAGAAGTAGAACTGTCAAGCATAAGCAAACATTTGTAGGGATTCAACGCCATTTTTGTAATACTTCTAAGTTTTGTCCTTTATATCAATCTTTATACGGACCAGAAGAACTGTAAAATTCTCTTGTAGTATCATATAGTAACCAGTTTTGTTTAAGTCATCTTTTTATTGAATGCGAGAGACAATATGTAAATTGTAGTTGTCGAATTCTGATCATAAGAACTACTGTAGTTTATTTTGATAGTGCGTTGATACATTGGACTCTGATAAAACTGATAAATATCAACGGAGCGAAGTAATTGTTTCTTTGCACAGCAATTTGTGATGTTAGATAGTGTCAACATTCTTTTTTCCTGGATCGTACTTTCTTAATACTAAAGATAAGGATGGATACTTGCCAATTTTTGCTTCTCTACGGTCCCTACGGTACAAGTAATACTGGCAGATTATTCCCCCTTATAGAATGTTGCTTCCACATTTTTCTGGGATACATAAAAAAGCGAGTATTCTTCGCTTCTCTTAAAAGCTTTTGGCATTAAACACTTTAATCGGCTTTTATTGTAAAATGTTACAGTGAAAATAATGCATCGCAAGGGAAGTTTACGGCAAGTAAGTGTGTTGACAACACTGCAAGGAATTCTGCTTCTCTCATCGATCTAAAATTATACTTGGAGATGGTGACTGGAGATAATGCGCGATTGTAATCAATGCGATTGTAAAGATTTGCTGTTTAACTCTGTCGTGTAATGCAGCTAACCTAATATGACTTTTAACATTAGCCGCCTGTAAGCTGAATGATTATTATATGCTTTAAGATATAAAACATTTGTATTTACTGACAAACAATGCCGAGATTAAACCTTAAAATTGAAAGATGCCAGTTAATATATGGCAAGAAAATACTCAAAATTGCTGATCAATTGCTGATTCCGTCCCAAATTTACACACTCGTGAAATATCCGGAATTTGAGGAAAAATATCTGCAAGTGTGGTAGTCACAAATACAATCTAATATTTACTGAGAATTCCAGCTACTGTGGGAGTTGCCGTAAAACCAAATACATTAGACTATATAAGACAATATTATCAAGGTAGGCTATCATTGCTTGTAATGCAATAATAACAACAGCCGTAAAAACGCAATACAATATGAGTGATGTAACGTTTCGTGCCGTAAATCAATCATCCCTGCGTAACGTTTATAGGACGGTTTCGTACCGTTTCAAGATGGTTCCCGGCATCTGGCAACGGGTAGTATTTGAAATTCGGTCTTTGTCTCAAATTATATCTAAACTAACTCAAAAGATCCTTCGTGTAATCAATTTTATGAAAACTTTTGAACATGAAAGCACAAAAAGATGATTTTCCTGTCGTTTAAGAATTTTTCTATAGCTGCTGGAATTTGTCCACATAAAATTTGTACATGACATTTCTTGCACCCATGCCTAAAAGAGCAACGACTAGATGACTTTATTATTATTATCATTATTATTATTATTACTTCTCTTACAATTGATATCATAAGAAGTTTTACACGATATGAAGCAATACATTTAATTGAGAAATAGGTGAACGTATCTATCCATTTATTAATTTGTAATTCATTCATTTGTTCATTCATTCATTGAACAGTCTATCCATCCATCCACCTATCAACACACACACACACACACACACACACACACACACACACACACACACACACACACACACACACACGGAACGAATGAGAAGAGCAAGAGAGGGACGGAGTGAGAAAGAAACCTTAGGGACATAGATTTTCGATCTTGGTCTTATCAGGGAATCAATGTCAACATAATTTTTTTTCTTGTTTTATTAGATTCTTTAATTAATGCATTTTTAACACTAAGATAGATGATTTGATAATTTATTCATGTTTAAGGTTAGACTCATTTTTTTGTCAACCTGGGTGCATGACATCGATTTAAATCACTCAAATATCTCTACCTTTATAAATTAAAGGGGTAGCAATTAAAGTAAATTTTCATCGTTCCTTCCTTTCTTTCTCCCTTCCTTTCTTTCTTTTCATAGAAATATATTTTAAAAGCATACCATTCATAAGACTAATTCTCAAGCCAATCAATTAAGAAAATGAACAAATATAAACATTCATTATCTATATTTATTTATTTAAGACTATCATTTAAAAAATAACTCTACGTGTATCATACCGTATATCACTTCCAATACATATATACAATAAATAAATAAAAACATTAATAAATATTTATTTATTTATATCATTTAAAAAGTGCACAATACGTATTATACCGTATATCACTTCCAATACATATATACAATCAATAAATAAAAACATAAATAAATATTTAATTATTTATTTATATAATTTAAAAAGTGCACAATACGTATTATACCGTATATCACTTCCAATACTTATATACAATAAATAAATAAAAACATAAATAAATATTTATTTATTTATTTATATAATTTAGAAAGTGCACAATACGTATTATACCGTATATCACTTCCAATACATATATAAAATAAATAAATAAAAACATAAATAAATATTTATTTATTTATTTATATAATTTAGAAAGTGCACAATATGTATTATACAGTATATCACTACCAATCACATATCTCATAAGTAGGCCTTGTTTATTTCACACAGTTACACCTTCGTACAGAGTTTTGGATCATTTTGATAATTTAATCAGGCATGACACAGATTTGATGGAACCTGATGAAGTCAGTTTGGTACATACACGCTAATGATAATTTTTCATTGGGTGCATATAATACACACTTAAACTACATACAATCCACACTTCTGATATGCTTTAATTTTTTATTATTCAACGTATAACATATGACTTTTGCATGCTGTGTGGGCATGAGTGGCAACAAATTGCATTTTATTATATTTGTATTAGACTAGTCCCCTGTCGTACTTGTGTCTAAAGTTACGACAGGGATGAGGATCTATCAACCATGACCTTTCTTAAAACAAAATGGCCACGGGCACCGTATCTAATGTAAATAAAATGGCTGATGTGCAGACGATTTCGTAATTTCTGTGCACTGATATAACAAATTGTGTCGATCAAATAAATTTATTGGAGAAAACAATCAGCGCAACTTTAAATCTAGTGTTGCATCGGTTGGTGTTTTAACTATTTAATGAGGGAATGAGTTAAAAAAAAAAAGGAGTGCAGCACTGGAAGAATTTATACAAGAATTGATGTTCGGGAAGAAAAAATCTGTTCTCTGTTATATTTGTCAACTGACAATAGCCTATTTACACGTTGAAAGTGCTACATTTCAACTATTCTTTATTACAACACTAAAAACGTGTTATTTGCAGTATTTGTCTTTTAATTTTCTTTTGTTTTATGCATGCACCACCACCCCTACCCTATCGGTAAACAGTGAACGTAACCGTTGATTGTTACGAAGGGACATGTATAGCGTGCACAATCACGTGGAGGCAAATTGACAAAGGGAAAAAAGAATGGATTCTGTACACATTTATTTCTTATATATATATATATATATATATATATATATATATATATATATATATATATATATATATATAGTAGATTACGTTCCAAGTTGCCCTGATACAGTTCATTTACATATGGATATGGTAGTAAATATGTCAATATTGCCTTTTCCAGGTTTAGTTGTCAGAGGCAAAAACAAAATGATTTCTTTTTCAGTTCAAGGCATCAAGTATCAATATAATTGTGCTTATTGCCAGAGGTTTGAAACCAAACATTGATCATATTACAAGCAACTGGACAAATTATGTCACAGTGACGTGTACCAGACACGTGCTCCTCTAGATGCATCCACTTATCAAGTTTCCTCAATATGCAAACTTCATTGATCTAAAACAACAGTTTGAACAGTGCAAGGTATTAAAAGTAACTTGCATGAATTATTGTGATGTTCATTTCAAGATGAAGGCGTAACATTATATTTCATACCCTAATAGAGAAAAGCGACCGCAACATTAATCTAACAAAGATGGAAGCTTTAAATAATCACATAGTATGAAAAGAAGGTCTAAGTGATTAACTTATTTTTATAGATGTCTCAGACTGTGAGCATGTATTGGGCTTCCTGAAAGAGGTGCCTACTGACACCAAAATATATACAAGCATATGGCACGTTGAAATATAGACCCAAGTAATTGTAAAGTTGTAACTGCACTCTATTCATACTTTACACAGTCACAGGGGCATGAGAAGTTTCAGTTTAGGAAACATAGTCATATACCCTGGTCATGGTACAACTTTATTATCTGGGAAGGGGGAGCACATTACAACGTATCAGCACTCTGTTCAAATATTGTGCAGTCGAAGGGGCATGAAAAGTCATTGCAAGTTTAAGTGTTGAAAACGTAGTCTTATAAAAAAGGTTCCAACAAAAAGTCCAACATGGTCAAAGACATATGAACTTTGGGTTACAGTCACCTACTGTGGGTATAGGAGAAGTATTTCTTTGGGTGGATACACATGTAAGTAGGTGGAATCTTTAAGATATACTGCTTATATGCAACTAGTCCTCCCTCAGCAATGCATATATCCCAGTTGCGTACAGATTCTTGAACCTAAAAGCCACAAAATATCAGGTTTGTGGTTTTAAATGATGTATGCAGAACGAAACATTCTAAGTAAGAAAAATAGTCTACAATGCATAAATGTGAAAAACTGCTATAAAAACATGAAATCTAATGAAGTCATCTATGTATGCATATCAATGTCTGCATCAAATGATTTTTCTAAATTGAACTAACAATGTTATGGTAAAAGGAGTTAAATCCAAAACGTTAAAACTTGTGTACAAAATGGAAACATTGTTGTTATGGTCTGAAAACCCATTCAGGTCAGCTACATTATTATTACGAAACATGCTTACTAAATTTTATTTGTCTACCATAAGTAATTGTTGATTAACCATGCCAGCAAGATTTTTCTTTAAAAAACAATAAGTCTCAATTCAAAATTTTAAAAAGGTGAACAAAATTAAAACATAAGGAAAGAGTCACCAGAACCTAAACAGATCTTACGACCTACTCAATAAATCATAATATCTAATTTGGCCGGATAGTTTTTTCAGATACCTTGCTTATTTTGTAAATGCAAACAAGTTTGGGTCAAATAGTTCAAAAGTAGTTTTAAAAATAAAACAAATTTCTATAATGGTTTAAAAATCTAATCAGGTCATTTACATATTACAAACATGCCTACTGAATTTCATTTGTCTACCTCAAATGACTTAGCTTTATTTTCCATACAAGATTTAATTTTTAAAAAATCCAAGTCCCAAACGTTTACAAATGTTTTAAAAATTAAAAATTACTAAAAGAGCATGAAAGTCTAATCAGGTAATTTCAATATATTATAAATATGTCTATCAAATTCCATCTGTCAACTTCAAGTGATTTTTCTCAACCTTGTTTAAAAGGTTTTCGCAAAAATAAAAGCGACAAAAAAGTGAAAATATATACAAATAATTCAGAAATAAGGTCAGTTACCAGAATCAAATCAGGTCTTGGAACCCACTCAAGATATATAAATATCCAGTCTGATCTTTTTGACTTAATAGTTGTTTTAGATAGCATTCTTACCAGTTATAGTTGGACAGCCAGATTGGATGGACAGCCCAACACCATTATGTCTCTCCTTTTGGGTGGACACCTAAATATGAGTGCAATATATGCAATGGTTAGGTATATATTATATTGAAACATAAAGATTTCAACCCTACAATTAATACTGTTGATCCTACTGCCGTATGAGTAACAACTGTGTATTGCATTTGCTAGAGCAGGGAGAAAAATGCATGATTTATTCTCTGAATTCACCTTGTGAACAGAATGAAATGTCCTCCAAACATTCCCAAGACCTCTCCAAATGAGATCAGTGAGTCTTTGGAACGAGTTTTTTAAAATAGTTAAACAACTTACTTGCAAAGAGACATATGAAAGAATGTTTTCTTTTTGTTCTTCTAAGAAACGGGTTTTCATGTGGCCAAACAATTGTGAAGCTCCCTTTATTACTCGAAGTTAAAAATGTATATCCGACTATAATATAACTAAAGATGGTCCACTCCCGTTATCTTTTTCTTCTTACTGAAAATTAAACATGTGCTACAGGTTTTTCTTATAACCCATTTGAAGATCAGCTCCTGTTACCTTAATTGTACTTGCTCTACAGTGTCTGTAATTATACAAACTATGATGTGACATTGGGAATGATGAGGATGTAGGTTATTATGCATTTGAAATACTTCCTTCTTATCGAGTCCTTCTTAATTAAGCCCTAAGGGTCTACCATGTAACTTTAGTATGACTGTAATTAATATTATACATGGTAATAATTTTTTTTATTAATGTACATACTTTTTATTGTCTGATCAGGTAATTAACCAAAATTTAGTAAGATTAAAGTTTTTCATAGACCAAATGGTCTCCACAAGTCTTAGTAGTTAAGGGTGGGTACTGAGAGCCAAAATTTTTTGATGGCACTATAGAGCCAAGATGGCGGCGTGTGTTTTTTAATGTGGTGGGTACTGAGAGCCAAAAATTTTTGATGGCACTATAGAGCCAAGATGTCGGCGTGTGTTTTTTTAATGTTGTGGGAGTTGTTTGAGTTTAGGATAAAAGGAGGAGAGTTCGCTTTAGGATTCCAATGTTCTTTTATTGGAATCCTCCTTCTCCTTCTCCTTTTTAACCGGTGAAGACGTGGTTTTTATATATATTAGAATTTCCGACGTGAAGGAAAAAAACATCCTTTTCACCTAAAAGAAAACTACTTTTGATAAAAAAACCATTAGATCGATAGAAAGAAAGAGAAAGGTTATATTGATTATTTTTTTAGATCGATAGAAAGAAAGAGAAAGATTGTGCGTGCATCTCTACTCTAAAACAAAATAACACAAAAAAAACCATTAGATCGATTGAAAGATTGTACGTACATTTCTACTCTAAAACAAAATAACACAAAGCCACTTACTTTTTTTCTCTCCAGTCTGTTGTATTCATCCAATTTTTTTACAAAATAATTCATCAATATAACATATAACACCAAAAAAAAAACACACAAGAAAACAAAGTTCACTTTCTGTAATGCTTGTCCTTCTTGAATTGAAACACTGTAGTCATAGTTTCCTTTTCTTTTTCATTCTCACTGTCTCTCTTGAATTTCTTCTTCATAGGAATCCTAATTGTCACAGGAATCATGTCTTCCATTTTTTCTTCTTCATCATTCTCACTGTCTTCCATTCTTCTTACTCTCTTCTTACTTTTCTTGATGATATGTTCTTCTTCTTCTTCTAGGTTTGTTGTTGTTGAATCGGCTTCCTCCCTCTCCTCTGCTAGAGTTTCTTTTTCTTCTACTTTCTGAGGGCATTCATAAGACCAATGTCCTGGTCCTTTACAATGATAACAGATATCTTTTCTTCTGTCTATCTTTTGATGTTGACGTTTGGGACATTCTGGAGCCCAATGTCCTTTCTTTTGACAGATATAACAAATATCTTCACTTTTATCTCTGTTTTGGTGTTGCCGTTGTGGACATTGTGTAGCCCAATGTCCTTTCTCTTTACAGATATAACAAGTATCTTCACTTTTATCTCTGTTTTGGTGTTGCCGTTGTGGACATTGTGTAGCCCAATGTCCTTTCTCTTTACAGATATAGCAAGTATCTTGTCTTTTATCTATTATTGATCTTCCTTTAGCTAGATAATTCCAATAATACCAAGCAGGAGGATGTCCTTTATTGTGACATCGATCTTTTCTTCTTGACTCTTCCATCTTCACAGTTTGAAAGTACAATTCCAAAGACTGATTCTGAAGGTACGAAGCTCTCTCTTTATATACTCTCCTCTCTCTATATAAAGGGGCCTGGGTGAAATCTGAATCAGTTTCAAAGTAAAGTTCAAGATGAAAAGATCACACCCAAACCATGATAAAACAGAAGAAGAAGAACAAGAACAAACCAAGAGGCCACGACGACAAAGGTATTCCGTGCCGCCTGAAACACCCTTAGAGGAAGTACTGGCTCAAGTCCATGCTAGTGACTTTGAAGACGAAATGAGTGAACAACAACCTGAAACCCAAACTTCCAAAACCAAAGTCACTACTACTAGTACCAACACCAGAACCCCTGACCAAGAAAGTCCTACTACTAGCGCTACCGCTACCGCTACCGTGGCTCCTGAAAATTACTATCGGATTCGAGAGACACAAAAAATCACTTCTCGAAAATTTAGGACCACGGCGTATACTCACACAGTACACTTCAAAGACTTCAAGTCTCAAGTACCTCCAGAGAAAGCGGCGCGGTTCATTACCAATTTGTGGGAATCTGTGTTACAGAACTTAAAACGGCAATGTGGAGCCAAAGAAGACGATCGGTTGAGACTTGCCATTCATCATGACCAATTGAAGAGTCCTGTTTGGATTGAATTTAGTACCCCGGCAGAATTAACGCCAGATAAAGTTATGTCAAAAATAGAACATGTACAACAATCAAACGACAAATTTACCATCACCGATGGAAAGGCTACCGTTTACTTGACTCACGTTTCTCCACCTCGAGGAAGTGGACGAAGTAGAAAACCGTTATTGGTGGATGATCTTCTTACTACCAAACGCAGTGTCGTTCAAATCAACAATACTGAAGATTCAATGTGCTTGGCTCGAGCTATCGTGGTAGGTCGTACCTATGCTAACAAGAATGAGAGCAAAGAATGGAAAAAAAGCCTGGATGAACATTAAACGATCGCAAAGACCCCAACAACGAAAAGAAGCAGAACTCTTGTTACAACAAGCAGGGATCCCTAAAGAGACTGTGTGTGGTATTTCTCAATTACAGCAACTTCAAGATGTTTTGGCTCCTCATTATACATTAAAAGTTCACCCTCAAGAAGTGCGTGGAGCTCTATTGTTTCGAGGCCCTGATTTTCCTGAAGGAAAATACATTCATCTATATCACCATCAAGAACATTTTGATACCATTACCAGTATTACTGGATTTTTGGGATGCTCTTACTTCTGTGAGAAATGTAACAAAGGGTGTAATAATAGGGAGCGACACATTGCTTGTGGAGCAAGATGTCGAGGTTGTTTATCCGACCCACCATGCCTTCCTGAACCAAAACAACATCACATGTATTGTAAAACCTGTCGACGCCGTTTTGTCAGTCCTACTTGCTATCAACAGCATCGCAAGACCCAAGGTCAGCAACAAAAATGTGCTTGTGAGTTATTACAATTGTGTTCTACGTGTGGACAACTCATTCGTTCCAACAACCCCAAAGCACACGTTTGTGCTGGCAAGAAAAAATGTTCTATTTGTCATCAGATCGTCGATTTTGATCATCGATGTTTTATTCAAAAGTTTGACAAGATAGAGAAGAAAGAAGAAATAAAGAAGATGAAGAAAAACAAGAAACAAGTAGATTTCATCTTTTTTGATTTTGAATGTATGCAAGAAACAGGTACTCACATTCCAAATTTTTGTGTAGCCCATCGGGCTTGTGATCAGTGCATTCAAGAATCGATTCATTTTCACTGTCCTCATTGTAGTCGGATTCCAGGAGGACGTGAAAAAATCTTTCGTGGAGTGAATACTTTGTCGGAGTTTGCTGAATGGGTTTTAGACCCTACCACCCACGACAGTTGGAGTGAAGAAGACATTCATCGTTACGGAGATTGTCATCGGTATGCAACCGTCATAGCTCACAATTTTTCGGGATATGATGGACAGTTTTTACTTAATTATTATTTGAACCATGGAACCGAACGTCCTGAAGTCACCATGAATGGAAAAAAGCTCATCTACATGAAAGTAGGACAAGTTCAATTCAAAGATTCGAGGAGTTATTTGGCTATGCCTTTGAGTTGCATGCCAAAAACGTTTGGTATGACAGAAATGGCCAAAGGTTACTTTCCTCACTTCTTTAACACGGAAGCTAATCAACAGGCCGTCCTACCTCATTTACCTGACCTTCATGATTATGACCCCGATGGAATGCGACCCGAACAGCGAGAAGCTTTTCACGCTTGGTACCGGGCTCACCAGAACGATCCTTTTGACTTTCAAGAAGAGATGCTCAAATATTGTCGATCGGATGTAGATATTTTAAGACGTTGTTGTGGAAAATTTCGAGAGTTATTTCTCGATAGTGCAAAGGTTGATCCTTTGAAAGAGGCATCCACCTTACCTAAAGCCTGTTCCTTAGTCTACAGACAACATTTCATGCCCGAAAACCAACTAGCCATCATCGACTCCAACAATTGGGTCTTTGCTAGTCGTCAATATTCGGTCAAAGCTTTACGTTGGCTTCATTACTTATGTCAAAAAGAAGACAAATGGATACAACATGCTAGAAACGGTGGAGGAGAAAAAAAGATTGGAGGTTATTCTGTGGATGGTTGGGATTTAGAAAACCCGCACATTGTGTACGAGTTTCAGGGATGTTTGTTTCACGGATGCCCTACTTGTTATCCTGACCGAGACATGAAAAGCCCTTATTCAGATTCTACCATGGATCAGTTATATGAACAGACTTGTCAACGACGATTTCAGTTAGAAAGTCAAGGTTACGAAGTGATAGAAATGTGGGAACACGAGTACGATCGACGTTTGAAAATCGATCCTGAATTTACAACCATCACTCAAAGTTACGACGCAGCCGACATCGAACCTTTAGATCCACGTCACAGTTTATTTGGAGGACGAACCAATGCTACTCGATTATTGTACGATGTGAACGAATCCCAAGGAGAAGAAATCAAATACATCGACGTGTGTTCTTTGTATCCTTGGGTGTGTAAATATGCTCGTTTTCCTACCGGACACCCTGAAATTTTAACAGAGCACATCGACGTGGAACAGATTCGTCAATACGAAGGATTGATCAAATGTAAAGTTTTACCTCCCACAAACTTGTTTCATCCCATCTTACCTTGCCATTGTCAAGGAAAATTGATGTTTCCTTTATGTCGGACGTGTGCCGAAATGTGTAACCAAGATCATCCCTGTCACCACACAGAGGAAGAACGTTCAATGATAGGAACGTGGGTCAGTGCCGAATTGTTTCGGGCATTGGATCGTGGATACCGTTTATTGAACGTGTATGAAATTTGGCACTTTCCAACGACAGCCCAATACCAAAAGGACGACGCTACTCATCATCCAGGCATTTTTTCGGGGTACGTGAACCAATTTCTCAAACTGAAACAAGAAGCTAGTGGTTATCCTTTGTGGTGTCAAACTCCCGAAGACAAAGTTCGATTCAAAGAAGAATACCGTAACATCGAAGGCATCACTTTAGAAGAGGTAGAAAAAAATGAAGGAAAAAGATCGTTTGCTAAAGTGATGTTGAATTGTTTGTGGGGAAAAATGGCTCAACGTACGATCTTACCCAAAACGGAATACGTGGACGATCCTTATCGTTACTTTCAACTGGTGGACGACAAAAGTATTTTAGTCAAGCACGTCGAAATCGTCCGTGAGGATTTGATCATTGTTAATTTTGAAGATGAACCCAAGTTTGTTAAACCTGACAAGTTTAGTAACGTAGTCATTGCCGCCTACGTGACTGCTCATGCTCGTTTAAAATTGTATGACGAAGCATTAGAAGTCTTGGGAGATCGTGTTCTGTATTTTGATACTGACAGTTGCATTTACATTCATCGTCCCGGTTGTCCCCACCCTACCATTCAAGGAGATCGATTAGGAGCCTGGACAGACGAGCACCCTCAAGATACCATCCTGAGTTTTGCTAGCGGTGGTCCTAAAAATTATGGGTACCGATACCGAGACCCTCAAGGTCAACTTCACACTTCCTGTAAAGTCAAAGGATTGACTCTGAATTATCGAACTAACCAAGTCGTGAACTTTGAGGTTTTAAAAAATGCTCTGCTGTCTGGACAAGTGAAAGATTTTCAAGTAGCCACGTTAGAACCTCACAAGATTGTTCGCCTACCAAATCATAAAATTGTGACTCGACCTGTTCAAAAAGTGTATCGCATCGTGTACCAAAAAAGAGTGAGACTTCCAGATCACACGACTTTACCTTACGGACACGCCGATTTGGAGAAGTATAAAAAAGGAACCCCTTCCAAACCTAACCCTTCATTCTCACTTTCAACGTGGACCAAGAAGCAAGAAGAAAAAAAAAGATGAGTCACCACGACTTGGAGTGTGATGCAGTACCATGCGATGAAACGGATTCTGTACGGTTTGGTATTGACGTTAATGACAACAAGGTGAATGTGGATCCCTATTTGCATATCAGAATACCTGTGACTTTATTTGGTTATTCCAAGTATGAAAGTCGACTGGAGTCATTCCAAGACAAGTGGCCAAAATTTCTAGAAGGACCTAAACCGGAAGGTTTAGCTAGATCTGGATTTAAATACACGGGAGAAGGAGATAAAGTTCAATGTTTTAGTTGCGGTGTGGAACTTCGCCATTGGGAGCCTACCGACTCAGCTTACATTGAACATGCCAGATGGTCTCCGCACTGTCACTTCTTACCTTTAGTAGCCTTAGAAGAGTACGGGTACGATGAGCCAGATGCCAAACAGAAGAAGAAGTAGTAGTTTTTTAAAAAAATTCCATGTCGGAGGAGAATACTTCTTCTTTAGAAGAATACGGAAACTTTTACCAGAGTACATTCGTGGCTTGCCTTTGGAAGTGCGCGAAAAGATTTACCAAGAGTTTGCCAAAGATCTAGCCCGTCACCACTAAGTGTCTAGTATTGTTTGACACAGCCTGGCTATAAAAGAGTGGGTATGCCTGAACTCTACACGCCACTGGTGAAACGGATTCCGTGGAAGGAAAGCATAGATAAAATTAAGACCTTAGAGGATTATAAAAAAGTGATACAAGAACTGTGTCCATTAAATTTTGGACGTTATGTGGTATGTGTCTTAGTGACTTCTTATCTTGGAATTCGTTTTCCAGGACATTCGTTGTGGACTATTTTTGAGGACAAGTGTTTGCCTTGGATTCTTTTGAACGATCCGTGGTTGTTTTGGACTCAATTGTTGTTGAGTTCCAAAAAACAATATGACCCTGTGTTCTTCTTCGGACTTAGTAGAAGAAGATGAAGACTATAAAAACTTAATTTTATCAGTCCACGAAAGACACATTGTACGTAAAGCGTTGAGAGGTGTAATGAAAATTAGTGACGCACTTCCATGTGAAGAAGATATTCGTCACACTTTATCTGTGTATAAAACATTTCAAGAAGTGTGTTTTGCTAGTGAGTTACACCAACACCTTTTCCATTGGAAAGATGTACGACCCTGAAGAAACCTTGGTTTCCAATATTGGTTACAAGAAGTGGCCCAGTTCAGCAAAGATTTGGCCACTTATCCATAAGGTTCTAAAAGTGAAAAAAGGGGAACCTCGATGGGAAACCCTAAAAGAAGAAAAAGAAGAAGAAGTACCTGACACCACCACTGTGTGGTTCCAATACCTCTTGAGGAGGAACACCACCCTTCTTTACCACCACCACCGCTACCGTCAGAGGATTCAAAAAAACAAAAGACGAGAAGAAGAATGTCACCCCAAAACACAGTGTCTTTCATGACTAGGACACGAAACTATTGTTGTACATTGACGTGTTTATATGACAGTTTGATGGTTTCCGTAGGACCCTTCATTGTGTACCTGATGATTTTACTTTGCTATTTTCTCACTCGTACTGTAAAAAATGAATGACTTGTAAAAAATATGTTATTTTGTTGGTTGGTAAGTTACTTTTTTTCTCTAAAAAATAAACGTGTATGAAAATCGTATAAAATGCCTTGGATTTTTTGTCTTCTTCTCAAAAATCTTCTTACCTCAATCATGGCTACATCTTCTTCTACCTCGTCTGCTTCCTCCTCCTCTTCTGTGGTGAAAGTAATTGACGAAAAGTTAGATCGTCAAAGTTGGAATGCTTTGTATCTGCGCCATCCATTTAACATGTTAATTGCTGGACCGAGTGGTTCAGGTAAAACCGAATTTGTCAAACGATTGATCGAACACAAAACTGATTTGTTTGATCGTCCACCTCAACGCATCGTGTGGTGTTACAAAGAGTGGCAACCGTCTTACACGTTATTGAAAGAAAGTCAAGGAGAAACCATTTCCTTTATGGATGGTATTCCTCACGAAGACGATGGAATCGTGTCTGACGTGAGTCAAACTCATTTAGTTATTTTTGATGACATGTTAGGAGAAGACGAAGAAGAAATTAAACTTTGGTTTACACGAAAAGGACACCATCGTAATGCCAGCATTGTCTACATTACTCAAAATTTATTTCAACAAAGTAAAGCCCATCGAACCATCAGTTTGAATTCTCATTACGTTGTCTTGTTTAAAAGTCCCAGAGACAAATCTCAAGTACAAGTGTTAGCCAAACAGTTAGGAGCTCCTTGGCTCAATTATGCGTACGACGATGCCACTCAAACCCCTCACGAGTATTTACTCATTGACTTAAAACCGACCACTCCTGACTATTTGAGATTTCGTGCCAGTATCTTTCACTCTTGGAGTGAAGAAGGGGGTCCTGTCATTTACACGTCCCCTTCAGCCCATTTTTAAAAAAAAAACTATAAAAACAACCTACGACGTCATTTCTGTCTCACACTCTTTTTGGAGAGAAGATGACTTCCTTTCAATCTCATCCTTCGGCTAAATTGATTCGTGCCTTGTATGGCATCAGTCGTGAAAAAAATGCACAAGTCCGTGCTCATTTGTTAGAAGCGAGTCTTAAAGAAGTGTTACGATGGTTTACTTTGACAGCACGTCAATTACTACAAGGTATCATTCACATCCCTCATCAAACTCAACGTTTTTTTCAAAGACATAAATCGGCATTGTCACAACTGGCTGATCCTAGAATCGATTCACGGACTAAAAAACAAATCATTTTAACTCCTGGTGGAAGTGGTTCTTTAGGAGGGGTTATGATTCGTTCCCTTTTGAAATGGGATCCTAATGATACCAAAACCAAAACAACTCCTAAAAAGAAGAAGAAAAGTCCAAAGAAGAAGAAAACCAGCCCCAAGAAAAAGAAAAGTCGTACCCAAAAGAAGAAAAAAACCACACCTACTACCACCACTAACACCCGACGTAAAAGAGGTACTGCAACCAGGACGCAAACGTACACCGGCAAAACACCACCACTACCCTTACCATCACCACCAGCAGTGACGAGGTCTCCTTTTGCGTCCACTTCTTCCTCTTTGTCTTCTTCACCACCCCCTTTTACCATGATGCCTGTAAAACCAGACTTAAGATCCGTGTTTCCTAATTTGATGCAAAAATGGAAACCTATTTCGAAAGTGACCCCGTCGGGACCGTCGACTTCAGCTGATTTAGCCATGGCAGCAGCCACCCACAAAGTACCATCCCCTAAAACCAAAGTCCAAGAAAGAACTGGTATCTTACAAAGTTTAGTGGATTTATCCAAAGAAGAATTGAGACGATTTAGTCCTTTGAAAACACCTCAACGTCGAGTCAGACCTGTCGTGAAGTTGGTACGTCGTGCAGACAATCAGTGGAGAACTGTTCCAGTATAAAATAGAAGGGTACCCTGCTAAAAGACTTCAGACTTGTTTTCTACCGACTAAAAAAGATGGCTCCCAAACGTGTACACCACCAAGAAAAGAAGAAAACCACCAAAAAAGGACGACGACTTCCCCCTCGTCTGGCTAAACATTTGGATGTCTTGTCTGTCTTGAGCAAATCCAATTCTCCCATGCGAAAACAACTCATTCAAACAGCTCCTAAAGAAATCATTGATACCGTGTGTGAATGTTGTTTGAACGTGTTGAAAGGAACGGTACCTTTGTCTAAGATACAGAAACAAAAATTAGGGAAACATCGGAATGTTCTTCGTCAAATGGTGAAAAAGAAAATACCTCTTCAACAAAAGAAAAAAATGTTGGTACAACGAGGAGGATTTCTACCTATGCTGTTAGGACCGCTGTTAAAAATAGCCGCTCCTTTATTAGGAACGATTGCTGGACCACTTTTAGGAGGGGTCATGCGATAACCAAAAAAAGAAGATAAAAAGGACCACCCTTCTCTGAAATGACCACACCTTTTTGGTACCTTTGAATGAAATGGAAGGACGAAAACTGACTTTAGTACCTTACAAACGATGGATGGAATTTCATCGTTGGAACGAACAACGGATACCTCATTTACCACCCAATCCTAATCTTAACGAAATGTCTCAGTTACAACAAGAATTACAATCCCTGATGGAACAAAACAATGTGTCTGAAACAGAAAAATCCCAACGGTACGGTCAACTTTTACAACGTCTACAACTCTTTCGCCAAAAAGCAGTCGACGAAACAGCTTCACCCACTCTGAGAGATTTTAAGGCTCTCATGAAAAGCGAACCTAAAGTGACTATCAAAAAAGAAAAAGAAGAAAAAGAAGAAGAAGAAGAAGAAGAAGAAGAAGAAGAAGAGTTTTTACTAACTCCACCTCTTAAAAAAATAAAAAAGTTAGCCACCCCGGATTGGATAAAAAAGAAGAGGTCTACCCCTTTACCCTCAGAAGAGAAAAAGAAAGAAGTAAAGAAAGAAGTCAAAACAGAACCGATAACCCCTGATGTTCGAACTCCCTCTTTTACCCCAGTAGCACGTCGGACACGTAAACAACAACAATCCAAAAAGATACCTCACGAAGAAAAGAGTATTGGAAATTGGTTAACTTATTCTTGAGGAAAATCATCATCATCATGGAGAAACTGTTAGCCACCATTTATTACAATCCTGGTCATGCTGCTGGTTACGGAGGAGTTCAAAAATTATATCGAGCTGCTAAAAGTCAATTGAAAAGTGTACGTTTGCCTGAAGTACGACGATGGTTACAAGAACAATCAACGTACACGTTACACAAGCCCATTCGACGTAAATTTTCTAGAAGTACTACTCAAGTGGAAGGGATCGATCATCAATGGCAAGCCGATTTAGCGGACGTCTCTCATTTAGCCACTTACAATCGTGGTCACAAATATTTGTTTTGTGTCATCGACGTGTTTTCCAAATTTGCTTGGGTCGTGCCTTTGACTTCTAAAAGCAGTACCGAATTGGTACGAGCCTTAAAATTGGTCTTGAAACAAAGTGGACGTCAACCTTTACGATGGCAAACGGACAAAGGTACCGAATTTCTAAACCAAGCTTTTCAAAAAGAATTGAAACAAAGACAAATTCATTTTTTTACGACCGAAAATCCTGAAACCAAAGCCAGTATTGTGGAACGTTTTCAAAGAACTTTGAAAGAACGCATGTGGAAATATTTTACACATCAACATACTCTCAAGTACATCGACGTGTTACCTCATTTGGTCAAAGCGTACAATCAATCGTACCATCGTAGCATTGGATGTACCCCCGAAGACGTCAGCCCTGAAAACGAAGTGTCTGTGTTTGATAAATTATTTGGTTCACCCCAGCAGACCAAAAAAAAGAAGAAAAAGAAAACATCCTTGTTGAAGTTATTAAAGACGGGAGATTGGGTTCGCATCGGAAAAACCAAACGTACTTTTGACAAAGGTTATTTACCTAACTGGACTACCGAATTGTTTCGTGTCACTACCCCCGTCCGTGGACGTGATCCTCCCGTCTATAAATTGGAAGACATGCACGGTGAAGTACTCAAAGGAACATTTTACTTGCCTGAGTTACAACGAGTGACCAAAAAAGAAGACACCTTGTACGACATCGAAAGCATTCTCGAACAAAGAACACGTAAAGTTGGTAAACGTCGAATAGAAGAAGTCAAAGTACGTTGGAAAGGATATCCCCCTAGTTTTGATTCTTGGATTGCAGCTTCTCAAGTCGTCGACTATAAAAAGAAAAAGAAGTAAACTCACAACATGCCATTCAACACAGTAGCCACCCAGACGACTCCTTCGGAAAGTTCTTCTCTTCAAGAATTACAAAAACAACCCCTTTGGGTGTGGTGTGGAGAACGTGTGCCTAAAAATCAAATCGTCTTTTTCTGCCAAATCTTTGTAGTGTATTGTGTCATCGGAGCAGCTATTGCCAATTTGAGTTTACAACAAGGAGACAAACAATTGTGGACCATTTTACTGAGCAGTTGCATCGGTTATCTTTTACCCAGTCCCTCTTTGAAATTTACGAACACGAACGACAATAGTCACCACAACAACAACGCCAGTCCACCTTCTTCTTCTTCGTCCAGTTACCACCACCACCAAAATACTACCAGTCCTCTTTTGGAACCTTTTGAACATCCTTCTTCTGTTCACTTGAGTGACACCTCGGACACCAGAACCACTACTTTGGAACTATGAATGACCAATTTTATTTAACGTTACCTAGTGACAGTTCCATGGATGTGTTTCCCAACAACACCTTATGTTGTTTCACGGCCAAATTACCTCAAGCCATTCAATTGGATCACGATGCTCATTGGGAAGTGAGTTTGGTAGAAATCATTCATCCTACGCAAATCGTAAACATCAACAAAACTCAAAACACTATGGTTGTACAAATCTTGAACAAAAAAATACATGATCACTTGGTAAATAATGATCCTGAAATCTGGAAAGAAGACCCTGAAGATCCAGACATGAAAGGATCATTCAAAAAGTTAGTACCAGATCCTAAATCTACTAGTCCTACTGTCTATTCTCAGATTACTCTGAGAATTCCTACAGGGTATTATTTTAGTCCTGAACATTTGGTGGACACCATTAGAACCCAGTTTGCACGCCAATTTAGCCAAGCCATATCAGCAGCCAATAAATTTGTAAGAATTGCTTACCATGCTTTGGCACGACGTTTAATTGTCCAATTTTTCAAAGAGAGAGGGCAACTCCTTACTGAGAAAGATAAAGGTTTACCTTTGGAAGAGAGAAAATACTTAACCATTGAATTTTGCTCTGGATTGTTTGGTATTTTGGGTGGAAATAAAGATTTTACCGCTGAAAGTGATTTAGAGTTTGGAACCAACGTAGAATTTGGACATAAATTTAAACATCCTATCGAATTGAATGGTGGACTGAATTTAATGTTTGTCTACTCTGATGTGGTGGAGTACAACGTGGTGGGACACACCTCTGCTCCCTTACTGAGAGTCATTCCTTTCAAATTAGATATTGGTGGTGGTGGTGGTTCTAGTGTTACTGTGGACGAAGAGGGTGGAAGTACTACCACTAGTAATGCTAGTGTTGGTGGCAACACCTTTCACGTTCACCGTGAATTTGTACATCCTCATTATCTTCCAGTCAGTAAATCGTATTTTGACAGTGTCCAGATTAGTATAAAAGGAGATTTAGGACAAAGTGTTCCATTCATTGACCAAGGAAAAGTCACGGTGAAACTACATTTTCGAAAAAAAACAAGTTCTCTAACATTCCTCAAAAAAAATGTATCCAGTGTACCAAGGAGTGGCTCGACAACGAGGACATGGTTTAGGAGATATGTTAAAATCAGCTTTTCGGACGGTAGCTCCTATTTTGAAACCGATGGTGACTCGAGGATTTCATGCCTTAAAAGATGCTGCTTTGACACAAGGAAAAGAATTTTTGCAAAACGTCCTCATCGACAAACAAAATCCTAAAGAAGCCTTTTTGAGAGCAGGCAAAAATGTGTTGATGACGACTGGTAAAGATCTTTTAGGTCTCCGAGAAAATCCTATAAATACGCTTCACGCTTCAGACTCTGGCATTACTTCACAGCAGCAAGGACAAGGTAGAAAGAGACGACAACCTCAAAATCCTTTCAAAGTTCATAAAAGAACACACGACAGTAGTACTTCCAGAAAAAATAAGAAAAGAAGAAGAACTGGTAGAGAATTAGACGTATTTGATTACTAAACTGTGAAAATGATGCACCGAGATTCTTGCGAATGTACCAAGTCCGAACTAGAACTGTTTTCTATGCGTCCCACCATGATGACAATGCAAGAATCCCAATGGGTGGAATTTCATCCTGTATCGTCTTTGACGGATTCAGCTCCTATCGAATTTGATATCAAAGGACAAACCGAAGATTACATCGATCTGAATAACAGTTACTTGTACCTGAAACTGCTAGTACAAAAAAGTGACAACAGCCTTCCTGTGGAAGCTTCCCTAGTAGCTCCCGTCAATAATTTCTTTCATTCTTTGTTCAGTGGAGTAGATTTGTACTTGAATAACAAACTGATCAGCAGCAGTTTGGATACTTACCCTTACCGTGCTTATTTGGAAAATCTCTTGTCGTACGGAAAAGATGCCAAGAACACTCATCTGGATGCTTCGGTGGTCTGGAAACCTGACACCGCGGGTGCCTTCAACGACATAACCCCGTCAACAGGGGCGAGGATTGACCAGACTGATCATGCTGCTCATAAAATAATTCCAGCAGATCCCCATAATGTGGGATTTAACGAACGCCGAAAGAAAATCAGAGGAAACAGTTTAGAACTGATGGATCGTTTGCATTTGGACATGTGGTTGCAAGACAAGTATTTGTTGAACGGAGTAGATGTACGTCTGAGACTGAATCGCAGTAGTGCCGCTTTCCATTTGATAGCTTTTGCTAACGAGTGGAAAACCATCATTCAACAAGCCAAACTTTATGTGCGACGTGTAGAAGTCTTACCCAAAGTAGCTAACGACATCAGTCAAACCTTGAGCAGAACCACTGCTAAGTATCCTCTTAGACGTGTGGAAGTGAAAACCTTTACTGCAGCCGCTGGACTCCGATCCATAGTCGAAGATCACATCTTCCAAGGACAGCTCCCTAAACGTTTGATCATTGGTATGGTTTCTAATGCAGCCTTCAACGGAGCCATCAGTCAGAATCCGTTCCAGTTTGAACACTTTAACGTCACCAAGATAGATGTCAGTCGAGATGGCAAGACCTTGTGTACCAGACCTTTTGAACCTGACTTTGGTGGCGAGAGAAATTACTTACGATCTTACTTGACCCTGTATGAAGCCACAGGACAGTTAGGCCGAGACAGTAGCCACGGCATTACGTACGAGGATTATGCAGGAGGGTATGCCTTGTGGGGATTTGATTTCACTCCGGACCAAGGCAGCGATGAAGGACATTTCCACCCTATAAAATCAGGCCCCCTTCGTGTGGAACTTCAGTTTGGTCAAGCTCTAACCCAGACAGTGAACGTCATCTTGTATGCAGAATTTGATAACACTCTAGAGATCAACAGTTTGAGAGAAGTCATTGTAGACTATTAGAAGAAACAAAAGATGCAGAACGTAGAAGAACCTATCGAGATAGATGAGGGATTTTGTGAAGTGATTCACCAGTCACCAACTACCACAAAGGATAATGATAATGACGAAGTCATTTATTTAGTACCTCAAATAGAAGAAAAAAAAGAAGACAAAGAAGAAGAAAACCATTCCGTTCCTGTGTTTACTGGATTTATGGTTTGTCGATGGCCAGAACACGAAAAACAGTTAGTGACCTGTTATGCTCAGGAATTGAGTCCAATCATTAACAGTCTGATTAAAGAACAATGTTATGGATGTCAAAACGATCATCCCAGTCAGATACAACACGACAAATGTATGATGTTGACAGGTGAAGAACAATTGGATGAATATTTGGAAACGGCCTGGACACAACTCTCAGATGAACACGTGTTGACACAGTGGTATAAAGTCTTACAGACTTCTTCTTTTCCTCCATTGACTTCTCTGGAGATCAAACGGATCGAAGGACTCATTCATCAGAGTGCAGAACCTATCCGACGTGAATATTCTTGGAATTACAAGACAGAACAATTCAAGCATAAAGTCAGGTGTGCATTGCTGACTCAATATTTCTGTTGTTGAAGGACAAAAATGGATACCAGGGAACTTCATTACTTATTGAATCGCGGTTCCTATACTTCTTCTTGGAATCCTGTGGTATGTGCTAAAGATGAACTACCTCATCGTAAACCAAAAAACGTTCATGCCTATGTCATCAATACTGACGACAGTCATCTACCAGGAACCCATTGGATTGCCGTGTACTTTCCCAACAATCACAATGGTGTGGAATATTTTGATTCATATGGATTACCTCCTTTGGAAAAAGACATCATCGAGTTTATGAGAAGAAATGCCGTCTCGACTCGATTCAATAATGTGAGACTACAAGGATCAGATTCAATGGTGTGTGGACAATATTGTGTTCATTATCTTCATCAACGCAGTCTTGGATATTCCTTAGAACATTTATTGACTTATTTTGATAGTGACTATGTTCGAAACGATGCTAAAGTACAACAATGGTTTTGTGAACGTTATGGTTATCTCTTGTCTTTAGCTCACCATCGTAATGTACATCAAAATGATGATGTCCATGTAGAAAGTTTGACATTTACTTTACCTTCCCAACGTTGTCAACCTTGTAAATATGTTCCTGTTTGAAAAACATTTTCTTTGTTACATAGTTAGTTTTTTATAATGTTGCAATAGTTCTTGTTGAATAAACCATTTTGTGAATTGTTTTATAATGTTGGAATAGTTCTTGTTGAATAAAACCATTTTGTGAATTATTGAAAAAAAATGGCGTTGTGTTGTTTTTTATTGAATTTGAAAAAAAAATAAATAATGAATATCACCTTTCTCTTTCTTTCTATCGATCTAAAAAAAGTTAAAAACCTTTTTTTTCCCTCTATTTTTTTATTGAATTTGAAAAAAAAAAATAATGAATATCACTTTTCTCTTTCTTTCTATCGATCTAAAAAAAGTTAAAAACCTTTTTTTTCCCTCTATTTTTTTTATTGAATTTGAAAAAAAAAAAATGAATATCACCTTTCTCTCTCTTTCTATCGATCTAATGGTTTTTTTATCAAAAGTAGTTTTCTTTTAGGTGAAAAGGATGTTTTTTCCTTCACGTCGGAAATTCTAATATATATAAAAACCACGTCTTCACCGGTTAAAAAGGAGAAGGAGAAGGAGGATTCCAATAAAAGAACATTGGAATCCTAAAGCGAACTCTCCTCCTTTTATCCTAAACTCAAACAACTCCCACAACATTAAAAAAACACACGCCGACATCTTGGCTCTATAGTGCCATCAAAAATTTTTGGCTCTCAGTACCCACCACATTAAAAAACACACGCCGCCATCTTGGCTCTATAGTGCCATCAAAAAATTTTGGCTCTCAGTACCCACCCTTAACTACTAGTCTTAACTGTTAACATGATTTTTACAAGTAGGACTACTTTCGTATTAAGCGGATTTCAATTAAAATTATGCGTACTTTTTATGGAAAAAGAGCCATTCTTTTTAAAAGTACACATGCAATAACTCAATGTCAATGTATACAAATATGAAGAAAAAAGAGTTATCTCCCTTCTATTATTATTACTATTGTTTACATGCATGTTACAGATTTCCTGGAGTGGGAGGGCGTTGATTTTAAATGACAGCATATTAAATGAACTTATTTGTTTGGATTTGTGCAAGTAGAAAAAAAAATCATATCCACTAGTCCAGGAAGAATAATATAACACCCAGTATGAAAGTAGCATTCTTCTATGTTTTGTTTATAGCTGGCAATGAAATTGTATTTAGAACATGTTATCTGGAGCCGTAATGTATTTTTAGAACAGTATGAACTGGAGGGGGGTCTTATTTTGAAGATGCTCTTCTTTGCTTAAATTTTGGGAAAGTTAGCACCATAAGTAAATACAATAATAACAGACATAGATCTCTAGATTTCCCTCATGCAGATAGCATTGGATTGAATACTGGTCCACACGAAAAATGGACTGAAATCAGAGTACAGAATGGTTAAGATGTCATAACCTCTGAAGTGCTGCTCGCCTGCTGGTGCGGACGGTAATTCACCATATTGTTTATAAAACAAATACTGAGAATTGTCCTTCACTTAAGAACAATCAGACATAATGTGCTTCAAGTAATTTACATCTTCTGATTACAACACATATAAGGAATTCAAATTATAAAATGCAAGAATGGAAGTATTAATATCATTAAAAATGTTACCAACATGTACTTTTCTATCATAACTTATCAGTCTGTGTGTGAAAATCAAAAAAATACAAGGAATAAACTTTCTCAACTAAATATCCATATAACTGGGTTGAATCTATATAACCAAAAAGTATTAAATGGAAATAATGGATGAGTGAGATTTACAATACCTAATGAAAGGGCTGCCCACTTGCACAAGATAAGTAAAAGTGATCATGGCATGCACATATGGAATAACTGATAACAATACCTTTGCTAAGTAAAACTGAACATGACTGAATTAAATACATGTATCCAAACACATGATGATCTCAAAGTACTGTGTGGTCATAAAGAGGTTTCTTTTCAATATAATGTGATGTGTCTGGCGACAAGAGTATGGTCTGGTAAGCAACACTGAGAAATATTTTTAATAATGCTTTTTACAGCTAACGTGCTGTTTGCATTAATTAAATAGCTCAGTAGACTCTGTCTATTGGAATCTCTTTTGGACAAGAAATTGAGAACATCATCCGCGAAAGTCATTGTACCTCAAACCTGATTTACAAACGGCGGTTTTTCAAGACGAGTTCTTCTGCAATGCTTTTAAATGAATCTCTTTTGCCGGATTCGAGGTCTTTGTTGAATCTTTCGTTCCTAACTTTAAATAGAGCATCACCTATAATTATCTTGAAGTTTAGGAAGTCTTTGCTATCGATAAGGTCAAGTTCATTTGCCACACAACACATTTTAGACAACTGTTCCAAAGAACAATGTTCTTGTGTTATATCTGGGTAGTTATTCCCAAGAGAAAGGAATACCGTTGTTTCTATGCAGCCATCTTGAAACTTGAAGTTCTTTGTTGTTTTGTTGTATTCTACAAGCGTACCGAAAAGTGAGTGACCGATGTATTTTATTTCACCAATAATCAACGTTTTGATACCACATGACTTTGATATTGTTTTGATTTTATTATTTAGTTCATTCATTGTATTTTCCAAAGACAAACATCTGCCAGATAGCATAAACAGTACTAGAAACATACAGATTTCGGGACTTTTCTTTGACATGTCTTGGATCAGTTCAACGAGAAACATTGTTTGAGCCACATTTTTCAAGTCTACCGATACATTTTGACTGGAGCAAAATATTTTGCAGTTCTGAGCAAAACCGATTACGTTTTCCATTTCCAAGATATCTTTAATTGTAAATTTCTCGTTTCTATCTACACATTTTGGGGTATATTTGATCAACATTTGCTCTCTTTCTTCTTGTCTTAGACAGTATGGCTCATCACTGATATCGACAACATGCGAAGTAAACAGAAAAAAAGGCTTCATTTCTCTGAAGAGATAATTTGATAAACGACGCAATTTGAGTCCTAATGCAAACGATTAGGATAATAGAGCTTCCGCTGAGTCTTGGGTGAATACATTCTGAGATATTTTTCCATCGATCAAGATTCGTTTCAGAGACTCGGTATTTGCCTAGGACGTCATCCATAAAGACAACTAACGGTAGCTTTGTATCAATCACTTCATCAAACTCATTCGTATTATGTATCTCCACAGGTGCTATTTCTTTGTCCTTTTCGATAAAATCTGTTACAAGAGGACAGAGCTAGATAAGTCTTTTCTTCTCCAGGTTTTCCCTGCAGCACAATATGTTTTTGTTAAAGCAGAATGTCTCTGGCATGGTCAAGCGCTCTGGTTCTGACGTGGACATCCGAATCATTGCTTGTATGTCTTTCTGTTATTCTCGTCATCAGATCTGTTTAATTAATTAAATGAATTCAGAATCTTCAAAGACTTGTTGATATGCAATATGCTACTTATAGTTTTTATTATGTAACAATTCGAAATAATAATAATAATAATAATAATAATAATCGTCATCATCATCAGTTTTATCGTCAGCATTATATATCGTCTTTGTTGTTCTTGTTGTGAATGAGCAAGAAAATGAAATGGGAGAAAAACGCTGCAACATAAGCAACAACAGAAACAACCATGTCAAACATATATGCAAATGGTTAACATTTATTTAATTAAGTAGATTTTGGGAAATCATTTTCAAGGATGTAGTTCCCTTATGTCCTCAACTATTGTTCCAATATGCCCGCAATGTTTTTTTTCCAACATGTCCGTTCTTTCCATTATGTCCGCAAATGTTTATTCCAAAATATCCGCGAGTTCGATTAAGTCCGCAATTTTTTGGTCCGGTATGTCAACACGTTCCATAGTGTCCGCAATATTTTGTTCCAATACGTCAGTATGTTTCTTTATGTAGGTAATTCTTTCTTTCAATACGTCCACAAGCTCCAATATTTCAATATTTGTTTCAATAGCTCCGGAACTTTTGATCCAATAAATCTGCGTATGCCATAATGTCCTCAAGGGATATTTGAAACATTTTGTTCCGATATGTTCTCATTTTTTGGCTCCTGTATGTCTAATCTCCAAAAATATTCTCACTGTATGTTCCAACATATAAATATAAATTCGATCAATGAATAAGATAAAAGAAGAAATGTGTCCCGTTTTGGGTAATAAATCTTGTCTTGAAATAATTTTGTTCGTTGGAAAAAAAACGCAATAATGAAAGATGAAATTTATAAAATTGATATTTTTAAACGGCGAATCATACAACCACTCTCTCTATAAGTAACAAATCAGTTTATTCTAACCTTTGTAAACCGAGTTGCAACTCTTTGCTGCTGGTCGATCCTTTCTAAGTTGCATCGTCAACTGGTTTGATAAATCAATGTATTAGCATAAGGTTTATCGATATAAATGTCTAATATTTGATAAATAGTTTAATCCCAAGTTCAAAAGTCAAATAAGTATTGCTTGCCATTTTGTGATTTGTTTTAATCAAAGATTTCCTTTTATTTTCTGGACTAATTCCTCTACCAACTTCATATATATTCGAAAACGTAGTTTCAAGCGGAAAGATTGAGACTACAATCAACAAAACCGGGATTTTATACAAAATTATTTACAGGGGGCGAACATGAATATTAGAAAATCTTTCGATAGATAAACAGGTCTGTGAAATTTATAGAATAGGTGGTAAAATAATGGACTGGTTTCAAGATAATCAAACTGATAGAACACTAAAAGTGGTTATAGCTGGATGTGCTTCAGAATAACAGAATGTATTCTCTAGGGTTCCTCAGGATTCTATACTTCGTCAATGTTATTTCTAATTTGTATGAAACATTTGGTTACTTAGAAATGGTCCAGTACAAGAATATTCGCTGACGATATTTCATTATCAATCCTCGTGGAGACCCCAGCCTTAGCAGTACACGTTCTGGACAAATGCTTTCAAACAAATCTTGTCATAGGTCAATCAATATTGTGTTGAATTTTTAACACATGTAAAACCTAAGCAATTGTTTTATCCATAAAACCTCAACGAATAAATCATCAACTTTTAATGAACCGTACTTCCATCCAAGATATCGCTTAACACAAACATTTGGGCTCATTGATGAAATACTCTCTGCATACACATATGTAAAACAATATTAACAAAGTATGATAAAGAATAGATATTGAAAGTATAAAGTAGTATAGATGTATTGATATTGTAATTTTCCCCATTTGTGTTCCTTCGGTTTGGGGCAGCAGTATTCTGAAGTGGTCCAGAGCTCTAAAGATCTATACTATTTCTATGAAGTTTAAACCATGACATTGATAGCAAATCAGTAGAAAAATTTTATTTTTGTGACACAATACCTCTTTTAAAATATGGGGATATTATTTTGAATAACTGCACTCGAAATCAAAAACGAAAAGAGAAAAGAAAAAGATATGAGAAAGTAAAAGCTGAGGTGGAAAGAGAGTGTTAGGTGGGAACAAAGTCATGGTTATATACCAAAACATTGACAGATACAAAATCGGAGAAACTTTTTCAACAAGATGCTATAAACACTAAATGCTGACCTTTTGTTCCCAAAAACGTTTACCACGTACAGCTCCCGGATACCTGAGGTCCTTGGTTCCACCAAATGCCCAGCAGGGAACCAAACATCTTTCGCCAGTACCAGCTTATACAAAAAGTCTTTTCTATCGAAATCGATCACGGCACAGAATCATCTTCCTCTAGAAGATAGGAACAACCCTTCTATAAATTATACTTAAGTAGGGATTAAGAAAAGATCCCAGTCTGTTACTACCAGTGTGAACAAATGCACAAATTATATACATTTTTGCGGCTATGTTGCAGTCCTCTAAATGTGGATCTTTCATTTATTGCCTAATGAAAATTGTTCCTTTGGTGTACCTGAAACTGCCAAGCACATTCGTTTATATTGTGGGAAATATAGTGATATTAGAACCAATAATATTAGAGTAATATCCTTTTAGAATAGACATGTTCTCACTTAGAATGAGAAATTCCTTGCTATCTCTTGATGCATATAAGGAAATATTTGAGGAAGTTCAATAAATTATAATAGCCGCCAAACTATTGATTTAACTTTTTTGTTTCCTTTTCACTTCTCCAATACAAGTTTAATTAGTATTCTCATAGTATGTATCAAAATTGTACCTATGTACATATCCACCCTGAATTGTATATGTATTAGCCCGCACACAGATCACGTTTCGTCAGCACTAACACCTTCAAATAGGGTAATTATTAATGAAGAGAAATTTAGAGTCTTCATTATATTTTTGCATTTTTCTGTTGTACTTCTTCAGCATTTGTTAATCTCTTAATTTTTTCCCTAATCATGTCAGTCAGTTTCTGAATCACATGACGTTAATTGAATTGTAACGGACGCAAGAGAGATTAATACAAGCCTATTTGCTTGTTGTTCAATCGTCCATATGTCAATGTATTTTTTCATATGTAGATGAGCGTTACTACGATAATGACTAGAAATATTTCTTCTCCTGATTTTCTTTTTATTCTTAATTTTGCTTAAGAAACATTATATACATAAATTGTGTTATGTAACTTCAGTACAGAAGTGGGCTTTAAATGTGTATAGCATTATACTTAGATTCTACTTATTTTGTATTGGAGGGAGAGAGAGAGAGAGAGAGAGAGAGAGAGAGAGAGAGAGAGAGAGAGAGAGAGAGAGAGAGAGAGAGAGAAAAGAATGAGAGACGTACCATATAGCTATTCTAAAATAAAGTTTACATACATGTTGGGAAAAAGAAGAATTTCAAAAGAACAGTCATTTTTCCTAAGGACTCGGAGTAGCTTTAAGAGGCTTCCCTTTCTTTTCTATCTTATTTAATTAATTTGATGAAAACCGATGATTTCTTTTTCTATGTCTTATCGATCATAGTCAATCGAAGGAAATTTTGTAGCAAATTTGCACGCATAAATAAAATGTTTTGCTAACATTAATATGAAATTAACCAGTTCCTTGTCGTTTCTATGCACACAAAAGAAAACGTTAAATAAATTGACATTTAAATCTATATTATTTCTTTGAAAAAATCCTGGAGTTTTCCAAAGAAATCTTGCACATACATGCAATCCCATAAAAACGTGAAGCATCTTCTCCTCGTTTATTCCACAGAAATCGCACATCGATGTGCAATGGATTTTACATTAATATAAAACAATAGTTTGTTGCTACAATACACTTGAGAAACTTGTATTGAAAAGTTCTTAGTTTGTTTCCAGGGTACATTTAGATGGTATCTCGTGTATAAACTTCCATTTAAAATTATGGTTTTTAAATATGTGTGACCATCCTTCATGTGATACTATTCATTTTGCACAATCTTATATTTATAGAGAAGATTACATGCTTTATTACCTTTCCCGAGCTTGCCTATTAAAAGTTCCTGTTCACTTGCATTAATTTTGACTCGCTTTAAGAGAGGTTAAGTAGTCTTTTGAAATAAAGGAAACTTGTATATGATATTTGTTTTTTAAAATGATGTATTTTTATTGAGTAATGGCTCAAAATTTCACTGAATTTAACAATCTATTTTCCGTGAAGGAATATCCCCTATGAATTTAATTCCTTTTTTATCTATCTGATCTCGGTATACTAATATTTGTCTTCTGTGTATAATTTTGTCGTTGTTCCAGAGTGGTTGCTCCTGAGTCATTGGTATATTTTCTTTGTAATTGAAAAAGCATCATGCTTCTAGTATCTGTTTGTACATACTATTTATATTCATGTTATGAATTCTATGTGATGGGCAGTTTCCCTTGAAGAAACAAATCGCCGCCAATCTTTTTGATTATTTCAAGTGGAGATATTTTTCAAATTTCACCATCCTTTTAATTCAAAGGTATATATACCCAACTCGCTTTCAGTACGTGAATAAATATATCTATATCCAGCATGTTTAAGCCACCCTTACCATAGCTAATTATTTTTCCAGACACGCGATCCGTTTTCAAGGCCCATATAACACGAACAATATTTGATTGTATTTGCTTCATCCTATCAGCTGTGGGATTTGATAGAACCATCATTGGTAATATCAATTTAGGTATGGCAAAATGTTTTGTTACTGTTATTCTACCAATCAGAGATAAAGTTCGCTATTTGCACTTATCAAGGCATGCAGTGAATTATCTTAGCTTTGGATATAGATTCAATTCATGTAATAAATTTAAGTTTGTGTGGAAAGTTATCCATACTTTTTAGCACTCTGCGAAGTCCAGTTAAACTGTTGACTAGAATAATATTTAAAACGTGTATTTCTCCGTGAAGAGCAAATTCCTAATACGATACATTTTTTTTTGTTTAATGCAAATCCCGAAATATTTCTGAACCCATCAAAGATATTTACTACTGTATTAAAACTTAATTCTGAACAATCAAGTATTATTGTAGCGTCGTCCGCAAACAACGTTAGTTTGACCTCTCTTTTACCATCTAATGTTTGTCTGTATTCTGATCGCATTAGATAGAAGTTGGATTGATAATATAAATCAATAAGGGGATATTTGGCAACTTTGTCGTATCCCCCTTTCCAAAGGAAAAAATTCTGATTTATAAAAAAAGGAAACATTATTGAATACACAGCTTTTAGCATTACTATAAAAAGATGGATCCAGTTGAGTAAATTAGGGCCCCGACTGAGAAATTCAAGGATTCTGTACATGAACGAATGATCTAAGCTGTGAAAGGCTTTTTGGAAATCAGATTTCTTATACTGATTTACTAAATTGACTCCTTCAGACTTTGACTTAAGATTGGAAATCATTAAAGCTTTTTTGCCAGAGCCTGTTGTCTGTCATCGGTCCATTCATGCAAGTTTGTAAAAATGATAACTCAAGTGCCAATGCATTTTGATCGAATTTGACATTATCTGAAACTAATTCGATAACCAAACCTTCATGACCTTATGGATCAAGGTCTAAGGTCGCAAATGAGATTCTTGCACTGCCGTATTACTTGAACAAATAAATACAAAATAAATTTCGGTGAATCTGGGTGCGTTAGTACACGCAAACCACACCTCAGACGTAAGTGGTTACATCTTGGTAAAATGTCGAAAGAGTTAAATCACCACTGCTCCATGACCACTAATCCATGATCAAAGCTTATAACTTAGAATTAAGCACTACCGTACGGCTTTGCATACAATTATTTTACAAATAAATTGTTATCTTGACGAAACTTGGTATGCAGGGCAATCATAACCAAATCTTAGAGAAATTTGACGACAAGCATTATGTGACATTTGGTTCAAGGTCAATAATCTTTTCCAAATTGTTTTAAATAAATTTATTTCTGAACAGAATAACTTGAAAATATACGGTGGAGTTTTATCTTTTTTTGCATGTGGGTAGATCCTGGCAATATCTCAAATGGATTAGACTCACAGCTTCCTTTAATTCTGATAGCAGGGTCAACAACTCGAAGGTGTGTGTGCTGGGGGGATGGGTCTACATGAAAGCTGAGACAACTCGATATTTATTAAATGATCCAAAGGTCAAAATTCTAGGAGCTCAAATTGCAAGTTTACATTCTTCATGATACTTCTAGCTTACTGTGCCCCAAGTTTCTCAGTTCAATAACTCTTTCACTGGGCAATAATCTTTTTGATTTTGTTGTCAAATGTGAGAGTCAATAAAGGTCAATTAGAAAGTAATACTAAATGTTCAGACTTCTTAGATGACCTGCACTTCGGTAGAAACATCACGCATTGGAATAAGGAATCCAGAAATTATCGAATCCGGAAATAAGCGGAAAAAGCGTGAAACTATAGCTCGTAAAGCTGCAGACCATATTTGGACGTAACAAGTAAAATTTAGTTATACAGACAGACAGACAGAGACATGCAGACAGACAGACAGAGACATACAGATAGATAGATTGATAAATAGATCGACGTATACATAGACATATATATAAATTTTCATTCGTCTACCGCAACTGCTTTTTGCTAAATTTTGCTGACAAAGATTTTGAAAGTCGATAAAGATAAAAAAATGTGTACTAAACGGAAAATGTTCTCTACGGATCTAAAACTCATAGCACTTTATACGAATATGAAAACAAATCTACCAAGCAAATATCATGTATCTGCTTTCAAATGGCATTTACTTAATCGTTTTAATAAAATTTGTTTTCATTTTTTAAGTCCAAAAAGTTCCTACAAAATGTGTAAGAAATTAAAAAATTGCTAAAATGGATTGTATATCTATTCCAACCATCTACATATTATTACAAAATTACATTTTTCTTCCTCGTGTGATTTTTGCTTAAATTTGTTTGATAGTATTTTGCGTAAGAGCCCCAAATGTTAAAAAAAAGATGTGTTTAGAAAAATTACAAATAAGGTCACAGTTACCAGAGCCTAAACAGGTCTTCGGACCCACTGAAGGTATGTAAATATCCAATTATGCCTGGCTTAGCTCAATGTTTGTTCAGATATCTAGGATGCAAGGTAAATGAAAACAAAGCTATTTTTTTAAAATCCATGTCTAAAAAGGTTACAAAAACGTGTAAAAAAATTGCTGCAATGACCTGAAAATCTGACCAAACTATTTTAATTTTATACAAATATGCATACCAAATTGTACTTGTCTAATCTGAGAGATGTTTGCTTAATCCTGCCTTAAAAACATTTTTTTTTTTAAATGAAAAAAATTCATTAAAGCATAACAAAATTGAAAAATAAGGTCACAAAAACCAGAAACTAATCAGGTCTTGGAACAGACTCAGTGTGTCTAAATATAAATTTTTCTGGTTTGGTTTAAGTGCCAAAAGTTTACAAATGTTTAAAAGATATAATTATAAACTGATGTAATGACCTGAAAATCGAATCAAGTCGTCTACATGATATTACAAATAAGCCTGCTGAATTTCTTTGTCTACCGTTAGTGATATTTTGCCTAAATGTGCTGACAAAGTGTTTTGTAATTTTAAAAAAAATCATTAGTTCCAATAAGTTCAAAATGTGTAAAACAAAACTTAAAATGTCATACTCAGCATAACGTGATGACTTATTTGAACCTAAGCCAAATATCTCAATATCCAATTTGGTTTGGTTTGGCCCAAAAGTTTTTCTTAGATATCTTTCTGAAAAAAGTAGTGTTTCAGACAGATGAACGGACAGCACAAAATCAGTATGTTGCACTCTATCGCGGGAAGGGGCGGTACATAATAAAGTAATAATGTAGAAAAAGCAAGGTGTGTTTACAACCAATGATACAGTTGTTTTAACAAAGCGTCGAGTCTCGTACCTGATGATGCAAAAAAGAAAAAAACATAAAAAATAAATAAATAAAACAATACTTGATCATAATGCCTAAAACAAAAAAAAATGACTGAAAGACTTCCTTCCATTCAAGCTGTTTATACAATTTTTTTTCCCCGCAGTTTTTAGCGAAGCGTATGTATAGGCTCCAGACACTTATAACGTAAATTAACAGTGCATGTGAGGCTGACTGTAAATTTGTACAGCCAAGTAAAAAGTGTTCTCCTTTGAATAATCAACATCTACAAATAGTCGTTGGCTTCATTATTTGAAACAGCTTTTTCTTTTAGCAGTAGATAAAAATCATAAAGAGAGTGTGGAGAATTTTTTAAGAACGAAACAAAAGATGGTAAAAAAAAAATGCTGAAATAGCAAATGACCTGAAATTTGTTTAGAGGTTAGAGCCTGCCAATCCCTACACGAATGCACTTGTAAAATATGGCGGCGGTTTTGGGCATTGCAAGAGTCTTCAACCTTCGTGTGTGAATAGAATGCAAACAGTTCGCGTTAAAGGAGAAGACATCGGTATGGTATTATAGAAGTCCTAATGGCAGGAAGTCGTTTTTTCCATTTTTCAGAGGGGCCCCAGGGTGGCCCAGTGGTTTAAGACACTCGCTTTTACAGATCACTTACACATCTCACTTCTGTCTGCGTTAGTTCGAATCTATGCTTCACCAACATGGGTATGTGAGAAAGCTGTCCAGTAGCATCCTGTGGGTCGGTGGTTCTACCTGGGTTCTTTCTCCACCAAATATACTTGCCGCCATGTATAGCCTAGCTTTTGCTAAAAAGTGATGTCAAACCCAACAAAACCAAACCATTCATTTTCAGGCTATTTCCAATAATACATTTCATATGTTACATCGGATACGAGTGTCGATGCTATTTGCAAAAGAACGTTAGTAATACAATACAACGGAAGAAAACGTGATTCTAAAAATATAATACTGCTTCACACATTTGAAAAATAAAGAAAAGTCACCGCTGCAATAAATACTATCTGAAAATTAGGTTCCGAAGCTTATCTCCGACAGCAAATCTTTCCGGCTGTAAGAAACGTTTTCTTTAGGATTTATCTAAAGTTTCTCATATATTCTACTCCATGCCAAATTCTTTTTCAAATAAATATTATTGATTTCTCAACTGGCTTCGAAAGATGTTTATGTTCATCTCTATTCCATGTTGAATAGGAGTTCTCAACCAAACATAAAAAGTGTTCATACTCATAATAGTGAGTTACCTCCCATCGATAGGATAATACCTCAGTATCAAATTCAGTGATACAAGGCCGCCTGGAGAAAACCTTACCCTTAACATTACGGGACTTAATTCAGATTTCATTTACTGTGATAATTGCTCGTATCTGTTTTTGGTGCAGAAGCCGAAGACTTTGTATAATATACCGGAGAAAGAAAACTCCTAGACTTCTTTAATCTCAGTGATAGAACTCGAGGCCGATGACGTTATAAGGTAGCACGTGAGCATACGTCATAATTTACTAGCAACATCACAATACCATGCATCCGGGCATATGAGACCCACATTTAGTCCTTTTTTTTTTTGTGTTACATTCGTTGGTGCTATTCCAATCATGCACATGGAGCAATAGTTGGAACCAGTCATGATTCTTGCGTAATAATTGTATAAACTATGAACTAAGGCTTCGAAGACCTTGCGGTCAAAACATCGTTATGGCAGAGATATAGTTTGAAAGAGTATGAGCTGTGAGGAGCGCGGAGAGTGATTTCTCACAAAATATCCTCCTGATATCAAAATTTCGCACAGATGTCAAGTTTAAAAGGTATAGTCAATTAAATACAGTAAATAAATAAAGGAACGGGGGAATAATTAGACAGTATTTAATTGACAATATAAATTGCATACATAAAATTAGATCGGCAAAGAGACAATCCCAAAGAGTTACTGAAGTTATATTTTTCCAGAATATAAACATTCCACATAACTGATGCAAACTCGAACAGTGTGCTGCGACTGCGAGTGCATTCAATGGAAAGACAACGAATGAACCATAACAATGAAAATATGATAAACACATGACAATAAAGTATTTTTACTGGGATCTGTACATGGTGGATTAGGAAAGTATGAAGAAAATGTAATTAAAGATATACATTAGAGGTATAATTGAACAAATGTAATTTGCTTATGAGATATTGAATGGTACCGAAATAGAAAACGACTGCATTACATGGCTATAAGTGCGATATGATATCAAAGACTGCATTACATAGCTATGAGTGCGATATGATATCAAAGATTGTATTACATGGCTATAAGTGCGATATGATATCAAAGATTGCATTACATGGCTATAAGTGCAATATAATATCAAAGACTGCATTACATTACTGTAAGTGCAATATGAGATCAAAGACTGCATTACATGGCTATAAGTGTGATATGATATCAAAGATTGCATTACATGGCTATAAGTGCAATATTATATCAAAGACTGCATTACATGCCTATAAGTGCAATATGATATCAAAGACAGCATTACATGGCTATAAGTGCAATATGATATCAAAGACAGCATTACATGGCTGTAAGTGCGATATGATATCAGAGACTGCATGGCAATAAGTGCGATATTATATCATATCTCAAGGTTAATATTTTGAACCCGTGACCAATAGAAAGATGAATATTTGAGCAGTATTGAACAGTATAAGTTCCTTTTTCTGTCTTGCGTCTTTTAAAACTGATTTTTCTTAATACTTATTAATGTTTAAGTATGTTTAGGTACATGATTTATTTTCAATCCAGAAAAGTTGTTCAAATGTTATTTTTATCTTCTAAATATTGCAGCAAGGATAACAAGAAAAGTTATATGTAAATTTGGTAGATTTTGTATCGCTTGATTTCTGCTTGAGTACTTGACGGATGTTCTCTCGACCAACCAGTCATAACCCAGGGTTTTACCGGCCTCCGTAAGTAACGGACCAACCTTCTTCAAAGACTCTCCATGGTAGTCCTGTAACCATTGAAGCTGTAAGTACAAATATCTGGTTCCGTAAGTAAATATACTAGTGTAAACCTGTGCTACATCTATAATTTTAGTATATGGTATCTTTACTCGCTGAACTATATCTTTGACACAAAAGTATTTAATATTATGTTTTTAAACGTTTAAATTACTTAAAAAGACTATATTTACACTTTGATAGTCGCGCCGGTTGCGACAATCGTAAGAATATATATGAAAAGCATTAATCTCTTTTAACCAAAATTTCCGAACTGAAAGACCATACACATATCTATCAAATTGCAGTAGATGATTTCACCTTACATGTGACTGGTCAAATGACTAATACAATAAAGTCTCTAGGTGCCAAAAACCACATTTAAGTACTCATTTACATGCACCAAAAGTTATTACTTTTATTATCTTTTGAAATTCAAAGAAAACGCGTACAATTGAGAAAAGAAGACAAGGAAAAGTATGGAAGTCACGGCATATTGTTAAGATATAGTTTTTCTGCGCAACGTATTTATCCTTTATATATCCCAAGTAAAAAAGAAAGAAAAAAGAAAGAAAAAATGAAAGAAAACAAGGAGGAAGGATGAACTCGAAATAATATCAAACGGCACAATCATCATTTCTTGTCCCTATAAAAAACGTCTAGAATAAATGTTCCCTTATCTTTTCATGCCTTTTTTACCCATCGTTGCGGACAATGTGTACAATTCGTGTACCCATCCGATAACGCTCAACCTTTCCCATCTCATACGATATATTTAGACGGTCAACTCTGAGAAAATATATAATTTCTTTGCATGTTTGTTCAGTGTTTCATATTGTTGTGGTATTATAATGTACAAATACTAGTAAAATTTCAATGTAATGATATACTAGTGATTTGGATTGATCGTAACGTTTGCCTGTGCCGCGCCAGTGAAAACATTCTTACAACAGAGACAGTTCGCTCATGTGCTATACCCAGTTTCCAAAACTAGCCACAATAAATTCACTGCATGTAAAGTCGCCTCATTGTGTATGAACGGTCTAATTATATCCTGGTCCCTTTGTTGGAAATGGCAATTTGAAGCCGACAGTATGTTCACATGTAGAGGTAGTTTGGCTGCAACTGCCAACATACATACATACACACACACACACACACACACACACACACACACACACACACATATATATATATATATATATATATATATATATATATATATGCAGATTCTTTAGTTATTTTTAACATATGCTTTTAGGGATTCTCTTCAACGCGCTACAATCAAAAGGTGCAAGAAGAAGGCAGCCGCTGGGACGCTTAATATTTTAAACAATAGTTGTTAAATATTAATGTATTATCTTATAGAAGATAATGCATACCTGTTCTTCATCCATTAGAGATTTCTCAATCAGATGTGGTTCGTATGGTACAAGAGTTACAGTTTCAAATCCCAGCATAACCTGACCAGGGACGTTATACTGAAATCATGCAAGCAAACTTATTTGGGATTAGGTATATTTAAAGAGTGATTGAGCGAAATACATAAACTTACCCATATATGGACTAAATTTTTAACTTAAATATTAACGACTTTTGCCAGATCACTGGAAAACGGAAAAACCAAATGTTAAATGTTTAATTAACAATTTTTTAAAATATTTTTGTTGTTGTTGCTGCTGTGTTGGGTTTGTTTATTTTATTTTTAAAAAGACGCATGTATGAATTTCCTGGCAGTACATGTCATATGCATTAATAACTGCTGCGTTTCACTGAATCTCTTTCCCGCAAAGCTTTGGACATCTTTGATTTTCGCTTAAGGCTAATGAAATTCAGTTCTCTTATCCAAGTGTAAAACCGCTTACCATGAATCGATATCTTCGATTATTGTCCATAAATATGTATCGTTTATTAAAAAAAACAACATGCAACTGATCGCAAATGTTGTATTTTATGTCAGTAATCACACAAATGACAAAAGAGGATACTACAAAATCTACCATTAAAAATATTAGTTAACACACTCGATCAGTACCTTTGCGGTTCCGGGTTTGATCCCTCGTTCCAACACTTGAAATGTATTACCACATTAACTTACCCAACTGAGTCAATCACCTGTTATTACATGTGTTTGTAGTCTCTAAGAAGAAATCATTAATACATTTTATCCAATTTTTCCTGGAGAGCTGCTAAAGAGTGAAGAATATTACTTGTGTTCTATAACAACTATCATTAAAGCCTAAACAGAAAATAAAATGTTTATAAAATTCAGTCTCTTGGCTTTTGTGTGTGATAACAAAGCGAATATGTGTGATTTCTACCTGTTTATGGGAGGTCACTTGCACTAAAAATTCGAGTTATTTCATTCGGTTGCAACTTTTCCCAGAAAATGGAAATAACTTATGGGGATATTGGTATATGTTGTGTCCATGTCAGTGCTTCACATAAGTAAGATTATATTAGTGTATATTCACTTGATTTCATTTAAAATATAGAACAAATTAAGGAAACAATAACAAACGAAATGTATGTTGTGATCCCTGCAAGGGTAAATGGTTTGGGATTTTCTTTATGTCCTCTTGTGTCCTCGCCTTAAGGACATATCACATCTATTAAGCCGTCGTGAGTAAGTACCATATATACTCGTTTATAAGTAGAGTCCAACTGCAAACTGCACAGACCTAGACCTTTCGTTGCATAATGCGCCGGCAGATCTGGGTCGATGCATGTTGTTAGGATTAATCAGTTTCACAAACAACATAGAACCTGATCTGCCGGCGCATTATGCGATGGCAGAGTAGGGACTATGTTATTTGCAGCTGGACTCGACTTATCAGCGAGTATATACGGTATTATTATCTGCTCCAACTTACACGGTGGACGTAAATTATAGAAGAAATAAAGCAAGAAATATACCTTTGTTTCCACTTTCTTCACCATGAAAATATTTTCAAGCCGTATACCAAAAGAGCCCTTCTCGTAGTAACCTGGTTCTGAAGGAGTAAGCAATATTTATAACATGATTAGAAGCATAATAAGTGTAATATTGAAACAAACTAGTGAAGCATGGAAGGATAACACTAAAACTAGTGAAGCATGGAAGGATAACACTAAAACTAGTGAAGCATGGAAGGATAACACTAAAACTAGTGAAGCATGGAAGGATAACGCTAAAACTAGTGAAGCATGGAAGGATAACACTAAGACTAGTGAAGCATGGAAGGATAACGCTAAAACTAGTGAAGCATGGAAGAATAACACTAAAACTAGTGAAGCATGGAAGGATAACACTAAAACTAGTGAAGCATGGAAGGATAACACTAAAACTAGTGAAGCATGGAAGGATAACGCTAAAACTAGTGAAGCATGGAAGGATAACGCTAAAACTAGTGAAGCATGGAAGGATAACACTAAAACTAGTGAAGCATGGAAGGATAACGCTAAAACTAGTGAAGCATGGAAGAATAACACTAAGACTAGTGAACCATGGAAGGATAACGCTAAAACTAGTGAAGCATGGAAGAATAACACTAAGACTAGATAAGCATGGAAGGATAACGCTAAAACTAGTGAAGCATGGAAGAATAACACTAAGACTAGATAAGCATGAAAGGATAAACACAATAACTAGTGAAGCCTGGAAGGATAACACTAAAACTAGTGAAGCATGGAAGGATAAATATAAAACTAAAGCTATATCAAATTCAGAAGCCAAATAACGGACATAGCAAAGATTTTTAAAAGACAACTCAATAATTTTACAGCTACTGAGTACTTCACCTAATTAAAATAATTTAAATAAAAATGGATGAAGCAGTGGTGATTTGCATATGATTACTGAAAGGAAAATAAAATCTTCATATTATTTAAATTTTTTTAAAAATCCTGAAATTTGCACGGCTACATAATATTTCCTTCAATTTTGAGATAGATACCGAATACTGACCCTTTATTCTGTGATTCAGACCTCAGGCGCATAATGCAATATAGTTTGACATCGTGTATACATTTGCAGCGCTTTACACTTTACATTCACTCATGGAATTTGTGCCGATTGGAACTGTAAGAAGTGTGAATTTAGTTTATACTTTTCTGTACAAATTTAAAATCAAAAGTTGCATAATCGATGAAAATATGTTATTTTAAAATTAGAATTTAATTTATTTTGCTACTTTTTATATATTATTGTGGGAATACGTTGGTTGCTGTTTACTATATTTATTATTGGGGGGAGGGAGGCGGATATTTGCAAATGCCTTCCACTCTCCTCAACAACAAGAATCAAAATGTAGGTCACCAGCTTTTAATATATGATCGTTTCCAGACGCTAAAAAAATGGATAAGAAAAAAAAAGAAAGAAACAACAACAACAAAGGAAACTTGAGAAACTAATACATGGGTAAGTATTCAGTATTGATAATAGTACATCTTATGAGTTGCCGAAGAAGAAGTTCAACTAAAATATGACTTACCATCTGAGAAAAACATGTACTCATCTAGTGGTACGTCCCATGGAAACAGCTTATGGTAATTAGAAATCCTACCAGGTCCTGTGTGTGTGGTAAATCAAATTTGTAAATATTAATATTCTTCCAGTATTAATGATTAAAGAAATAAAAGAAGCCAACAGAAAAAGAGAAAAAAGGACTTAACTAAGCAGAAGAAAAAAGAAAGAAAGAGAGAGAAATAAATAAACAAAGGATAGAAGAAGGTAAGGTAGGAAGGAAGAAGGGAAGAAAGTGTGGGAAACAAAGATAAAAGACAACCTTTGTGAACAATTCACTGTGCATATCATTTTATTTTAAGTGCATGAATACTTTGTAAATAAAATAAAAATATGAAAGTCAATCAAAATAACATCCGAAGGAAAATTAGAGCTAACTGCAATGGCTCGCCATCGCCAATCTCCACGCTTATTTTTATATTCACCCCGGTCCATACCAACCCCCTCCTCCTATATTCCTCCTCAACCCAGACAGCAAAACAGGAGTCATAATGCATATGTTATACATCGTTCTGCTATGGCTGCATATATTAAGTTTAGTTATAAAATATTTTAAATTCCCTTTGTAATTGACGTTGTTTTAAAATATAAACTTATATCCCATCCAAGGAACCTCAGGTGAGGGAGCCGAAGATGACCCCCTTTTGCTGATTGTTACCCCATGGGCAACATAACTACACGGCTTTGTGAATTTGCACCAAGAGGTTTGGTAGTAGATGTGTTAACGGAGAGACAGACTGACAGTCGGCTGGGCAGACGAACAGACTGAGGATATCACAATATCCCCCAATAAAGGGCGAAGATAAAAAAATTATATATATATATATATATATATATATATATATATATATATATATATATATATATATATATATATATATATATTGGCAAATAAGGGTGAACAAGTTATTTATGAATAACTTGCACGGTCTCATACAATGGAAACAAGCTATACTCAAGCTCGAAACGTATTGTAACTTATTTGTAGTGAAAGACAATTCATCTGTGCGTACGATTTGGTAGCAATAAAGCACTTTCATCCACAGCATTTAAACAATTGTCATAAATACTGACATATTTCGTCATTTTCAATATTACCTTCATGTACGCTTAGGAAGGCTCCGATTCCATGCCCCGTCCCATGGCGATAATTCAGACCAACTTCCCACAGTGGAGCTCGTGCAAATGCATCTAATTCCCGACCTAAGAAAATTGTTTATCATAACATCTATATGTATATTCTTATGGCGTAATTCTGTTTTGGTACAAAAAATACGTATGTTACACAGTACAAAAATTAATGTTTCCATGGTTTCTTGAGGTCAAACAAATTCTAAGATAAACTGCATCTGGGAAATGTAAACTAGATCAAAAATTGTTGAGCTCAGAAAAAATACTGTTTGCTCTCAATTCGGACAAGATTCTTTGGCCTGTATGTCATGAATTACTGGTATCTTTTTCAAAATAGAATTAATGATAAAACTATCTAAGTACAGGGGCTGTTATATAATGGACGGATAAAGTATGTGTTTGCAACGTATATATATATATATATATATATATATATATATATATATATATATATATATATATATATATATATATAGTATTCATTCACTATGAATGAGCAAAATGCCAGGGATATTTCATGTAAAGGCCCAAACTACTAAACTTAAAAATGATCACTTTATAGATGACGTGTTTGTGAACACTAGATTTGCATGAATAATATTTTTTGTGTACTTGACCATTAGCTCCCTTATAACGAGCATTTAAAAATGAAATTCATCCGCGATATATCCTTATTACAATAAATACTTATTATGTTATGATTTTCTATCCTTGTACAGTATAACGACCAGTGTCTGCAAGAAGGCAATACAATAATGCTTAATTAAATATTCCCCGAATAATTTCAAAGGATACATTTGTATTGAAAGGAAAACGTGTACATGTGAGCGCTGATTGAAAATTCACACACATCTTTCTAAGCTCTAGGTCTGAACTCTCCAGGCAGTCTCGTATGATGGGTCAGAAGTAGATGGGTCGTGTCTGAAATTGTGTTACCCAGACATTATGTATAGCTAAGATGACGTTCATCATGGATAAAACGGTCTATTTAAAGAGGATACAAAATCAAAACATATGCACCAAAGTAGCTACTAATCTTAACTGTTCTCGTGAATTGGCACTGGTGGTGTACATACCGGTATATATTAATATGTAATTAGTAGTCACGTACCGAATTTCCCTCTATTCCACTTGGCCTTTGCAAGATTGATTTGCCCCATCAAAACTCTGGTGTAGCACTCCTGTATATTACAGGTAAAAAAAACAAAAGCCCTAATTTATTTATACCTGAATAAAAAGTCACATATGAAAACATTATGCTTAATATCACGTGGCTTATTTAGATATTGGAGGGATCAAATATGCTCTTGGCTTCCAAATAATGCACATCATTTAAAACTATACATGTAGTTCTTGAAAAAGAATTCAAACGTTGTATCTTGAGAATGAAATAAATAACTATAATATATGCGATTTCTAACATCACAGTTTTAGGCTTTTTTCTTTGCCATATTCTGAATTTTTTGTACTGATTTTGCTGATTTTAGTGATGGAAGAGAAAGGTTAGGGTTCTCGCAAAATAAAGGACATGCATTTTAATATTTAAAACAATTCTGTGAGAGAATTTTACTTTTTAAAGCAGTTTTTTTTTACTGATCTCAGCATCCCTCAAGAAAGATAGAAAGAAGAGGAAAAAGTAAAGCAGCAAATACAGAAAATACCTTTTGAAAAGCAGTTGGTTCTGAGAACAAAAATGTTCGGGTAACGTCTGTTGTTCCGTCTCTGTACAAGAGAGTTCAAGTTGAAATAGCATTTGAATCTTACATAAAATTTTAACAGACGTAACATATTTTTTTTTCCTTTAATAGTGCTATTTTTTTAGGAGATTAATGTTTTCAAGCAATGTTGATTCATAAGATGTGATAACAGTCACTTAGACGTCATTTTGTAACATGAATATATACGAAACGGTAGAAGTCGACAGAATCAAATACATTTTTATCTTTTCCAATGCATTTTAATCACAACAAAATTAATTCTCAGAAAATATTTAATGGTGGTCAATATAGGCGGATGCTGCAGTTTTTGGAACGATAAACATTTTGCAACCTATTGTGCGTCCTGTTGGCGTATCGTTCGCACCATTTACATACGGTTTCGTTTTCCAATTCTACATTTCAGTTTTTTATACCATTTCCTACAGATTTTCGATCTTCTCTTCTTTTATGCACGTTCCTTGACGTTAACAGAGTATTTCATTGTCACTGCTTTGATCGAAGCGTGTCGTTTTGAATATCGTACGAACGGTTACTAATTGTTGGATTTTCTAGTACCATCTCATCTTCGTACCGTCCCTGACATCTGCATATCGCACTCCACGTACTCGTTATGTTTCGCCTTTGTATTATTGATCAGTTGAGCAAGAGACATTGAACACTGTCCAGCTATCCAACTTCGTTTCACACAGACAGCAACTGAAGGTCCTCTAGTGCCATACTATTTCGATGAGGTGTCACGAGAAAGGTGTTTTCTGAACCCAGCTCCTAAATATAGCACGATTTCTGGCAAGGGCTTGCATAACCCCTTACCGGTTAACGCTCGGCATGTGAATCCCCTAATGAATATCATGTGACACAGGCACAAACTATTGACTTATGCCCCGTTATGACTATCTACCAGACGGGTTCAGATTTTGTAAATAACGGATACAAATACGTCTTAAAATGTGTACTAAGGGCAAATACTTCATCAAAAGTAGAGTTGATAATGATATGAACTTTCTCTATGCTGAAAACAGAGTTTGGAAAAATATAAGCACCCCATCAGCTGCTGGGTTCAGTTGCCAATACAGTCTATTAAATGCTGACAAGATTAAATCGTATAGTTTAATCTCTTTAAAAGTTTTATTTTTAGTCCTAACAAATTTTATAATACCCTAAGTCTAAAAAAGATTGGTATAATTAGAACATCATAAGGTAAGAATGTTTTTCGTGTCGTTATGAGAGGTTCCTTGCAACAAACTGTTTGATTCCATTTCCTATGTAGTTGTTTTTATGTTTATGTCTGTAGCTAGGTAGATAGGTAGCTATGTAGTTAGGTAGGTAGGTATCAACTCAGGCATGCGAACCAAATTTTTTTTTCTCTCTCTCTCTCTCTCTCTCTCTCTCTCTCTCTCTCTCTCTCAGAATTCAGGCTATTTATGTTGCACATTGAGAAAACTATACTCCTGTTACAGAAACTGTAATGTTCTGAACTTGTACATATGGATGAACTACTATCAAGTATTTATTTATTTGTTTATCTATTTATGTAGGTGATTATATTATTGAAAGTGTATTCTTTGATTAATTGACTGATTGATTGCTAATGTATTTATTTAAGCTTGTATACAAATTACACGCATTGGCTCTTTACTTTGCTCCACGATTCACCTTTCTTGTTTGCGTAAAATAACTCGGTGAATGGACGAGGAGCACTTATCCAGCTTAGTACCTAGGTATCCCTCGAACTTGAAAGTATAATCTGACGACTCACTTTAGTCTAAGTTTTAAAGCAATAGCAGAAAACTGAATGCGTCAAGTGTTTAAATATTGGTATCAATATTCCCTATAATTCATACTGGTTGTTTAGTTGATTGGTTTTAAAGACACTTTCGTCGGCGTCAAATCCAAATCCGGTTTGAGCTGGACATACAATTTTTCATTTTTTTAACATTTTATTTTATAAAATCATACTCTTTTTTAATCAACGTAATCTAAACACTTCACATCTTTTAATAAGTATGTGGTGCTTAAAATTATTCTAATCTAAATTTCTCGATTAGATGGTGAATGCCTATTTAAGTATATGGCCAATAGGTTATCACGGTACAATAAAATACGGGGACTAAATGATTATTTGCATCGGTTTCACGTGACGTGACAAAGGGGAAAACCCAGATTGCGCTTATCCGGAATAATACTATTCTTAAGAGTTTCATCTTATTATACCCGAGTTTCTCAATTTATAAACTGTCAGTTGCCATATTACATTGCAAATAATGTCGATTTGTTCAACTAAAAGTTGTAAAGAAGACGAATCTACATGTTTCAGTCAATTAGTATAATATCAGCCGATTTTTTTTTCTTCTTCTTCTTTTAACATTTTTTACTTCAGCCAGCTGGTCGAGCCGCTCTATTGTCCGCAACTGAAAATGAGTTTCTCAAACAGTTTGTACAAATGATATCAATATCATGGTTAAATATTTAGCAATAGAAAGTTAGTTCTTCGAATAGTTTATACAAAGAACATCAACAGCTGATCGTGATCATACGATAACGTTTGAATAATCAAATGTTTTTTACATTTAATATGTTTTTTACATTTGTATTTAGATACTCACAGATATTGACCACCTGAATCCAGAAGATATGTTTCGTCCAAAGTAATCTTGCGGTCTGTTTCGTTGGTGACAAAATAATGATTGATAGCAGAATTGGGACCTACTGATGAAATTGCTGCAAAACTTGAACCTCTGGACAATTCTTGCTTCCTGCGATAGATAGATAGATAAAATAATTCCCACATACCAATCGATTAATTCATATATCTATCAAGAAAAAAAATCAGTCAAGAAAAGCGAGATTACAAAAATAAGCCGGTCAAGGAACCGTTGTTATATTTTATGTGGTAGTCAAAAAATAGGAACATAGCTGAATGCATGCAAACTAATTAGAAGTAATGTTTCATTTCATCTATTTTCATTCTTTACTATTCGACCAATAATCTTTAAGCCGATCGTTTAGTTATTGATTTTAATTATCTGAAAATGATGTTCAGGGACTTTTACCAGATATATTCACGGTAAAATCACGTTTCAGTAACTTCCATACTTTAAGACAATGTTAATTTGATACCGAGTTCAAAATCTAAATAGGACACCACCCCCCCCCCCCCCCGAACGAAAAAGAAAGAAACGATATTAAACAGAAAGAATAAACGACATATGCAAAGCGTTGCAACCCCTGAGTCTGCACATTCTGCAAAGAAGACAACGTATCATCGAAAGATTGTAATATAATATTATTCTGATTCCTTCACTATCTGACCAGCTCCATTCTGATATTCCTGTTCTTGTAGATTTCCAATAAAAAAACTACCATCATTTTTCTTTTTTAATGCAGACTGTTTAATAACGCAAGAAATGAGCTTTATCACAGATTGTCAATAATTATTATTAATATTGATTCTGATACACTTTTATTTAGCAACGAACTTTACACAGAAGAAAAAAAAAAAAAACATTTTGCTCAAAAGGAAATGTAGAAATTTTTTATTAACGCAAAAAGATTCGCAAACATATGATTACTTTTTGTCCCATTATGACTACATCTAGAAGCTGTACGTACCGGACCATACCAAACACTGTCCCTCCGCTCTTATCCTTCCTTCATCCCTCTCATTTAATTATATGTATGTACGTCACCTGTCCTGACAATTTCCACAATTCTTGCCTGAATATACGTTAATTAATTATTTATGTTTATAATGTTGAGGAACTTGTAAATTGAAAAACTTGTTTCCAATCCTTTTGCCTGTATACATAATTGTGATCTTCTTGGCAATAATATATGTTTAAACTAAACAAAACTCTGATATAGTCAGTTACAGAGAGGCGTGAACAATTGAAACATCCTCTTATTTTCCAATTCGAGTCAAACAACTTCGACTCTCAGTCGGAGCATCCTCGCCTCTTTTAACTGCAACAAATATCCGGCTAGATTTTTGAAGAATATAGTAACATAAAGAGATAGATGTCGAAAGTAACACTCGACGACGTTTCAACCATCAATGAAATACTGCACTTTAAATTTTTAATGTTATCCAGAACTTTCCAGTGAAACAATTGAAGGAAACAAAATCACTGATTTGAATAGCTTCAAAACTTTTGCTTACGTTGCTATTAGTGACAACACGTCATTGAGACTCTGTGGCGTCAATGAAGTTATTTTGACGTAATAAGAACCACGGGATTGAGGACAATTAAAAATGGTCAACATTTACATGTGCCGTCTTTTTCTAGCATGCAAAAGGAAAGGGCCGAGTACGTTCCAGACGCAGAGTAGAGATACTTGCAGAACCTGACAACTATGATATCAAAACAGTGGAGTGGCCAAGGTGAGCATTTTTAGCGCTAGATAAGGGGGTGTTGAGATCCCTGTCCCGACATTCACAAACTTTCTCAACTTGAGTATGTAGGCTCTCAACTCAAACGTTTGCCCCTATGTAAAATTTCTATAAAGTAAAAGATAAAGTTATTATCTAAATGCTAAGTTGAAAATAACCGGCTTGTTTCAAAACATATGCTTAACGGAAGTATCCGTTTACAATTTACAAACAATCAGCATGCAAAATTTGAGTTGATATTTCACTCTGAGTTGATACGTTCTATGAAAGCCTGACCAGATAATCGTAAGCAAGTCCACCTCCTACCCCCGAAAAAAAAAATACTGAAACTAATGGCCTCTGAAATACTGTCGATTTGTCTATTTGCCTGTTTTTGCATTTTCAATTTTGATTATTTCCCCACAATAATTTTGTCGTCTACCATCGGTAAATTGTCACATTATCAAAAATATTTTAAGAGGTATATTTTTTATACTACTCTTCCGACACGTACTCAGACGGATTTGTTTGTTTTGTCTTTCTCAATTACATTTGTAATTTACATGCATTTTTTAAATTATGCCTATTACATGTACATGTACATACATACATACATACATACATACATACATACATACATACATACATACATACATACATACATACATACATACATACATACATACTGTATTCCGTTGCTTGATATACATATTGGAGCTGCTAAAACATTTTAGTGTCTTGTATATCGGTTAGGGTCAGGAAGTTACTTAGCCTGTAGGTGATAAAAACCTTCTTATGATCAAACTTAGACACAACTAAACATTCTGAAGTTTGATTGGTTAACTTCCGAGTTCTGACCAATCAGACAGGGCATTTATTTGAGTCTGAGTTTGAGCATGAGAATGTCTTTTGACCTGGGACCTAGTTTATCTTTGAACTGCCAAATATACCTCCTATATCTATCAAGCTCTTTTTCAGCTTTCATTTCCGTCCACTCCTTTCCTTCTTTGACCTACAGAGATAAAAGAACTGGTAAAGTCATAGTAATAAGTTAGTTTCTATCAAACTTATATAACAAAATACACTTGAACATTGAAAGGCCTCAGTCGCTTGTTGGGACATTCGTTCAGATTTGTCATATTACCTTTTAAAAGACACATCGCCAGGATGATGTACATTTGTCGGTTTGCCCGGCATAAAGAATTAAAAAATCGATTGGGTCAAGTTATGAAGAATTTATAGCAACGAATATCGGCAAACCTTAATCTGATATGAGGTTATGACCAGACTTTTCTGCCCTCCACCTCGCAGGCGCAGTAAGAGAAACGGAAGTGAATCGATTGTTGGCTTTTTGTAAAAGTATCTGATTTACATTTAGAAGTAAGTCATCTAACAATTTTGGAAATTATTTGTGATCCCAGCTAAATCAAACTGCTACAATCTCATTAAGACATTTCAATTACCTCCTTTTCCAGCATCGCCATGAATGATATAAGAGTCGCTGCATCGCGAATCTGAAAATATAAGAGAATTAACCAGTAGAGTACTCCATGTTTTTGGTTTGGGTGGTACTTTACGTACCGCAGCACTTTAAAGGTTATATCGTGCCGTGGCAAGTAAAGTACCTTGCCTAATGACACACCTCGTTAGTCGATCCGGGGTGATCCGATGGTTGGTATGGAACGGCATCATTGTGGTCACGAGTCAACTTTTTTACTGGATTACGTTTGATATGCAAATTCTACTTACACGAGGCAAACATCATCCTTAAAAGAAAACTATGGCAGAATTTTTTCTCAGATACGCAGGGTTCAAATTCGTAGGTAAATCTAGCACATGTTAGAAAAAGAGGAAACATAAAAAGTTGAGTACACTTGCTGTTCACAAAGAGAAAGTAGTAATTATGATAAAAGAACATTATGAATCAATCAATATATTTTGCAGAATGTTGCCTGATGAAACACTAAAAAATATGAAAAAGTTAATAAGAATCTTTGAGACTAATGCAATGCTCCACTAAGTGTAGCTCAAAGGTATCCTTTATATCAATAGAATGGTTTATTTAAAAGAAAACTACGAACTGAGGGCATTAATTCTAATTTTACAATGTAAAATCTTTTTTTTATATGAATATGGATTTTAAAGAAATCGTGTACATGCGCTGCTCTCATTCCATTTCTCTCGGCATCATTTTTCTGCGCTTTCATTAAGGCCGCTGGAGTATTTCCTACCACAACTTTATCCTGAAAAGAAAATATTTAAAATCAGTCGCTTATGTATAATCATCACACCATAAATAAAAATGTGCTATCCGTGAACATTTTAAGTTGAAATGTCCCAGCAGTATATCATTTAAAAGAATACATTAACCAAAACGGTATTTGTCCATGCACATGATAAATAATTGTCTTTTGAAACTGGTACAAACATAACTAATGTTCATGAATTGATTTACGACATTGCTGCAAAGTTGGAAAGTGTATAAGCAGCATACAGATTTTTTCTTAAAATGTATTTTAAAAAAAAAAAAAATCTAAAAGAGTATCTGGTGAATTTAGCGACTGAACATAACTTAATCTCTGAGAAACTGTTGAAGTAAACTTTATCTTTCTTGTCTTTATGACAACATATTTCTAACTTTTTACTCTCGGACAACCAGTTATGAGAACCAATGGGTTGTTGTTGTTGTTGTTGCTGCTGTTCTTGTTGTTGCTGTTGCAGATCAGTTAACTCAAGTTCTCCGGGGTATTTCGGGGTTTTTTGGTTGTTTTTTTTTTGGGTGGGGGTGGGGGTGGTTTATTTTGAAGTGAGTTACATTTATTTTACTGCAACATGCTACACTGTAATAATGGGGTTCATGGCTGATAGATAGAGAGCGTCGGCTTCTAAGATTGTATTGCGAGAATGCGTAGGTTCAAATCCTCGCTGAGCCAATTTTGTTTTGTATACTTCCAATTTTTTAAGGTGTTGCGGCAGATAAGTATGTGCTATTTGTATTTGCTCTTCAATCTAAAACAACGCAGTTATGGCTAATAGTTCTATCACTTTAAGAAGAACTGCAGTTAAGATAATAACAAACAAACAAACAAAAAAAAAAAAAAAAAAAACAAAAAAAAAAAACGAATATTATCGCTGAGAGTACTATCATGTCTCTTGCGTGAAGCCTGTAGTGAAGTGATAAACCAACCTGTGATATTGCAGAATACACTGCACACTGCATAGTGAAATGATATAATAATCTGTGATATTGTGGAATACACTGTATAGTGAAGTGATAAACCAACCTGTGATATTGCGGAATACACTGCATAGTTACAGAAGTAGGAAACCATCATTTGTCTATTGTGTGAATTTTCTGTGACGTCTTGAATATCATTGATAAATCTGGTGTGGTTATACTCATTAACCTGTAATAATGATACAATGACGTCATCGGAGATCAATTTTCAAAGAATGGCAAGCTTTATTTATGATCTTAAAAAAAATATAGAAAATAGTTAAAATGTTTTTATTTATCAAACAAGAATTTAGTTATCACAGATTACTCGCATTGTCATTCTTTCCGCTAATTAGGCTCTCTATATTTTGGTATAAATGGAAATTCCTCCGCCAGAGTTATGGGGAAAACAATCATTTTGATATCGATATATGAAAAGTATCAAGTCACATCGTTCAAAGATTGTCAAGAGAAAAAATTGACAACGAAAGAGGAAGAAGGAGAGAAAAATAAAAAGAAAAATGGACTTAAAATTTAAAGCGGAAAGACAATCAGTATTCTCTTTCTTTCTCTCTCTTTCTCTTTCTCTCTCTCTCTCTCTCTCTCTCTCTCTCTCTCTCTCTATATATATATATATATATATATATATGCTTATATATTCCAGAAAGTTAAAAAAAATAGGGTAGCTTCGCGAAATCTACACAAAAATAACTAGGTTCTCATATATATATATATATATATATATATATATATATATATATATATATATATATATATATATATATATATATACACACAATCGCACACACATACTACCGAATCTCTTTCTGTCTATCTTTATCTCTGTCTGTCTGTCTCTCTCTCCTCGTATCTATTTACTTTACCTCAACACAATATCCAGTTTGTCCATGACAAGAGCCATTTTTATTATTCAGATGAGAAGCGACTGTTGGCGCTTTTTCAGGATGTGACAGTTTTCTCTGATGGTCTTTCAAGTACAGCCTATAGCACACATGTCTATTATTATTATTATTATTATTATTACCAGTAATCTAGAAACAGATGATATACAGATTGCATATTTTCTATTATATTTGTGACTGGTAAACAATTCTATTAAATTAATTATATCCAAGCTGAATGTACCGTTTGTATATGTCAACGCCGTCTTTGGATGTAAAAAGTCTCACTGTGGAGTAATTTGTATTGACGTCACGTGCCCCTGTCTACATTTGCTCAAGATGGATGATTAGAGATCCTATAACAAAATTATCTCTCATATAGGTATCAATCAATCAATCATTCAACCAATCAATCAATCAATCAATCAAGAACGTGTGTCCCTGAAACGGCTATATTACAAGCTACATTCACGCCATATTTTGTCAGACTCATCAGAATGCAGGATGCAAGGTTCTGAAGCCTAGCAGAACTGCTCGGAAGCTTTTCCAAGAAAAAATTATCTTTATTGATACGAAACCGAACCGTCACTGGCCAAAAAATTTACTAATAATAACGTAATAACAATACAACTTGAAAGGATAACATATTGTCAGATTTTGAATTGGCAATTGGGAAAAATCTAGAAACAAAATTACTTTTCAAAATGCTATCAACAACGCAACTTTCGTAGAGCTGCCATAAAGAAAGCTAATATTGATTTTGATCCACATTATGTCTTACAGAACAGCAAGTTGAAATTAAAGCGGTTCTTGAGAGGTATACTACATATATATAGCCCATGACAGACATGAGATCATGCACACTTTGATTTCAGGAAGATTGTGGAGAAATGAAATGCAAACATACCTCAGTCTTTGATTGTGTCTTTCAAGTAAAGCATAGGAGTAAAAGAAGGGGTCTTTGACGAAGCCCTCAATATCAGACGCACGCAAATTGAACAACCCTAGAACAGAAACCATGTGTGAAATAACCTTTGAAATACGTGTAAATTATCTGAGAATATCTAAGATGTATCAGTGATATAATACAAATTATCTGAGAATATCCAAGATGTTCGAATTTATAATACAAATTATATGAGAATATCCAAGATGTTCGAATTTATAATACAAATTATCTGAGAATACCCAAGATGTTCGAATTTATAATACAAATTATCTGAGAATATCCAAGATGTTCGAATTTATAATATGATGATGTACAAAGTATACCAAGTTTCATTTCTTAATCTCAAACGGCTCCTAAATTATAGCGAGAAAAGGAAAGTGTGGTGGAAACCCTAATATATTTCCCCATGACCATGAAGATACGATCCCCAACGTGGTACACGAGGCACGTTCTAATAATAATTTATAAATGTACCAAGTTTCATCCCTAAAGCTAAAATGGCTCTAGCGTTATAAAGCGGAAAGGAAGGTGTGAGGGAAAACTGAAAATATTGACCTTGGCCTAGACCTTGAAGATAGGATCACCAATGTGGTACACAAAAAGTCTTTAATAATGATATATAGGTAAACCAAATTTCAACCTTTAATCTCTAATAGCGATGCATTTATAGACCGGATTGAAAAGTGTGACGGAAAACATAAAGTATTAAGTCGTGACCTTGACCGTGAAGATAACATTCCCAATGTAATAGACAACACACCTTCTAATGATGATGTATAAGTATGTCAAGTTCCATACTTTAATCTCAAACAGCTCTAACTTTATAGACAGGAATGGAAAGTGTGATGGAAACAAAATCAACGCACCTTCTAAGTATGCCAAGTTATATCCCTTAATCTCAGACGGCGCTTAGTTATAGAACCGAATGGAGAGTGAGAAGAGAAAACTCACAATATTGAGCCGTGACCTTTACCTTGAGGACAGGATGCCCAATGTGATATGCAACAGGCCTTTTAATGATGATGTATAAATTTACAAAATTTCATACCTTAATCTCAAATGGCTTGAAAATTATAGACCAGAAAGAAAAGTGTGATGGAAAACTTAAAATATTGAGCCGCGACTTTGACCTTGAAAATAGGTTCACCAATAAGGTACATGAGACACTTTCAAATTATATGCCAAGTTTCATCACCTAATCTCAAAAGGCTTAGAAGTTATATAGCGAAAAGGAACGTGACAAAAATATTGAGCCGTGAACTTGACCTTGAATATAGGATCCTCAACATGATACGCGACACACATTCTAATCATGACGTGTAAGTTTATACCAAGTTTCAATCCTTAATGTCAATTGGCATGAAAGTTAGAGTGCGGAAGGAATGTCTGATGGAAAAGGACAATATTAGGCGTGACCTTGACCTTGAAGATATAACGTATAATGAGGTACGGGACACACCTTCTACTGATGATATACGATATTGCCAAATTTCATCCCTTAATCTCAAACGGTTTTAAAGTTACATAGCGGAAAGCGTTACGGAAGGACGAACGGAAACGCGGATCATATTGTAACGTGTCGGGGGTCAAGGTCAAATAAAATGGAATAGCAGTACAGTTCAAACCTTTTTCATTTACTAGATCTCTTCAGTGTATTGTAATGCCAACAAATGATGCTTTCACCACAAAAAGTTCTTATTTAGATTATACTAGCACAGAACAAAACAAATGAATAGTCAACACAATTTATTATGTTGCTTCCAGGCTTATATACGTTTCCCACACAATTTTGAGTGTTCAAAATGGCGACAAATGAAATGTGCAAATATGTAGAATGATGTATATAACAAAGGTGTGATAATCAAAGCATGTTAAAATAACAAAATTATAGCAGTATTAATTAGCAGGTGAAAATCAAACGAAATATTAAATTAATCACGATTCACCTAATATCTAGTTAAAATAATCCTTATTCCAATGCTAATCTTCTACAGAATGATGATTTAGTGGTTACCGAAAATTGTTCATGCAACGTACCGAAGAGGTACCGGATTTGTGAGTCAAATCAAGGTTCGGAACCAGACTTCGGTTTATGCTTTAGAGATAAATGATAAATATGTTAGAGACACAGTCTGGAACCGGATGCCAATAGTGTGTCGCGTGTTGGTACGACACGGTGTGTCGTTGTGTCGCGTCAACATTCCAACATCAGGGGAATATAGACAATAAAAGAAGATTATGTATTAGCTCCATCTATAATGATATATATAATGCACTTGATAAGAAAATAATTTGCCAGGTAGTTAGGTTTGTTTTCAATATGTCTCTCTACTTTCGCAAAAGGGCGGGGAACAATACATTGGAATATATTTTTATTTTTGTAGATGATGCAAAAGATAAGATCAAACTTTAAATTACCTTTTATTACACATATTTGGATGTGTTCAGCCATGTCGAGACAAAGTGTGATAAATCCTATTTTATAATATTAACAACATACAAGTATAAACTTCAGTGTTTGATAATGCCCATAATTTGGTCAGCTTGACAATTTTAACATATGAAAATGTGAAATTCTGTTAACAACTGATACATAATATTAACCTCAACACATAACATTAACCTCAACTTTGAAAACTTTGAGTTAGCATCTTTTCTGAAATTATTAACATACTGCTGGAGTTGCCAAACAACATGAAAGTATGACAACACTTCAACGATAAAATATGTGGCCGACGCATAAGCCATTGACATAGAAACAACCATTTGCTGAAATGTTGGAGTCGCCAAAGAGCATAAGGGTATATAAATATATTAAATACGAATTTTATACATGTATGATGATAAGCATTTGTCTGATAAAGATTCTGTTAAGATGCTCACGCGAAAGCTTGATAGACGGTGAGTATTTTTGCATTCAATTACAATTGACCAATCCCCAAATAAGAAATAACCAAGTCTATTAATTAGCATAGAATTTTCATTAAAATCAAAGATTTTCTTTTGAAATGTTATCCATTTTATTTCAGTTACATTAGTTCGAATTTGCACATGCATGAATCTGAAGAAAAAATGGTCATGGTAACAGACCATCAGTTAACGACGGTGGCTTTATAGTCGGTCAAGCTCAGTACACCAGGGATTATTGCACAGCAATTCAGAGACCAGCTTGAGCATGAGACGCAGTCTGTTGAAATGTTCGATAAACAACGCTTGACTGACAGCTGATAGTAGATAGGCGGAGTTTAAGGATTAAATAATTACTTCGAAAAGGGGGAGGGATTGAATGTAAGCAAGAAGCCCATTTTGCCAGATTACCAACATGACATTAGGGACGTAGATAGCGATAGGTAGCCGGCTTGCCATGCACCTCTTAAGCCCCGTGTTCGATCCATAATTTTGGCACATTCAAGAGCAAATTGTCACCAACCCAAAATTGGTAGTGTTCTCTCCTTTTTCCGGTTCGATTCCTAATTCCAACCCAATCCAGAGTATATATTCGCCAACCCAAAATGGACAGTTTGTTTCCATTTCCCATTTAACTCCACAGCCGTCGACAGTACATAATTTGTGAGAACTTGTAAAATCGTAGTGAAATTAACAAAGTTCTATTTATTTAAAATATCTTAATACGTTATATAACAAGAATCTAACAGCAGCACGACGGTAGTACACTACATAATACGTACATGCCGTCTCATCAAGACCGGTGATAACAATGGCATCTAATCCCGTTTCTTCCATATTTTCAAAAATGTCCTCCACTTTGTCCTGCCAGGATTTGCCTCAAAAAATAAACATATAAGCTAAATAATATTCAAACAACAGGGTGCACGATATCATGTAATAATGTGTAATACTATGCAAATAGGCAGAAACAACTGAAAATTGTTCTTATAACATACATACAGACAGACAGACGCCAAACAGACACAAACACACGTACAAACACAGACAATCAACCCCAAACAGACAGACGTTGGTTTTAATTAAAAATAATTACATTGGTTATAGGGAGAAGAAAAACAACTGGACCTCCAGAATAGCCAAGAACATAAACGATGTATTTTTACATCACAAGAGGCAATGGGAGTGAGTAAAGTGACCAAACATCTATCCCATTGAGGGAAATCCCGTCTAAGTTATTTTTATTAATCTCGGTTTACATTAAAAGTTTCACTCAAATTGGATGAAAAATAATGACGTCATTACAAGTTTGAATTTATACAGGTTATATGAAATCAAATGACTAAGTGTCTAAACAAGAGGGTAGCCGACGTCTTCAAAGTCAGACAAGCTAAGCACAACAAATAGTATTAAGTAACAGTTCACACGTTGCCGGGACAAGATTAGCTAGCGGTCAATTTAAATTTCAAGTAAGCAGCATTTGATTGGCATCTAGTGATAGATAGGTTGAGTTAGGGGATTCCTCAATTATTCGCCATCGTTTTCGGCCGGATCTGGTGGTCATCAGCAATGCACTAACTGTCGGATAGACATACCTTTATGTCATATACTGACAGTGATATGTCAAGCGAACCACAACTTGAATACCTTTAGGACTGTGTGCAAAAGTATGTGGCAAACATCAAAAAGACGTAAGTTTATGTTTAAAAAGGTATTCATATACATCGTATGGGGTTCTCCTTAACGAAAAATATGAACCGTATTGAATGATCAATTTTACTGGATTTTGTACGTAAGATTACCATGAATTATACTTGCAAACTTAATAGAAGGATCCCATCTTGTTAGGTTTATGTTGGTTTTTAGGAGGCTATGCAGAATGTGCATGTGGCAATCCCATCTAAATAGAATTTTAGAAAAGCTTTCATTTATTTGCAATAAGCCATATCGAGTGACCATGTTCATTTCGCGGTTAGGAAGTTCTGAAGTTTTGCTTATAGCATTTGGTTATGTAGTTCTGCTTGTAACTTTCAGTTACTTTTAATTCCTGTGTTTTGTTCTCATACTATTTCGCTGTATATGCTCTCAGCTGCTGCTAATTTCTCCGTATTGTAAGATTTATATATATATATATATATATATATATATATATATATATATATATATATATATATATATATATATATATATATCCATTATACATGTATATTTTAACGCTGCACGTAATTTTAGAGGAGAATCTATTCGCGTCAACTGATTCCGTTGCATGGAATGCTTAATTAGATATTTGATTTAGTTAATGTATTTAGCCCGAAAACAAGATGTTTAATAGCAAGTTACAAAATTAAATTAGTATGTATGTATGTATACATTTAGGCAGATATGTCTGTATTTTCGATTGTTACAGTTAATTGTTAATTTATTATTGGTATACGGTAAAATAGCTCCAATGAGGTAATATTTCTTGCTATGTTAATGCAAATTGACTCGAACTAAAATGTGTCTATTGTATATTATCTACGGTAAAGGATTCAGCCATACTGTGACATCCTGACCTGTGTTTTTTGTTGTCGCTGTTGTTCTTCGTCGTGGTGGTGTGTTTGACTCAGAACTGAATTCCTCATCTCATTTGAAACTGAGACTGATCGATTTCAGAAAGACGGATCTACAATTCCAAAGTTTGCATGTCCAACAATTATACATTTCACAATGAAAGTCTTGTAAAACCTTAAATTTTGACAACCCATCGATATCCCAAATCTTACAGAAACATGATTTGCATATATAATATGTTGGCTGCCTAGTCACATTGGTATTAAGGATAATGACAGGGCAGATAAAGCAGCCAAAGCTGTCATGCAGTCACCCATCTCTGAACGGAAGATTCCATATACTGATTTTAAATTATATATATGTAGAATGCAAACTTCACAAATAAGCTTCGAAACATCAGACCCATTACTGGAGATTGGCATCCTTCATATATAACAAATTGCAGAGATGATGTGGTATTGTGCCGATCGCGTGTAGGACATACATACCTGGCTCTTTCATACCTCATGAAGAGTGAAAAATGTTGACCCTAGATTTGAAGGGTATTATATTTGGGCCTTTATCTTTTATTTTGCCTTTTGCAAAAGTTTAGCATTTTTACCTTTTATTTTGTGGTACTACATCTTCGCATTTGTTTGCATGGCTTCATCTTCCTACAATTTCTTTGCTTGTAAATCTTTATCTTTACATTTTTAGAACTCAACTTTTAAGCGGCAACATATAGCCAGTGTTGTGCTCACGTGCCGTTAAACCCACAAAGCATCATTACCAGACAAGTGATATCAGCTAACCCCTAATGCAAATTATCGAATATGAATATCCTATTGCACACGAATGATGTACATAGGATGTTAATGGAAAATATCGAATCTGACTTGAAATTACTGGATATGAATAAACAACATTGAATGTTTATGGAAATAATCCCAAACAAAATATAATTATCGAGTACGAAAGATAAATATTGCATATCAGTGGCAAATATTGAATAGGAATTAAATTTATTCGATATGAAGGAGAAACATTGGAAATAAATGCAAACATCGCATACAAAAATAATTATCGCATAAGAATAATACATATCAAAAATGAATATAAAAATACTATTGCATATCAATTAATTTTATTGAATTTTACAACGTTTGACACCACATATAAAACTTACCTGCATATTTAAGATCCAAGAGATACATTTGCGAATATGGAAAAGCTGGCCGAGTTTCCGTCCATATGACGTCAATTAGGTCAGTGGTCACAGCGTCCAAAGCTATGCCGTATCCTCTCAACTCTTTGTCATATTCTTTCCATTCCGCTAGAAGACAAACATATCAAACACCTAGGTGATTTTTTCGTAATTCAGAATGTCAAAATTTCTCTGCATTTTTCAGTAACAGTCAGGGCATAGAATTTTAAAACATATCATTGAATATAATAATGCATTTCGATTCTCTGTCTGGGTGCTTTATATGATTAATGCCTCTTAATTTCTTTATGTGGTTATTCAGACATACAATTCTTAAAAGTACTAGTGCTAGTGAACAATGGCTTATGTGAGGGGAAAAACTCCTGGGCAGAAATGACAATCTACATTTCATCAATGACTACCACCTTTTCACAGCTTTGAATCCCGTATAGACCTAGAATTTGCTTCAAAGTAGGTCATTCAGGCACCAGCTGCCGCTCTCTTTTCCCGTACAGATCAAACGTTTACTGATGCGTTTTAGCTTATGTTAAAAAAGCTAGATAAGACATAACCAGAATGAAACAAAGAATTAGAACATTTATTTTATTGTTAAATAAAAAGTAGTTAAATTTAAACATTAGAATTACAAATGGAGACAACTTACTACTACTCAGAAAATATGGGCATGCGCCAACAGTTTTTGTAGACTTTATGACATCCAGCTCTGATTTCAGCCATTTTATGATGCCAGGAATGCCTGGCTCACCTTAAATGGAAATAGGTATTGAGAAAGTAAAACTTGTGTCCAAAAATGATTATATTAAAACATAGACTTAGACAAGAATCCCACCGTCAAACTTTGGACACACAATTTTACGAATAGCAGCGTTTCAGTAATAATATTCATATAATAATAAAGATTGAGGTATAATTGTTCCATATATGTTTTAATATGTGTATTAAACATTTTTAGCAAAAACTCTGGAAATGTAATTACAACTGATTGCAGGTATATTTATCAGACATATTTCTTTCCAGGCACATGCCTTTTATGCTTTTTATTAACAGTTTAAGGCAAAGGTGGGAAGGGAAACTGGGGTGTGATTTCATTAGAGACACCTCATTTTGTTACGCCAACAAAATCTTAACATAGCAAAGAAAACATATATTGTGTCTGAACTGAGCTGAACTAAATAAACCTGATGAACAAAAATGTAGTCTCGTTGTTCAGTTTGATTTAATTGCTTAAGGACATACACATTTGCATTTGTATATAACAAGTTCTATTTCTTAAAAGATGCTGTCATGCTGGCACTAACTTTAATTACTATATGCACCGCATCATGATCTGAGATATTATGTTTAATTATATGGACACCACCGTCAAGCACATCTACATTATCAAATGGATCAAGCAAGGATTGAGTTGTCTACCTTTTCTTGTGGGTTTTAATATCAATTTTGACAGTCCATATAGGTATATCAGATCATGTAATGGTGACCTGTGCGCATTTGGAATCAATTCAGCTTTATAGTCTCCTGTTATAATGACCTGATGACCTATTTCGAGAGCAGATTCGACAGAATGTTGTGGTTATATCAAATTTCGTTGCCACCGGAAATGTGTCTGTATACACAATTTAGTAGCATATTATTTGCCACTGGAAGGTAGCTTGTATACTACACAGAACAGCATATTGGTTCCTTTGAGCAAAAGGCACAAATAAATATTATCTAAGTGAACAATCAAGGCCATAAAAACAAAAGAAATTAAACTAGCACCAAAAGATCTGGGTATAATTGGAGATATTTCGTTCAGACTCTGAATGATGTGAAATTTGACTTTTGCTGACTTTTTTTTTAATAAATCTGACATTTAAAAGTACTGCTACATTTCTGTGAACAATCATATAGGCAGGTTAGTAAAATAATAAAAACAGTGTAGTAGTGACTTTGTGACTGACTGTGCCTGCTGCGATTGAGGAGTGGGAGATTATAGAAGAACAAATAAATAGATGAAAGGGAGGAAAATGAAAAATAACACGGAAGACATGAAAGTAAAACTGGCAAACATATGTACATAACGTCTACACTTAATAGACAAATCCATGAGATGAAGACTAAACAATCAGAACCTGGAGAATGAAGCAATATAATAAATGTAAGACATGTTGCTTTCAGATAGATTATAACAAAATAATAAGACATGTTGCTTCCAGATAGATTATAACAAAATAATACAACATGTTGCTTTTCAGGTGGATTATAACCAAATAATAATACATGTTGCTTTCAGATGGATTATAACAAAATTAAGTGATTAATTTAATCCTTTTGTAACATAATATGATAAGAAAAGTTTTATATTTAGATCAAAAGTAAACACTATTTTTCCATACCGGCATTTAGATTAACCGTGACAAGGTGACTGAGTATTGTTACCTGAGTGGCTAATACAGGTAGTAGCAGATCCGTATTTAGGTATGCCGTTACCAAGAAATAGTTCACAAAAATGATTATTAAAACAAATATGAATTTAATATCGCTATGTCATTGGCGAATTTCTAAGTTCACATAAACGGATAGCAGAGTCAAGAGAACTTAGCCTTTAGAGTAAATATAATTTTAGAGTAGGATATAGCTTAACAAATAAACCAACTCCCACCCCCAAAACAATTACTACATTTTTTAAAATACAGTTTCATATTACATCATCTGCCAAAGATATACTTGCAACCTTTAAAACACTAATGCAGAATAGTTTAGATAAGATGTTGATCATTCCTTTCCGATATAACTGAGAAAGGTAGAATAATCGTAAAAACAAAAGTTACAACCCGACATAGCTCTTTGGAACAATAAGTTGCTTTTAATAATAAAAGAAAGAAAACGAAAAGGATGAAGAAGAAGAATTATGAATGCATACATACATACGCTTATTTCAATGATATGATAGGGATTGATATAATAATGCAGTATTAAATCCATACAGATAAACATACACTAAGTTCAACGATATGATAGAGATAGATATAATAATACCTTATTAAATCCATACAGATAAACATACACTAAGTTCGACAATATGATAGAGATAGATATAATAATACCTTATTAAATCCATACAGATAAACATACACTAAGTTCAATGATATGATAGAGATTGATATAATAATGCAGTATTAAATCCATACAGATAAACATACACTAAGTTCAACGATATGATAGAGATAGATATAATAATACCTTATTAAATACATACAGATAAACATACACTAAGTTCGATGATATGATAGAGATTGATATAATAATGCAGTATTAAATACATACAGATAAACATACACTAAGTTCAATGATATGATAGGGATTGATATAATAATGCATTATAATACTCATATATTGGGTTTAATATTTGCATTCTCAGATCAGGGTTGCCAAATAAACATTAAGATTCATGAAATATTACTTAGAAGGTTAAAGGGTAAAAGATAAATACACCTGATATAATAACATATATAAATTTGACCTGTTACTATTTCTCGTGTAACAGAAGGTATGGTCTTAAATTATACTTTTTCTTAGTTCCTTAATACCAAATAAAATAATACTTATCGTAAAAGGATAGAACAATTATAATATTGGGGTAATAATACATATACAGACAAACCTGTTATAGCCATCACCTACATATTAGGGCTACCTGAATATAAAGACTTTGTTTCATAGGTTCCATTTGTACATAAATCAAATACATTTTGCCTATATATAAGCTTGAATAAAAAAAATGTCAGAGCAGGGAAAAATCATAGATAAATTAAATAAAAGCGATAGATAGGTTAATGTAGATTAAAATAAAACGAATTACAGCAAAGATAGAAGCAAAAACTGTAAGGAAAGAAGGAATGTTAGATAACCTGATAAATATATACGTAGTTAAGAAGGAAGGTAGTATTCCTATTTATTTAAATAACTGATTGAGGAAACACGTGTGACAATCTACCGTCTCTCATAAGTATCCAGTTACATCCCAGTTCATTTTCTGCCTGTAGGAAGTATCGTCCATCTGTCCAGAGTGCCGCTTTTGTTCTCGTGATGACAGCCGTGCCTGGGAAATAGACAAATGCATTACATCACCAACCCTTTGTTATATCGTAAGCTTACGGGGTTTGAAAGTATCGTTGTTTAGTGTGTGTGTGTGTGTGTGTGTGTGTGTGTGTGTGTGTGTGTGTGTGTGTGTGTGTGTGTGTGAGAGAGAGAGAGAGAGAGAGAGAGAGAGAGAGAGAGAGAGAGAGACTTGGCAATTGTCGTTGTCAGAACAGATGGCGTGACGTTAACCGTTAACACAATACATCCGGGCACCAGCCACTGCTCGTTTAACGTTCTTCGTCCGTGTGACAATGACCCGCGGTGGCTAATTGGTAAGTTTGCCGGACTCAAATTGGAGGGATGTGGGTTCCAGTCCGACCCAGACCACCCCATATCGGCTGCCGTGGTGTGTTTTAATCCTATTGCATCGGAACTAAAGAGTTTTTCATGTGCTGATGTGCCGTTAATTACCAATCAAATAAAGAATCAATCACGGTGTTGATATTTTTTTTATTTTGAAATAGTAAGTTCGGTTCATTTTGAAATCGCAATGTTACTTATTGTAGAATTTGTAACCTTTGACAATTTTCGCTCCATTGTTACTTATTGTAAAATTTAATTTTTAACCTTTGACAGTTTTTATTCCAATGATGAAGGAGATATTCACTTAAATATTTTAAAACACCTCGCCGCCACCCTGCTTGTCAATACGGTCTGTTTGTGAGCGTTGGAGTAGCCTCCCCTTTCAAAGTATGACGTCATATAAACACGTGGGATATCCGTCATTGTATACGACAAAGCAAGCGATGCGCTTTATTTAACATTTGAAGTTCTGAATCCGATTTAAATAATGACTTTCTATGATCACTAAAGGTGAAAGCTATATTTATGAGCACGAATATACAGAGGAAAAAAACTGAGATTGAGATATTAAAGAAAGCAAATTGTTGATGAATGGTCAAGTACTTCTGGAATGCAAATTTATTTGCACTGGAAGTTTCCAATCCTTAAATAGTAGATTTATCATCTGAATTGGTCAAAAAATTTAACTGGATCGGGGATAGTGAATAATAATGGAGGTATTTCGCTCTTCACGTTTAACGGATACAAATCTAGCTCTGCTCTGTGGCACATCGAAAAGGTTATGAGACATTTTCAGGGTTTTCGACAGCCCCAAACTGCACAAGAACTTGTAACCCTTTTCATTAATTAAGGACAAAATACTTCCTTATATTTATAGTGTAAAACTATATATATATATATATATATATATATATATATATATATATATATATATATATATATATATATATATATATATATATATATGTGTGTGTGTGTGTGTGTGTGTGTGTGTGTGTGTGTGTGTGTGTGTGTGCACATTTATATCCATAGATTATCAAATTACTTTGACTGCCTGGATCAAAACCACGTAGCAAAATTACTTAGAGACGGAGAATGAAGGTTTTAAATGTTTATTCCTCACCAAATTATTATATTAGAAAAAAGATTAAAAACAAGAAAAAATAATTATGCTTTCTACTACCCTCTAAAAAGGCAGTTTTGTGATTCGAGATGGGAAGTTGGGAACTTTATATTCTTACCTCAGGGGCTGAGTTAAGAAACTAAATGTAAGCATGGAAAATAAATGTAATCATGGAAAGTTTAAATGTGTACTAACTGTTATCAATAATTTAATATCCTTTTTTCAGCACTCTGTTATCAATATCTTAATATCCTCTATTCAGCACTCTGTTATCAATATCTTAATATCCTCTATTCAGCACTCTCGGTTATTATCCATGATATGCTGCATATTTTTTTAAATAATTATTTTCTTCATTACATCTGTTAAATATAGGTGAAACCCCGCATCATAGCATTTAAAAAAGAAGAAAATTAGTGTTAGTGAGGGTTATCGTACGTGACGGCGAAATTTGTTCAAACTAAACACCAAACATGATTTAATTTGTATGTCTTTTATATTGCGTTGCCCACAGATTATATTGCAAAATCAACCAAATAAAGCCTTTTATCCCATTTTGTTGAAGCGAACTCATAGCCAGTCACCTGCAACGATTAACTCAAGCTAAAATTAGGATATAATGACACCCAAAGTCTCCTAAAATAAAATGTTTAAACGAAAATATCGTCATTGCAGATATTATGTGCATTAAAACAGGGATAAACCGATAGATGTTATATTACATATCACTATAAATAATAAAGAATTAAATAACTCGCGTAATAAATGAATCGATACAATGAAAAGTCATCAATCGTTATGTGAATTTTGAGAGAGAGAGAGAGAGAGAGAGAGAGAGACATTTTGTACCGGCTGATCCAGTAAAACCAGAAATGTACTGTCGTCTGCTATCATGGGCTGATACAAATTCACTCTGGAAAAAAGTTACAAAATTGTACAGCGATGTATTGAGCAAAGAGTATATATAAAAATAAAAAAAAAACCTCGTGAAAATACTGAATAGCTTTATTTTAAACATTATTCTTGGAAGAACCTCGTGAATGTACTGTATAACTTTATTTTAAGCATTATTATTGGAAGAACCTCTCTGTTCTCCATTGAATGACTAATTGGAATATCTTGAAGGATTAGTAGTTGCATTTTTACAGCAATATTCTGCTGTTTATCTGACTTGACGAATAAAATATAATCCATTGTTCTTGGGCTTAAAGAAAATTTCAAAAGCGACCATACATAAACTGTGCATTTAGGCTATTTTCACGTGTAAGAAAAATACATGAAACACAATATTTAATACCTTCTTCATAAGAAATCATGACAGCACAAAAGTACTGTTAAAAACAACAGTAACAATATTACATTTACTTTCGTAAGGACAATATTTCATGATGCAGATGCAGAAATTCACTGAAAAGATATGCAGTCTAAATCCACTTCTACCTCGACATTGGATATTATCTTTGATGGGACGTTTCTTTTGCGGCTGTCATACGGGAGTCTGATTAGCCTCGTTTTTTTTCCCCTACATCTATACAGTATAGTAGATGTGGACTTCACAGTTTAGTCCGATACTACTGTTCACTGTACAGAGAAGATCAATCAGAATGTGCAAGTCGACTTAAAAATAATAGGGATGTGAAAGGTCATAAACAGAAGAGTCCATTTTGTAGACTGAGTATGTGTCCATCTTTCCGGGTCTCTGATTAGGACTCTTTAATTTGTAGCAGTTGTGCTCGCAAAAGCAGTGTAAACTGTAATCAGAAGAGAGATCTTAAAGTCGGTGCAGACCCTTTTCACATGGCGTCACCTGCTGTCATATTGGTAGATTATTGACAGAGTTTTAATATTGTTTACATGTGCACAGCGACAATGCTATGCCAATAAAACAGTGAAAGGAACCTTTCTAGCTATGCACAAAATTTAAATCTTATTTACTTATTAGCATAATAAACTAACTGTAATCATGACACGAACGAACCAACCAGATCAAGTAGTTTTGCATGTGATTATGCACTTCTTGCATTTCCTCAGTGAATAAAGAATTCCACGCATGTCTAAACGCAGTCGGCTACTTTTAACCTCGCCGTTTTTTTCTATCCTAAATGCATGTGACATTTAAAAGCGTTAAATACCTACTAGATGGAAATCTGCCGAAGGAACAATGTAGGCGTGAAGCTGTTTCTCAATCATTTGGTCTCTCAAACTCTGAAGTTGCACACTTGTGTTCGAACGAGTCGGAGATGCTCCCTTCGTAAACAAAGAAATAAAATCCGTATCTTTTATACTGACTTCAGTTCATAAGTTAATATTGACTTAATTCAAACGGTAAATTAATCATAACTTATTTTTTCGTATTTAAACAGCTGTTATACTCGGCAATTATCTGTTAAGCCCATGTAACTTCATTGAAGGACAGTATTCTTAAAAGCCAAATTTAAAAAAAAATGGAAAATGTTTAAAAAAAGAACACGACATTACTGTCACATTTTTGTAAGCTTAATTGAGAAAATTAAGCCATTAACCAAACTAAGTAGTGTTTGACTGCCGGTGAAGATTGCGAAATGTGATGCAAAAAGAAAAGGTACTAGACAACCAGGTAAAGGGAAGAATGTGATCTTGCATGCGTATGAAAGCAGCAATGGACTTCGTTTAAAGAATAAGGAGTGAAAAATCAGTTTACATCACACTTTTAAAGGACAATAAGTCACACTACATTACATACATTCTAAAATATTTTTAGAAGGTGTTTTTGAATATGGCTTGTAAGCTAGGGAATAGCATTATATGTTTTCTTTTGTTTTGCAATTGTTGCCCCGGATTTTAAAACTTTTGCCAATATTATAAGTACAAAGCTTGATGATGGTGATCAATATTATTGTTTAAAACAAAATTGCTACGATTTTACTGCAGATCACTCACCATCGTTTAGAAGACAAGTTAATGTCTAGGTTAAAACTCCTTTAAAGCGTCCTTTTAAAAACATTCCTCAAGTTTGGAGTCCTCATCTCTAGTTTTTCCCTGGACACTGTTTGGAATGTTCCCTAAACTTTTAGCATGATATGACAGCTTGTTCAAATTAGTTTTCTCGAAATTTAAGATTTATTTCTTCACATTTGCCATACTATTTTCTGCACATCATTCAATTTTATACTCAAGAAATACATTTCTTCTAGAATCAACATTTTATTTAACAATAGCTTTATAGTTTAAATAGATGCAATTGATGTCTGTATTATCGTCATCAGTGCAAATATTATCATTATTCATTCATTCACGGACAGATTGTGAGAAAGAGAGACAGAGAGAGACAGAGACAGAGACAGAGACAGAGAGAGACAGAGACAGAGAGAGACAGAGACAGAGGGAGAGAGAAACAAACAAACAAACTCACCCCACCATCTCTGCATCCCTGCCAATTACCCGGAATACGATCTACAGGAGATACCAATTATTTAGTTTCTGATGACATGATTCATTCAAATTTGTCTTCACTAAAACCACAGAACATTTATCTAATCAGTAGAAAACACCCTGCAAAATACAAGGCATGCCTGAGAAAAATAAATTGTAAAAACATATTGTCTGTATACAATATCTACCAATAGTATGTTCATATTCGTTGATAGTTAATAAATGTATACAGTTCTGAAATTAAAACAGAATAAATCTCTCAGAGATGGGTATATACTGAAATATAGTTTATAACTTTGAGTGTACTATTTATGAACTTTGTCCATATTTGCGTTGATTTTTTATTAATAGTGACAATTTCAATACATTCATCTCTGACAAATTTATTTTGTAAAATTCACTTCAGCTCCATCAAAAGATACTGTTACCTTGCTGCACGTGTAAGTACATAGCTTATGTTTCTAAAAGTACACATATTTTTTACAGTACTGTGACTCTCTACGCCTAAAACAGGGAACCGCTGTAGCTAGGTTAGTAGAGCGTTGGACTCGTAATCCAAGGGTCGCAGGGACAATACCCGCCCAAGCCAACCCGGGTCTGATGCCTCAGCGTGTATATGGGAAAGGCACTTAGTCGCCATTTTCTCTCCATCATATATACTTTAAAGTGTCGTTAAAAACCAAGCAACCAACTTACGCCCAAAACGTGTTGGTCTTACGACCTTTTGTTTTGACTTCATGTTCTTTTGCCATTCACCTGTCTGCTACGACACTGACAAGAAGCAGTTTTTGCATTGGTCGATAAAGATACTCGAGCTAGTATTTCAAACCGGTCCCATCTTTTATTTTACTTAATAATGCCATTGTTTTTTGGAGTATAAAGTTTAATATGAGACTATATTATATATTTATATTATATATTACGCAACTAATCTTCACATTTCTGTTGCAGGACCCAAATTTTACATTCAGTTTCGTCGGATCTGCCTTTATGTTAATGTTAAAACAGTACTGTGTAAAAGAAGAATCCTACAAACGTAGAAATGCTAGTAATATGTCTCAGCAATCCACTGGATGCATTGACACTGATGGCTCATGAGGGTAAAGCAAGATCTAGATGGGTCCCAGATTTAAGTCCTGGTCCGGACACTTAATTTTGTCATCTGTGGCTTTTGTTTCAAACATATTCCACCTAAGCAAATAGTAAATGTATTTTTTAGTATTTCTTAAAGCATATTCTCCAGACCTAATGCTATTCTATAGTTATTCCTGATTAATGTGTATAATCAGGCCTTCAAAATTCCCATTTCCTTTTCCTGAGAAAAGTGAAATTACACACGGGCAAACAAATATCAGGATGCAGACTACCTTTTGGGAAGTATACGGTCTGAAAGTAAACATTACTGCTGGTATTTTACATTCAGATTTGAATGGGGCATGTCGTGAGTTTATATTATTGTGATTTTATTTGCTTTGCGAAATAATACCGCAAATATTCGCAATAGAAATCTTTGTCTGCGGGCAAGTTTAATTTCAATGGAAGCCAGGTACAAAAGGACGTTTCCTGCGGGCAACTGTCGCTCGTGTAACAACATACATGAAACTTCGATGCAATGTAAGTTTCTGGAACTACATATTTTAGTTGCGCCTTTATAATCTTATTGTAACTCTCCCCCTCCCTCGTAGCTGATCTCTTTGTGTGTTTTTTTTAATCACCTCGTTATGAATCGGCACGGACATATATCGTTAGGTACATAATATATGTACGTACGCCCCGACATTCTTGTGTGTGGAACTACTCCTGCAAATTTCCATAGACTGTGTTGAAACTTAGCAAATAGTATGGTCATGGAGTCAGCGCGTGCATTTCATGTAGACAATATGTTCTGATATGTATTTTCAGAGTTATGTCTCTTTTTGGTGTTAAATGTGTTTGCTGTGTGTGCAACTTGTCCTATCGCTTTTGATCAACTGCCCTAAAACTTGGCAGATATTATTGGCATGAAGTCAACATGTACATATATTTCTGTCGTCATGTCTTTATGCATTTTCTTCCAGTTATGCCCCTTTGTGGTGTTATCTGTACATACTTCAGTATATATGTTGATTCATGTGTGTTCAACTAGTTCCACGGATTCTGATGATTCCATTGAAACTTGGCAGAAGCCATAGACATGAGATCTACATGCGCATATCATACCTTCGTCACGCTCTGATACGTATTTCCAGAGTTATGCTCCTGTTTGGTGTTAAATGTAGGCACTGTATATATGGTAATGTAACTAGTCTAACATATTTGATGGACTCCCCTGAAACTTGGTAGATATTATTGATGTGAGGTCAACATGAACATATCTTTCTGTAGTCATGTTTTAGTGCAATTTGACAGTTTAATGCCCCTTTTTTAGTGTTAAATGTAGAACACACACACACACACACACACACACACACACACATATATATATATATATATATATATATATATATATATATATATATATATATATATATATACATATGATAGTTCTTGTGTGTGCAACTAGTCCCACATATTTTAATGGATTGAAATGAAACTTGGCAAACATTATTGACATGAGATCAAACACGCGCATATCGTTATGTCGTCATATCCTGATATGTTTTTCCAGAGTTACACTTCGTTTTGATGGTTCGAGAGGTATTTGAAAAGTTCTGAATATTTTGTTATAATTTTTTGTTTCTTTGAACCTGTCAATAAATTTAACGCTAAACGAGAGAAGAACAAAAGAAGTTCTATAAAATGATCTGCAGCTGTACGTGCAGAATGCCGGAGAACTGCAGATATATGCGTGTGACGTAACATAGGTAAATGACAGTGATCTAAAAATGTCGAAGAAGGAGAACAATTCTGCTACTGACCGACTGTTCACCAATAAAGAACTTTATTGCACAGCGTACTAATATTCCGAACTTTGTAAATACCCCTTGTATCGTATAGCGAGTATATTTTCCGAAAGTAAAACGTTTTCAATTTTGTTCGAAACCAGGGGATTTTATATTGGCTATTTATATCTTTGCGATATTTTACATTTTAAATTATAACCCAAATTGCTCTAAATACTGTGAAATAATCCGCCCATTTTGTAATTTGACGCGTTGTTGAACCGTGATAATAGTCACATGATGAGATATTCATCACGTGACAATCACATGATAAATCTACAGACGCGTGAGTCACATGACCAGAACACCCATTTTGAATGTGCAAAGTTGCGTCCATATATATATATATATATATAATATATATATATATATATATATATATATATATATATATATATATATATATATATATATATATTCGGTATTGATGCAAGAGATAAATATCCGCGGATGAAACTCGATAATTCGAAATGGTGACATGAGGTACTATTGTGTTATTCCACGTGAATTTACCAGTTGTCAAACATAGAATTTGATCTGGAAATAGGCTGTGCAGATCTCCGAAAGCCCCTTGAGCCGACCGTAACATATGAACTTCAAGAAATACCGGTAAGTGTCTTTAAAAGATCGATATGTAAGCTACTCCATTGAGGACAGATCTGTCTGCAATAATTGCTAGATTTTATGAATAGGTGAGATCAGAGCCTCAAATCACTCATTAATATCGGTACAAGTTTGTGGCGGATTTATCGGACTAGTTCTGTTGTTGCGGATTGATGAGTGTTTCTAGTGTTACGCCCCTTTCTGGTATTAAACGTATATATTATATTATCCTCCCTCTCTCTCTCTCTCTCTCTCTCTCTCTCTCTCTCTCTCTCTATATATATATATATATATATATATATATATATATATATGTGTGTGTGTGTGTGTGTCTGTGTGTCTGTGTTCGTCCATACGTGCATGCATTCTGCCAGAGTTATTTCATTTTTTTCTAACAAGGCTGACGTGTTGGAAGGGGAGAGGAATGGAGTTGGAGGTGGAGTGGGCATCCGTGTTTTATGGCACATTTCTAGTTTTCTAAATGAAAACTGAAAACATTTATAATGAAGGACACGTGCATAAACGTGCGCATGCATACATATGTGTGTGTGACTTATGTGTGCTTATATATGCTTCTTTCATCTTCATTCCACACACCATGCAGTTGCCTCATTATCTTTGTTGAAAATAATAAAGTTTGGTTCATCCATGTATGAGGAACTCAATGCATGTCCACCATACAGGTTAATTTTCCTGAAAATCGTCTTCAAGTGACTTCAGATGGAAAGGCATACACATACGCAGATACATATCTAACAGAAGTTCAAAGATCTTTTCCATTGACGTCGAAATAGATATAGCAGAGTTTATTACAACAAAGTTACTTGAATTGATGCGGAGTCATGCACGATGGCTAAAGCGTTCAATATTTATTAGACGCTTCGTATGCAATGGAGTCATGCACGATGGCTAAAGCGTTCAATATTTATTAGACGCTTCGTATGCAATGGAGTCATGCACGATGGCTAAAGCGTTCAATATTTATTAGACGCTTCGTATGCAATGGAGTCATGCACGATGGCTAAAGCGTTCAATATTTATTAGACGCTTCGTATGCAATGGAGTCATGCACGATGGCTAAAGCGTTCAATATTTATTAGACGCTTCGTATGCAATGGAGTCATGCACGATGGCTAAAGCGTTCAATATTTATTAGACGCTTCGTATGCAATGAAGACAATTTAGGAATTGCAAAAACGCAGTGTCATCACTTTAAAATCATTTGTTTTAAGTTACGTTGATTTATCAACTGTTACGAGATCTGCTTTAAACAAACAAACATTTTAAATTTTTTAAAAATACTTTTTTGGGAGGAATGATCGATTTTGTTGTTAAAAGGGATTCGGGCCAAATTTGCGCTATTAATCTAAAACTAAGCCGCCAAATACAGCCGTCAAGATTATAAAATTACATTCCCGATAGCAGCTGCACCTGCTGTTTCTAACTAATATATGCAATTAAGGTAAAACACAAGCTCTCGCAATGCATCTCGGTGTCGGTAATTCGATCCCTGAATCAACCAGGTGCACAGGTTAACTACACCACCGTGAATGGTGTTTGATGTTTATCGCTCATCTTCAAGATTTCTGCAGACCTTAGCGACTTTCTAATATAAAGTATGTATGTATGTATGTATGTATGTATGTATGTATGTATGTATGTATGTATGTATGTATGTATGTATGTATGTATGTATGTATGTTCTTACATATGAACAAATTCATTAACGATAAAAAATAAAGTCTCAAGTTATTGTAACAAAGTAACCTAGGCACAACGCTCTGCCTTAATAATATTGTAAATGCGGAATACATACATACATACCATTTCCAGAAGTTGTGGATACAGTCCACAATAGAAGCAAGGCTGCTATCCAGTGCTCCATATTTCTCAAGACTTCTTCGTGTGCATAGTTAAGTACATGCACCCCTGTTGTTATATATCTAGCTCCCTATGTTTTCCAGTCTGTTCATTATAAGATGAGACAGGCGCACATTCAAGGTGGTGAAAAAAACTCTGCGGATGCTGCTATAATATGAGCATACCAATGTAGGTTATTAACGTGCAATGTAATAAAGAGCTATAGTTTTCAGGCGTACACAACGTAATGTATATTAAAGGTATATTTATTCCTTTTTACATGTAACCTAAAGACCTGGCCCCGGTTTCGTCAGCAAGCCTTAAAATGTAAGTTTGTATCGAAGTCATTTGATTGATTGAAATTAAATCAGACTTTTAAAAAATTTCATCAAATAAGAAAAAATTTCATCAAATAAGAAAAAATTTCATCAAATAAGAAAAAATTTCATCAAATAAGATCGCTGGACTCAAAGAGTTGTGTTCAACACCAGACTTAAGTTGTGTCGATGAAATCGAAGCCTGAAGTCGTACTCTATTTTAACATGGTGATTATGTATTTAGAAAAATGTATCAAAAATCAAGATTGTAAGATCAAAGTTGCCCTAAAGATTTTGATGAAAATAATCTGTAAAAGCCACATGCCTTATTATGTAAAAATATAAATGGAACGAAGATAATGGACTTGGTTTTTGTGTCTACCGTCTTGGGTTGGATTCATGGATATGGCAAGTTTAGGGGTTTAGTAGCCATCACTTCAGGGTGGGTGGTCTCTCCCGAGTTATCCGGTTGCCTTGACCTCACAGACCACCGAACGCAAATACCTGGGCCGTCGACAGTTCTTCCTATAAATTATTAGAACCAGTCAATGACTGGACTTCTGTTAGAACTTTTGAAATTAGATCCAGGTCAAATATAGGATTTTTTTTTTTTTTCGTTTTGCTTTTAAAGATGCTGGTTTATGTCAAAATAGAAATTACATGCTGATGCCGTTCTACACAATATGAAGTTTGTCGTCCCATACATCATTCTGTTTATTACAGGTAAACCCCTTAATGATTGCTGTTTATTACAGGTAAACCCCTTAATGATTGCTGTTTATTACAGGTAAACCCCTTAATGATTGCTGAACACTCACAGGCAAGAAGTAGGTGACTTCTTAAAACAAGTCCATTGGTCCACACAATGAAAGGAAATTTTAGGTACTCGAAAAAATGTATGTATAGGACATATATAACTTCAAGGAACTGTTGCTTAAGTATTGGACCATGGAACAACAGCTAGGTTGAAAGTCATATTTAAGAGTATTTTGTAGATTTAAGTAATTTGTATAAGGGTTCATGATCTTATGCACACTTGTTTACTTATTTGCATACCTAAGTGCTATTAATGTGGGAACGAGAGGGTTTACAAATGTTACCTAGTATGATACAATTGTTTACGACAATTCTATCCTAATAGGTACTTACAGTTATTTTGAATGTCACATGGGGAATTCTTTAATCTCCAAAGTGAAACCGAGTAAACTGTTTTCTTCTTGTTAATCACATAGACTGTGAATTGTGTCTATCCTTTGATCATTTTTAATTGAATTCAAGAACCTCGTGTTCTTTCTTAACATATCTCGCAAAGAGATGTGGTTGCCCTTTTCGTAGATTTTGTCTTTAGTTTGTTGTTATATCTCTTTCAAATTTATTTTGTAGAATCGACTACTTGCCTTTCTCAAACCCCGTAGAGAGGACCATACTTGTGCGCTATTCAGCAGTTTTATCCCAAGTTCTTAATGCATTATACAGTATAGTCTAATCTATGCGACTTCAGTTTATCTGAGAATTGTTTTATAAGATCCCAAAAATCGAAACGATTTCTTAAGAGTCTCTCATTATCTGAAATCGTTTATCCGAAAGTCCCCTTTATCCAACACTTGTAGTGATAAAGATTTATGTCGTATAAACGAGATTAGACTGTAGCAGTGCAATAAGTCAGGATAATTGTTATACATATATACCTCCTAGTAATAGGTCCCTTGGTAGTAGTGACTCTTCCCATTATCCGTGCTTATCAATTGGAGATATGCTTCATTAGCAAAAAAATTAGCTAGTTACTCGAGATACAGATTCAATCATATTTTCTGATACTCATACCAATTCATTATGGAAAGAACACATTTTTGAAATTTGATATAGCTGCACGGGTTTTTATCACCAAATTTTGAAAGGAGCACGACCAAAGAACCGAGATTTTATTCTCTTGAATATTCTCTTTTTCAAAAAGAAATGAAGAAAAGCATAAAGACGAATTACATTATACCTTGATTAAGATTAGCTTTAAATCTATGATAATGAACATTGGCTTTTTCATACAAACCAAATTTCTCTCTAGTATATTTTCGCTTGAACACCATCAAGTCAGGGCCGGATTAAGGCCTTTGGGGGCCCTTGGCACATCGGCTCCTTAGTTATAGTACTGTTAAAAACAATGGCTGTGAAAAGCATATGATAATATATACGGGGGCCCCTTAAGCCCGGGTCCGGGGCCCCTTGAGCCTCGGGGGCCCTAGGCACGTTGCCTACCTTGCCCAATGGATAATCCGGCCCTGCATCAAGTGTGTGGCATCTGTGCAAGTCTGTGCTATTATTGATATCAACGTCAAACTTAAACTAATATTAACTCGAATGCCAGATGGCAGGTTGCTAAACACGCCATCACTAATATATTTCAGTGTCATTGAAAACAATGGTGACGATAAATCCTCTTTTGTACGAGATTGAAAGATTTTCTTCGGATTCAAACCCCTTTTTCTTTTCTTGTCGTTTTTCATACATGTTTCGTTTAAGGAAGCAGTATGCGTGCCACTATATAAATTTACATTCCGTTGGAAATAATTAGAACTTAGAATTATACTCATAAATAAACAAACGCTTCGCGGCACGTTATACGACATCAACGATAAGGAAAAACATGCTTTAGGTTCCGCTTCATAGTTATTAGGTACTTCTGAAAGTGGAACAGGTATAAGGTCAAGTTGTGTGCATTGCACCAAGCACAATGGAGAGAATATTGGGATATTTCTATGTTACTTTCATGTACTATGACTGAAATTTCTTTATATGTTATAGCAGACGGTTGATGGAAATGGTTGCTCCCATGTACTCGAGAAATGAACTTGAACTGGTCCAAATTACACTAGCTTTAGCAGTTATTAAAATAGGGAAAATGAATTTTGCCAGAGTGGACATTACATGCTTCTGAAAGTGCAATAAATGAATTATAAAATACAATAAACCGAAAAAGCAGGCTTTTGAGAGATGCACATCTGAAGTAAGGCCAATATGTATACTCTCCAACCTAAATTACACGCAAGTGTTTTTAGACTAACGTGCTTTTTGATACAAAAGTCAGACGCTAAGCAATAAGATTGAGGCAATATGTATTTTGCTTTTTCTAAATTTAATCTTTTTGAAAATAAAATTACTGAACGGGTCGCGTAAACTTGGCGATATTAAGAAAATAATCAGATCTGCGTAATGGTATCTCTATTACGCTCAATGTACTATCATTCACGGTTATTTAACAAATTTTTAAAAAATTAAAAAACTAAAAAACTAATGAAAAGAAGGCACACACACCCCCAAAACAGTTGATGTAGCTTAATTTCAAGCACAGTGATCTATTTTTTTTTTCCGTTCAAAAGCTGATCCCATTCCAAATATTTCTGCAGAATAGTTCAACAGTTTGAAATGACGCCTGGAAAAATATTATAACCCCATCCCAAAAAAAAAAAAAAAAAAAAAAAAAATTCTCATCCAGGCCATAATCTCATCGAAATCGTATGTAAAATCCGAATGAGCGAGTGATATTGAAAATGAAGCCCTTCATGACAAAAGTAGCTTGATGACCCTCTAGTTTTTCACTTGGGCATACTTACTACAGTCTAATGTTTAACTTGTCGTCAATATGAACAATTACTAAGAATCCCACTTAAATACTTACAGTAAGTTCAGTTAGTTACATATTCGTTTAGAATTAAAAATTATGTAAATATTATGCTGAGTACTGGATATAGGCAGTTATTTATTGAAAGTGAATCCAATAATAGTATTATTGGGTTCAATCGCAGCGCGAGGGTTTTTGGCGCCCGGCGGCAATGTTTCTTTGTGGCGCCCCTACCGAGGCGCCCGGGGGCAATTCTCTTTAGTGGCGCCCCCACTTAGCTACATAGAACAGTGTTTATGTAAGTTGCCAACCTCCCTCTTTCACGCCACCCCCACCCCCGCTCCTAAATATACGTGTTCTGAAGAATTGCCCGCGTTACACTACGGTGAAGGTGAAATACTATGAAAATTTCCGCTGCAAAACAAAAAAAAAAGCTCCAGGCGGCGCCTCCCCACCCCTCCTTCGCAATTGCCCCCTCACAACCTCTCCCTCGCGCTGCCACTGATTGGGTTACATTTTTAAAAGGTACTGTAAACATATTTGGTTTTGATGAAGTTTTGATGTTTCCCGATTCTGTAAATTGCTCCAAGTTTATTCAGTTTTTTTTAACAAAGAGTTTCAGATGCTTTTCTATTAGACTGGAATAATAACTTACAAATTTCTGATAAACTGTCTCTATATAAACATATCAAAACTGACTTCGGAGATAATTTCAGATTCTTCTGTAACCATAAACATGATTAGCTTTGACAAAACTCCGAGTGTCTTCGCATAATTTGAAAATTGAAACTGGGTTATATAGAAACAACAGAATCGATAGACGTAAAATATCGTATGGTATGTGAGAACCATGATATTAATGAATATTATTTTCTTTTCGTGTGTCAAACATATACCAACTTATGTGTAAACTTAATACAAAAATACATCTGGAACAAACCATCCATGTATAACTATATTCAGTTTTTAACTTGTAGTAATAAAAAAACATTATGTTCACTAGTAAATTTTCTGTATGAAGCGGTTAAAACAAGAAAGAGATTATTATATTTGCAGTAATTTGTAGCAAGATTGTTTATGTTTGTCCATCCTCTGTTCCCAGTTTTGGTTGATTACTTGATTAAATTTTCAGTTTAAAGTTGTACGTATAACATTTGATAACCACGCAATAATTATAGTATGTACTATATGAGCTTATGAGAAAAAACAAATGAATTGAATTGAAATCAACTATTTCTGGAGGTAAACGATTTAAATTGTCCTGTACCATAAACTGTATTTGATGTATTGATTTGCTTTTAACCATATTTCTCAATTATTGTATACTGTAGTATCATTTATTTTCGTGGATCTCAAATTTTCATATTTATCTTAGCACAGGTCCACTTTAACCATATGCTCAGTACGCTGTGGTTCCTCATAGTCTTCCCAGTTTTCATAATATGCTACACGGACGGAGGATTGTACATATTGGTCGGAGGAATGTACAAAGTGGTAGCCATCATTACCGGTTTCATGAGTCTCAGTTCGGCGATTTTTTCGACTTACGGAATCTGGAAGTCTGTCCGAAATGTTGTTCTCAGTTCAAGATATGACGAAAGCGAACACTTCTATGAATCTGACGAGACACCAGTCACGTTTACTGACCTTATGGGCATATGATTGCCTCAAGCCACTTATGGTCAACCAGTTAATGTCGACTCAGTGATAATGGCAACGATGCAGTGGCCAGCGAGCAAATCCATGTTACATCGGCCCCAATTCATGAAAATGATTTAAATTTACATTTGCGAGGCCTTCAATATTTAATCCTTTGACACCGTGACAGAAATCTCGCTAATCTACAAACAGTTCTTTATCTCTGCTAATTAACACACGTCTGCTATTTAAGAAAAAAAAAAAAAAAACATATCTCGGTACATTCCTATATTTGCTTTAAATGCATCTTTTTGCTCTTATTCTCAACCACATTTCCAAGATAAGTGCAAAGTACTCACTTTTGTAATTCTTTCAGTAGATTAAAATCTTTTATATCTGAGTCTGATTTATGTTTACTTTCTGTCTTTTACCTACTTCAAAATTTGTTTGGTAAACTTAAGTCAGACCTATGTCATATAACGCCATGCTATTGGATAGAATAGTCTGTTTCAAGTTAGATATTGTATAATTGACCAGAGACATAATCATGTTATTATAATGATAATCTCGTACCATCGTTCTTATGAAAGATTTTAATGTGTGACGAAGTCAGTTCATGTGCACGCATGCGTAATGTGTACCGCTGTATTCGCACTCAAACGTGTCTCGTGTATTAGACGGCTCAGTCCTTGTATTTTTAGTTGGTTGTTACGGGGAGTCGTCGACTCCGTGGGATTGTGTAACCCGGATACTGGGGTCAAAGGTGACGTTGGCTAGAGGGACGATTCTGGTTTAACTCGGTGAAAGGGGCCAAAGATTCTGGACCAACTTGTCTGCGGGGTAGTGAAATTCGTAAGGGATCCTTCAGCAGGCTGGAAGGAGCGGACCACACTAGGTCATTCCTTAATAATTTGTCGATAGCTGTGGATCAGAAGAATGCGTGATCATCGCCGGAATGCTACGTGATTATACCATAATATATGTTCATGGAATTATATGCGTGACAATCTAATGCACCATTATACTTGTTGATGAACAATACATTGATCATATTTGTTGATGATTCCATACATTGATCATTTCTGTTGATAAATCCATATATCAATCATATATGTTCAAAAAATCCATGCATTGATCATATCCGCTGAAAAATGATATCATATGTGATATGATTTGTTGAAAATAAATTCACGCTCTGATGGTATCCATTAAGAAATGATGGCATTTTGTTATATCTGTTGTTGACCTTTGTGCGAATGAGTATGGTAGAACTTTACGTTGTAATAGTTTAGTTTATGAGAGGTGGAAGTAACGCTGTGAGCTAGTGTCTCAGATATTTAATCATCATTAATTTGCATTATAGATAAATATTTAATTCAGATGATTGTGTTACGTTTCTTCACTAGATCCAATCCCACACGTTGTCATTATGTGACACTCTGTATCGAGCATCTTTATCAATTGTCCCCTTCACAGCAGCCATATCCCGCTCACCAATCGCAGACAACGGTTTTCCAGAACGTGTGTTATCTTCCATGGATTCGCGACCATCTTTAAAACGATAAAACCACCTCAAAATTGTAGGATATGACAGAGAATTACATCCGTAAACTTAATCCAAGTCGGCCTTGATATCAGTCGGAGAGTATCATACGAGCGCCCGGATATTATAGTTTGCTCTTGGTACAGTAGCAGAATTGTTCTCCTTCCAAGAAATGTGTAGGTCACTGTCATTTACCTATGTTGAATTTGTACGTCACTGTCATTTACCTATGTTGTGTCACATGCATATATCTGCAGGTGTCCCCCGTACTGCACGTGCAGCTGCAGATCATGTTATAGAACCTTTATATTTTGTCTATCGATCGGCGTTAACTTTATTGACAGGTTCAAAGAAACTAAAATGTTATATCAACATATTCAAAACTTTTCAAATACTCCTCGTAAGTTAAAGGGAGGGCTAAAACTCAATAAAATGTTTGCAGAAAATGATAAAAATTAAACTTGACCTAGAGCTTTTTAATATTACACTACATATTGAGTGCAAGTTGAATGGTAGGTTCAAAATTAAACAAAGGCCAAAACTCCATAAAGTTTTGCCAGAAAGTTTGATGTTCAATCCACGCAGTCCACCTACCGCTATTAAGTGGAAATGAAATTGAATGGCAAAGTTTTAAGTAAAACAATGGCCTTAACTCCACAAAATGTTGCCAGAAAACTGTGAAAATCTTTTTGATGTAAAACATGATAAAAATTTGATTTGGTGAAGTTAAGTGAATATACAGCCTATATTATATGAGCTCCTCGGACTCTAAATATTTTCTTTTTACATGATATGTTGGAGTTCATTGAACGATACGGCAGATAGGATGTGTTTTTTTTACACAGTACTTTACCCATGACTGAATTTATTCAGACTTATCGAACGTGTGTGACATCATTAGTGCCAAAAGGCAATATTTTCCATCGATCTGTTTTGCTTTAACGGAGGACAGCATGGTCCAATGTGTAGCACTGAATTGTTCCAAACTGTTTAACCTGCAATTTTGTGGATAAAATGATACTTAATCACTTTTTAAAATGATCGTTCATGCTTTAGCATAGTTCAATGAACTTTGGTGATTTTTCACCTGTCATAATATAAAAAAAGCGTTTTTGAAAAAAATCTCCTACCGATGGTGGGACTATTTATTTTTCGCAGTCACGTGTCCAGGACAGGGTCAGGACAAATCACTTTTCCAAAGTAATTTGTCCAGGACAATGTACATTGGAAAAATGATTTGTCCTGACGAATGTTTTACTTGTCCCGTTTTTCTAGTTAATATTTTTATCATTTTCCAGTGTCTAATGTCTATAATGCAGTCTAATGACAGCATAAAATGTGGGTATGACTGTATTGTGCGTTTTCATCATTAGGTATTAGATTATGTACTGCAGTGTAATTTAGCTATGTCTTTAAGGTGTGATGTGCTGTTGTATATAGGTGCAATTTCTGTTTTTAGAATGACTAACCTGCTTTTTTAACTGTTTAAATTGCCTGTGTGTCAGAATAACAGCACATTTGTATTTTTCAAACTGTTAAACGCAACTACAGTTTCTTACTTTTAGTACTAGTCTCCCCAACAATCACACTACCTGACTGACGAGTATTTTTAGTAAGCGACAGAACAGTCGGGGTCAGGCGGTAATCGTCAGGAAGCAGACTGAAAATAAATATTGCAAAATGTGGCCGACAGGAATAATTTTTTAAATTTATTTGGCAGTCTAATCTACCGAAATATATTACAGTTCTTTACGTCTGATACAATTCAAGAGCAAACTACACTAAATATCTGAGATCGGTATGCAAACGTTAGAAATGGCAGCAGCCATTTTTAACCCGTCAAGGACATACACATGAATTTATTTGTCGGCATAACGATATTTTGTCTAGTACATTCCCGAAACGCATCAGATGTAAAAATAAAATTAAAATGTGATGTAATCCGGTATATTAGACTGGACCTTAATTTTCTTCATGTTAACGGCTTGTCGCAATATTTTATTTTCCCCCTGCACCCGACAACAGCTTCAAAAACAAACAAGAATTTATATACAGCTTGCAGATATACATTTAAAAAAAAAGATAAAACGTATATACATATATGACACATGACAGGTGTACATATGAAAAGGAAAGGAGAGCGCTAAAAATAAATTTAAACTAAATAAAGAAGTATAATAAATAAAATAAATGAATAAACAGCAACGAAGCAGGATATAAAACAAAAGAAACTCAATAAAAATTGAATAACACGAAGCTAATTGCCACTTACCACTAAATAAATTGACACAAAGCACATTTACATTGAGGCCTTTACCATATCCAAATCAGCCTGCTGAATTCTTTGAAATAATATTTTGTTCCTAATTCGATGTCCTGTGGTCTCACGGTTAAAAAAGCTTACCGTACCGTGTGGCCTGTGGTCTCACAGTTAGAAAAGCTTACCGCACCCTGTGTCCTGTAACACAAGTATTCATTATATTTAATTCACAACATCAGGCGTTTCATTTTATCTGCCACATTTGATGTTTCGGACGCGCTCTACAGTTATTATGTACTTCTGAGAGAGTAACAGGTGTAAGGTGAAGTTGTTTAAATTTGCAACATGCACAACGAAGAGAATGTTGGCATACCTCTATGCTGTTTTCATGTAACGTGGCTGAAATTTCTTTACATATTGTACTTGTGGAAATTGTACATGATCTAAGCACACAGCTGACGTCAAAAATGGCCGGTCCCATGTGCTCGAAAAATTAGCCTGAATTAGTGCAAAGTATACTATTTTTTTTTAGCAGTTATTAAAATATGGAAAACGACTTTTGCCAGAGTAGGTAATACCAGCTTCTGAAAGTATAATGAATGAATTACAAAGTATATAAAAAGTAAAAACAGTTATCGGCTCGCTTTTTTACATTTTACCTTTGAAGTCCATGAAGTAAATATGAGCAAGCGGAGCTAGCAGTTTTTTTTAGAGGTGCACATCTGAAGTAAGGCCAAGCTGTATACTCTATAATCCAAATTACACCCATCAATCATACACCAAAATAAAGGGAATTAAAAGTTCTTTTAATAATACCTAAGATATACAAGGTATTTTTTTTAACTCGCCAGGAAAACAGTGAGTAAAACCTGGGAAATTCTTTTTCTTTAAAAATCTAACCCCATGCAAAATACGAAACTGTAGAGCGCCACCTTTTGTGTCGTTTTTGTACACATTGCAATTGCAAACAGTTAAAGGACTTAATTAGTGTGGATATGATGTGAATTTAGTTAGTTATTGATATCAAACTGACAAGAATAAGCCACTTGAAACAAATTGTTTTGGTTACTATATATATATATATATATATATATATATATATATATATATATATATATATATATATATAATGAGTTACAAATATACACCATATTAAGCATAAAGTGCTATCCCTGGATCCTACAAGAAGATGAGTTATAATATGAAGTGAATTTTTACACATGGAGAAATAATAATATCATACAGGTTAGATAACTTTTTAATCGTACTCTACTGAGACTCGAAACCAAATTGCCTGCACGCACCAACCCCCGTATCCCCTCGACCAAGCATACAATTGCTGGATTTACCACCCAATAAAACAGGCTTAAAGTTCCAATAATTTTTGTCGAAGTATGAAAGAATTAAATATTGTATACAGAATATGGATCCATATATTTGCACGGGTGAATATATTCTATAAAATTCATCAGACCTCAAGAGGGAACCGCCCCAAGTAAGACACCGTTTTCGCTCGTGGGAATCATAGCTTTCAGGGACAAAGAATTTTAAAAAGCAGACTCTAAATTGCGCTTACCTGCAAAAGATTTGGTCCTGGGATCAGGGCAACTTAAGTAAGTATTTGAATGTGACGCTGTGTATAGACTCTTGAAAAGTATTGATGTCCCTTGGCTTATATATGTGTGTTTTATTGATTTTATATTAGTTAATAAAATATTGTTAAATATTATATTTGCTTATTCTACGCATCGTCTATAAACACTTAATGTGTCAAATATTCATAGACATTCTAGTATACAGTCAGAGAAACAAACGTTTGATTGTAGAAATGCAGGATTACATCAACACTTATGAAACCATCCTCCTACAAAAGGAAAAAAGACATTCCCGACACCACCTATTTTAAAACCTTATCTAAATGAAAGATGAACCAGGATTAAAAGATACTGTAGACTTTGGATCTCAAAGGTCGTGGTTACATAAGGTTTACACTTTTCGCAGTCAACGCAATAAAGTCAACTATTTTAAGTTCTTTTCGTAATAACTGAATATAATACTACCACGTTACAAAATAAACCATGTAATTTTGTGATGTTGTATTCATTTGAAATTTTAAACAAACACATACAAAGAAAAACATCTCCTATATGCCAGACGGTATTTGAGCTATTCTGTGCAAATCACGCGCTTCGACAGGAACTAAAACTCTCTGCGCGTGTATAACAAAACGATTTATTTGACGTGTCTGTAAAATATAATATTCGCCTGACTATAGACACCCTAGAAAAGTGAAAACAAATCCAAAATATGAACAACAAAATAAACATGTATAGTCAACAAAATGATATTGGAATCGTACCTGTTTGTTTTAAAGTGTTATTTGACATAATTGTTTAAAGTTTAAAAAGGCCGAGTTTAGAAGTCCCAGGTTTACTCGAAAGTGTCTAGGACTAACAAAACGACTTCGTGGTTTTATCACAACACCTAAACAACCCAGTTATATTAGATTTTGTAATCAGCTACCAAAGATCAGAGTATTTACATAATAACAAAAAACTAAGGTCCTAAAATAATGAATGTAACATTACTAAACCCTGATTTCATTGCTTGGAAAAGAGGCAATAATTATACCTAGTAGGGCCTCGGAGTAAATGTAACGTTCAAGATGTTTTGTAACTACGGAGCAAGGTTGGTGGCAATTATCACCTTTCAAGCAATGTAATGTCTTAACTTGGTTACACTTATTTTGCATGTCATGTGTTCGTAGATGTAATCTGATCTGGTATAACAAAGTCAGGACTCCAGGTTCTCGTCTATCAGAGTCTACTGGAAAATGGCATTGATAACTACAATCCTGCAGAAACAAGTCCGATAAAGAGTGACCAATACTCTACAAAGTGGATGATAAAATGTTTGGAAGTGAACGCCGCAAGTCCCATTATGTGTTGCCACCAAAATATGGCGTAGACCGCGTCTCCTGTTTTCAGGAACGAAATCGTATCATAATTGCCGCATTTATTTCACGGCAGAGATCATTTGAAGACAAATATTTTTTCACAAATAAAATGTCAACTTTGTCAATGATGACGTACGGCGTCTTACCTCTAATATCCCACCAGCCACTTCCATTCTCAGTTTATAAACCTTGGTGAATTTTTAAGACATTTCTCACCCTTCCCCTCTCTATCTCTCTCTCTCTCTCTCTGTTGCCAAATGACTCAGATGAGTGCTTATTTAGCAACGTGAAGCTAATCTATTAATCTATTAGGTATTTTTTTTAAACATACCTGTCTGCTGATAGCAACCAAATATCACCTGTAAAAGAAAATGGTTAAATAGTCAACAAAACATGACGTATTATTACATATGCATTGCCTTAGTAATTTATTACGGCGGCTCAGTATGTAACCATATTTCTATGGAATGACATCACTGTACATCCTCAATTTGCATTCTGGTTCCGTAAGGTGACCGTGTTCCAAATATATACAATCTTAAAAGCAAGCGAAATTCGTGCTGCTTATAATACAAGACACATGCAGTTGACATTCCCAGTCCAAAGAAAACAAAAACCTTAATACCAGACTATACTTCTATAGTATGTGATTACACAGTATACTCTACAAATTTTAGCACTCAGTGGGACGGTATTTGTAGGGACTTGTTATATATCATATATGTGTCATATCTCTGTGCAATAGGTGCCTGGAGATATTCTTTTCAGGGGTACTTTCAGGCCAAAGCGCATTGACTCGAGTCTTCCTAACCTGTGTTCTGGTATTTTTTTCCTCTGTTTCCCCTTTCTGGTACATGCAGAGACAGACTACCATTAATGTTCATCCACCGGTATATCACATACTTACATTTCTCTAAGCGAAACTCAGAGCAACATACCAATCAATCTAGAATTCCAAGGGGTGACAGTGCCATTATAGACCATTGCACACAACATGACTTGACAGCACTTGTACAGCATATTTACATTTAACAGCTGATTAACATATACCGGGGTCAATCGTTCTGTTTCCAAGTCAATCAAAGCAAGTTGTGTCAATATTGCACCGACTTTGCACGTGTACTTCCACCACACATTTTTTGCAACCACAAAGAAACGCATCTCGAAGTATAGAATGGTTATTTCCCAATTATTTCATGGTAGAACATCAGTTCCTTTCAGGAATGTATCACAATGAAAGGCGTCGTCAAACAACACCTTTTAATTTAAATATGAACTACTTAGCTGAAGTACTGACCCGGAACCATATCATTCTGATCTAGCCCCCATGTATCACTCCACTATTAGGAATGTAGTTTCAAGGTTCACTTCAAACAAATGGCATCCAAAATAGATCTTCTCAAACCATTTATTTAGTTAAGGCCTTGAATACAGTTGTAATTATCAGTGACAGTTTATTTCAAGAATGCCCTTTTTAAACTTCCAAAAGCAGTGCATCTCAGTTTATAGCTTAAGAAGCAAAAGAGGGATATTGTTATAAAAGCTGTGCCGAGGCTCATTTCTAAACCACCCAAATAAACAATTAAATGTGGGATAGGTAACGTTTTGAGGCGAAGGATACTGGATGACCTTATGCTATTTTTCCATGTAAATTTAAACTAGAGGGAATAATTTCAAGACAGTCATTCAGAATAGATGAATTTATTTTCCTAAAGAAGTGGTAAATATTTAGAGCATATGATTATATATAGGTGTGCTCATTGATGGAATGTGCATTGACTGCTGATGCTGTGTAATTGTGATGACTATTAACGTCACTAACAGAGAATACCTTGATTATGGGACAGAGGCGATGTTAGAAACTTCTAGTGATCTCTACATGTAATAAACCCGGATTGCTACCTGACGTCCGAGACATAGATAACCCTGTATATCTTTGACACGTAAATGATTCTGCTAATCAAAAATATATCTCTTATCTAAATAACAGAAACAAACAGTCATTCAAACCATTCATGCAATACAAATACATCTCAAAATTGGTATTCATTTCAAGAGCCTCTTTACCTTTTTCATAAGTAAACAATATAAAAGGAAGTTGCATTATAAGCCAACCTATCAAAGAACTCCCGACTCCACCCAATCCCCTCATGGGGCCTAGTTCATACAGGACTTCGTCTTATCACAATGATAGTAGTTCACCACATGTAAACGTAAAGTAAAAGTACATGATTTTATTAAGTTGTTCAACACATATGCATGTTTCCACGATGTTTACACAGATAATCTACCTGTATCGAAGATAAGCTATCATGTCACACGTGGTCCGCTGACCCCAGACCAGCGCATCATGATCAGGAGAAGGGGTGTACAGCATGAATTATCAAAATGGAGAATGAGATAGACTTAAGTTGTCGTAGGTATAGTCGTAAATAATCCATTTCTTTGTGACTATAGCTTGGACATAACACCACACAAAAATTCTTTGAGCAAAAAGTGAGCATTACGAGTAAAGGGAGAGAGAGCGAATTTGTGTATGTGTCAAAAACAGAGAGACAGGCAAACAGGCATATTGGAGCCAAAGCCCTCGTGTGTCTCTGTTTTTGACATGTCTATTCTTGAATTTAAAAAGCCTGTCGCCAGGTATAATTACAATATTAATATAGAGCAGATCATGTTTACCTTAACATATTGGACACTAGGCTTAGTTTGGAATAGACCTAGAGACACATTCCACACAGTGGTCACTAGGCTTAGTAAATAACAGACCTATACACATATTGGACATAGGCTTAGTAAGGAACAGACCTAGAGACAAAAAAGTATTTTCATACTGCATCGACTAAGTCTACATAGATAAATAATAAAGGTAATTTATTACATAGCTGGTACACTTTACATACAGTGTGTGCCATTTATTATATTTGATATGTCAACACGTTCACATAACACTTTCTGTGAATTTGATTGATCCAAATACCCCCATGAAATCCTTGCACAGTATTCTCATTATTGATTGTCTGCGACCGTGGGAAATTTTCTTGCCTAGCCTTATGGAGCCAATTTATTTTACAATTGCTGTCAACAATATGGCATATGTCTTTGCAGTCGGTATCCGAATACATATTGGGAAAAAAGGCGACAATCACAAAAAATGCAAAGTAGTGTTTACTTTGGTTGGAATATAGGACATTTATCCTACATAGAATTCTCCGAATGCCAAACAAAAACTAGAACACGGGTGAAAGTTTGCACAGTTAAACGATAAATGTGGAAGAACCGAGAAAAATCCTTCACGCTATCCAACGCGAACATGACGAGTCTATGCAGAAAAACGCCCGTCAGCATATTCTAATGCAGACTTTCACTTTTACGTTACTGCTAACACGCTGTATGGATCTTGCACCGCATGAAAAGTGGCATTTATGTAAAATAAAATCTAAGTTAACATCTTTAAGTTTCAAGTATGAAGTTCTTAAAGGTATAAATTAACTTAAATTTATATTTCAATAAATCCCACATTTACTGAAATATTAAATGTCGGTTTTTATGACATTAAAACCTATGCAAATGAAGTAACTGAAATGTGGCCAATAACATGAAGTTTACTTTGCAATTTTATGTAGAGTTTTTATTTAATTTAACAATATAGGACTAGAAGCTTTCCTCGATTGATCGCTAAATGATATATGTTGTCACAAGAGAGAGAGAGAGAGAGAGAGAGAGAGAGAGAGAGAGAGAGAGAGAGAGAGAGAGAGAGAGAGAGAGAGAGAGAGAGAGAGTCATTGCATCGTTGAATCCGTTGAGCGACACCAATTACCAGTAAGAATTTGGAGTTATAAATTTTGGTATGTCTACATTTGCCATATTCACTTGTAAACACTGATATAGATCGACCAGTCTATTATGCAGTGGCATATTATGATCTATGCTATTGACTTTGCTTACGATTCCCAGTGAAAAAGATTCACACGCTCACAGATGGCACTCCAGATGGTTTGAACCAATTACAGCACGATTGTTACTCATTCTAAATCCAATGAAGTATTTTTGAGTTTCGGAACAAAATGTGCTTTGCATTATGTATTATATTTTTCCTCCGCTAGTTCAAAATATATTGCACAGGGTCATGAATAATTTATGATCGTGCGATAACTGATTCCATGCTGCAACTGCTGTGGACACTCTAGATGTATTTTGTTACATCATTGGCTGACTTCATATTGATTAATGAATTTCAACATTAACAGGTTTCCACCATCAGTATCCTGTCATCATCGTCATTATAAATGAATTATCATTTTACTTATTTATTTAATCGGCAACAATTAAAGACACCTAATATATTAAAGAGAAAATCTGGGCTAATGTATAATATGTACTCAATTCATAGAGTTCATTTTCTTTATTACATCTGTGATATCGGAGTACATTAGATCAATCAATTTAGGAAAAATCAGCCTTTAAGGTCTCAATCTTTTTGACACTACAGATTTGCCATTAATCTGGCCCCAACATCAGAAACAATTCTCATTTTCACACCTAATTCAAAAATGTAATATCTAATTGACCAACGTAATATTGCTGACCAAACAAATGTCAGAATATTGGTTAGACTCTGTTTTTGAGTGCATGATTTGCATTTTTGGGGACTGGTGTTGTTACTCAGAAGGAATTGTCTTCTTTGATTACAGTGGAGCAACTGTATTGCTCTTCAACATTTTGATTTGAATCATTTTGAGAATACAATTTGAAGAGAGAGTGAAGGAAGGTGAAGTGGGGATGGAGAGCCAAACAACTGCAAACAATTATCATGCTGACTTAATTATATTGGCTTAAGTGTTTTGCACAATTAAATCAAGAGCAAATCGTAAATCAAAATGTAATTTTATTTTTGGTAATCATAACTTTTACAGAAACAGTTATACCCAGTGCCACAAGACAATCAATTTTCAGCAAATTTTAGCCATAATTTCTACGGCATACACTTTAAGGCCTATTTTACCTTCATAATATATGTGTATGACTTTTCACATAGTTTGGGTAACAATTAAACATTTGAAAAATGTTCGACTGTTGTGTATTTATATACTCTACACCCCAGTAACGCAGATATGCAAACCAATAAAGGCTGTGAATTATAAAAAAATAGAGTACCATGAGCAGCACATTACACATCAACTCATTTGTTAAAACATAGTGCTTTCTGTAGGCACTAATAAGGAATGATTGGCACGGGAGATTACTGACTAATGGGTCTCAATGACCTGAACCTTTGGTCAAGGTACGTGGTATTTAATTAAACTTAGAGTCCGGAAACCATTATTCTCTTTTCAGACTTGCCATGATCATAATCGTTGACTTTTAGACCCCAAAATCTATAAGTTTCTTTTACCCTACGTGCAAGCCATACACACAGATTGATCACGGTACTTACTTCAGAACAAACGTTATTCAGCAAAACCCATTTTTTAAATTGTCATAATGACTTTGACCTTTGTCCCAAAAGTCAATAGGCCTCTTCTAAGTGCAAACTTTTCCAAACGTTTAGTCACGATATGTGGTTCAGAACTAAAGTTATTAAGAAAAAAACATTTTTTGTCTTACAGTTACAGTGACCTCGACCTCTGGACCCCTGACTCAATAGGCTTCTTTCTTATCTCATGTGTAAGTCATCCACAAACTCTGGTGAATGTCATGTTTGAGAACTGAATTTTGACGTCAAAAGCATTTTTTCATTGTTCGGCCACAGTGAACTTGACCTTTTACATGTTGAGCCCCCAATCAATAGGCTTCTACTTTACTCCATGTGCAAACCATCTACAAAGTTTAGTCCAGGTCTGTGATGTAGAACAAATATTATTGAATGGAAATTGTTTTTCTCCTTCCAGTTTCAGTGATCTTGGCCATTAACCATTGCCACCAAAACTGATAAACTCTTTCTTACCCTATGTGCAAGACTTCCAAAACGTTTGGTCCAGATCTGTGATGTAAAAGTATAGAACTAATGCTATTGTGCAGAAACCATTCTTCTCTCAGTCAGTGACCTGGGTCTTTGGACCCCAAAATTACGAGGCTTCTTCCTTCTTCAAGTGCAAGCCATTTATAAAGTTACATGTTGGAGAACTTGAGTTAATGTGCAGGATTGAAATGAAATGGAGAACAGATAGATGAACATCATACCATAATACGCTCTGCCTAATGGCAAACATATAAAAACAGAATTATGTCTGGCTCATGGTGACAATTTTTCTCAATATTTAAAAGAAATGCAGAATCATCAAGTATACAAATACTTATAGGCTAGCCAAAAATCAACTTGAAACCAAACAATACACAAAACAATGATTTGTATGGCACACATGACGATACATCTTCCAATACAAATGCTTAGAACAATAAATTGTTTGAAAATGAAACAATGGACACAACAGCACTTTGTATGGCGCAGGGCGATACATCCTTCCAATATAAGTGCTAACAAGCTAGCAAAATATCCACTCGAAACCAAACAATAGACAAAACAATTATTTGTATATCACAGGGCGATCCACCCTTCCAACACAAATGCTTCGAACCATAAACTGGTTGAAACTCTAGCAATGGATATAACAGCACTTTTTATGGCACAGGGCTATACACCCTTCCAATGCAAATGCTGATAGCCTAAAATCAACTTGAAACCAAACATTATCAGACAAACAAGCAATTCGTTATGACAGTGCTTAGCACCAAATATTTGCATAGGGAAATAAACCTTTGAAAAATGCTTCAAGACCAAATCAACTTGAAAACAATCATCAGACACATTATCCCTTTTACTGGTATAGTGCGATACACTTTTCAAAAACAAATGCAACAAAAGAAGAGCTAATGTCATGGCAAATCTGCATGCTTTTTATTAAATACATTACTCTCCATCCCCAGAACCATATCCCAAAATAAGTTATATTTACGTCCACTTGTTTTGACTGTATCTAAATAATTAACAGAAACAAATATTTTAAAAATGTAAATGTAATGGCAATATTTATTTACTTTATCTCTGACACCTCAATCCCTGGGACCAGCAAAAGTACCAGTATACACCTCTTAATGTTTTCCATATGGGCAACGAACAGGCCATGCCAAATTGCTAAATAGCTACTCCTCCTGCAAGACAAAAAGACCATGATATGACTAAAGTGTGTGGCTATTTTCTACAAACGTTATTCATGCTCATTCTGATCCACTAAACACTCTTCAGCACAACTGAAGATACGGATTTTGTGTAGCCCTAACATATATACCATGTCTGGTGAATATCCACCTACCAGTTTAAAAGGCGATAGTGATATAACGAGATACGGATGGAGGGTATGAAAATAATAACAAAAAACGAGTATAAGATATTACAGCATTTTTTCTGGCACAGGGGAATTCATAAAGACTCAAAAAAGTTGAAAATTTACAAATTCCAATATAAACAGAAACCTTTCATAAATATGAACACCTTTGCCATTTCGTGATCGTTTCCCCAGATGCCAAGAACACGTCTTTGAATGTTCTTGGATTTTCCTATTTGCCCAGATGCCTATTGTTAATCACGGAACAATAAACATGACACATCACATTTGGCATGTTCAGCCATCTTTGTTCTCTTCACTCCTGCTTCAGAGGTAGTGCAAGTTCTTAGCCTGAAAAGATGTTTGCAAACAAAGTTCTTCTTGCTAAAGCTCGAAGAACGGTCTCACCCCAAGATATTCCTTGTCACTTCTAAATGCAGTTTTCTTCAACAATCCTGGTGGAAATGGAACTGTTATAAAACAAAAAAGGTCAGAGATTCAGACCAAACATTATTTAAGACAGCAAATATTCTTCACAAATTAGGATTATACATATAAACGTTTCCAAATTTGTATATTAAATTGTTTTAATGATACTCAAAAATTAAAACAGCAATCATTATCAAAGCATGGAACAATCCTAGATTGTAGCATCTAATCTAAGGTTTGCTATGGAGATAAACATTGAAATATCTAATCCATTACTGACAGGGCATACAAAAAATTCACTTTTTTGTTGCGTACTTGTCCGTGTGCTTGTACATATTTACAGAAACTACGCTGTAAGGGCAGAAAGCTAGAGGACCCTCTTACATCATACAAATCTCTTGACCAAACTTCAACAGGCTTTCCACAGTTATTTTCCACTCGAGCAATTTGATGGTATAGCCAATTTATTTGTGCAAATAAATGCAACTGGCTTTGCCCACTCACTAAAAAATTGTGCACAATATACTGTTGAACAATACCAGGAACTAATTCAGCATTTCCTGCATCATTCACTATCTAGCCATCTTTGCAATGCCAATATGCCATAAAAATGATGATCTTTTGTGCCTCGATTTAACTGATCCAAATACTTCTTTACCCAATGACACTGTGCTGCATTTGTGACATGACAAATTGAATACAGTATTCATTCTCTGACAGATTCGGACACATAGTCAAGTAGGTTTGTTTTAAGAAACCCAATTTGTCACTGGAGAGCTCATATTTCTTTGTTGTTGGATATGAATAAGCATATATCTCTGTCCATTCCTGGTTGTTTACAAAAGCACTTTTTTGAGAGGTACACAATTCTCAAAACTTGTTCATCAGTTGGCTGAGTAATATCCTTGGATGAATTTAACATCTGAAACTGTTTCAGAAAATTGCTTTGGAACATGTCAGGATACTGCACAGTGCTAACAAAAGCATCTCTGGTAAATCTTCTCATAATCTGAAGTTCAGTAGATCTGTTGTTATTAGGGAGATTTCCAAAATGTCAATTATACCTTTCAAAACTAAATAGCCAAAATGAGTACACTGGGCCATAATCTTTAATGCACTTAGCCAAATGGCAATGTAAATGAATGTTTGGAGTCACCTTGAATCACCATAAATGTTTTGGAATTCCTCACAGAACTCAACAAGCAATTTATTAAGCATCATAATGTGTGCTTGTGTGATATATTTTTCGCAATTAATCTACTGGCCAGAACACATTTTCACCAGTTCTCCAAAATAGGTGCTTGGTAATATTCCTTTAAGAGCAAGTATGGAAAATATATTTATCCCATTTTTCCACTGCTCAGCAGTAATACCTCCAAAAGATGATGCAATTATTCTGGGTATTGCACCTATGCTACTAGCTGCATCAACCTGGTCAACTCTTTCTTGAATAACTTTGGACTGAACATTATTTTAAAAAAAACTTTGATTTCTAACTACAACTTAATCATCAACTTTCTTGTTCCCAGATATAAGTTATGCATAGGATATATAAATGACATACGTATTGGATCAAAATAATCCAATTTAATACCTTGCCCCACATGCACTTTCAAGTTGCTCACGTTCAGTTGGGGTGTTTGATTTCAGTATCTTTGCAATGTCTGCTTTATGATCTGATATTGAACGAGGGGGGTCAGTTATGCATATCAAAACCAGAGTATTTTTTTTCCCAATTTCCCCCATGAAATTTCCTTTAACATTTAGAACACCCCAATGTAGCACTGTGCCCTAGAAAACCACATAGCTTTCTGATGGCTAGCACATCACATCCAACACAAATCAGAGGCAATTTAAAATTCACCTGTATTTGAGGACTATTTGCTGAGACTGTACTGAATCCAGCTGACCATCCTTGCCGCTAGTCATCAAAATGAGGAGAAATAAAACTATTTACATAAGGTTCCTTGCCAATATCAGGAATTACTCCTATTAACATACTATTCTTTGACCTGAAACGTTCATTTCTGGGTAAATTTGGTATTACACCATATACCACACCAACCGAATACCGGACATATTCAAATGGCTGAAACCAATCTAAATTAATCATAATTCTATAATATCTCTCAAATTGAAAAAAAAAAATATCTTTGCTTTCAGATAAAAATTCTTCCATACCCGCCCATCATATACATCTGTCAAAAGATCAGACTGTGTTTTGCGTTGCCTCCATATTTTACACAAATTCTCAAAATTGAGTCTCTGCACAAATCTTTGTAGGGTTTGAAAAATTGATTTGCAGCAATAAATTTTAAATGGATAAAGTTTCCCCCCACCCCGTTAGCAAATGTACTGATTTCAATAAAAAAAATGTCACCATATTCCTTTCGTCTTGTACGTTTTGGGTGATTGGGGAAAGCAATAAAAGAACATTTAGCAGACATTTTCTCACCTTCCATTATTTTGATACAGTCTTCATAATCATATAATGACTAACACTTTCCGCAAACTACACATTTTTCAAACTTGTCTTTTTTAACACCAAGATATTTCCAAAGCATATACAAAGACCCTGGAAAAACTGAAGCAACAACTCCAACCAGCGGCACCTCTTTTCCTAGAACAATTTATTTAACATTGTGTCAGGTAGCATATGATATGCTTGCCAAGCGCATTAAAACATACAAATCCAACAAACAATTGATGAAACAAATTGTCCTTGATACAACTTAAAATCATTTTCAGTCCCAGAATTGTCTTTCTCAACAATGTAATTATTGATATTATTATCCAAGTCTTCTAAAGATATATCTCCCCAAATTTCCTCTCCCTCATCATCAGATTCATCGGTAAATGTGTTTTCACTTATGTCGTTTGGGTGCAATTTTTGCCTGAATTTCTTCTTCATAATTTTTGACAAATTATTCCTGATAGTCTCAGGAGAACAGAAATCACTACTTCTGTGTAGGTGTTCACTTTCAAGTTCACTGTTATAGTGTGTTACATCGGGAAATTCTGTCCGTCAAGGTAGTGATCAACTAATAAAAGTTTCTTGGCAGCCATGTGTTGAATAGCTCTACAAATTGTATTGATGATTTCCAGATCACATTTGGCTCATTTAGTCATTTATTCACATATATATTAAAATGGAATTTCATGGTCAGAAAATTCCCTCTTTTTTCCAATTATTAGAAAATTGATTCTAGCAACTGAGTGCTTAGAAGTAGACTGCAAGTAAACCATGTTTCCATTTTAATGGATCATCATGACCTAACTAGCACAAAGGACCCTTGCATCTATGTATAAGGCGAATGTCTGGTGAGAGAGAGAGAGAGAGAGAGAGAGAGAGAGAGAGAGAGAGAGAGAGAGAGAGAGAGCGAGCGTGGAAACTGATTAATGGGAATATTTCACTCATCAGGACCCATAATGTTTCTCCTGGATTTACGCAACTTGTTATATGATATCATTTGAGTCCATAAAAACTATGGTGACTTAGGGGTGTGTAAACCCGAGTCACATGAAAAAGGATGTGGTTTCAAATCATGCTCTGAACCGGTCGTGTTGTCAGAAATAGTATATCCGTAGGCAAGGTACTCCTAAAGCATGATATAACCTTTTTGTACATGGATGTACCATTCAAAATAAACCACCCAACCAACCATATAACCAAATAAAATCAGACAAAGTCTTTGTTTCTAAATATGTGCTGAATTCTTATTAAGCTTGAATAAACTAAATGCTAAAATGTCTCTTCTGTATACAGTTATTAAACTCACTAAGATATGTATGTTTTGTATCTTTTCTCACAGTTTCTTACTGATGTTCAATAAACTTTTACTAGCTCCACACAGTAACTGGCCCACTCCTGTGCTTTCTGTCTTTTCATTTTCTCATCTTCATACATCTTCTGATATATGGCTGCAGAAACTGATGGAGAAGGAAAATGATAAGAGAGATGTCTTTCTTGGGTCTGCTTTAGTGACTCTGCTATTAGTTTTACTGGCTCTGTAACAGAGTTATGTTCTCAATAATCTGACTCCACCGGAAAATTACTATTATTGGCAACATTAGTATCATTATCAGTATGTTGTCGTTTCGCATGTTTATTCTGTAATCTTTGTTTTTTCCTTTTAGTTTTCCTTTCTTGACTCTTTTTTTACAAGAGTATGGCGTCCCATCTGAAACGTTTTAAAACGTATGTTATCTCAGATATGTACTGTTTAGTTTTTATGTTGAATAGATCAATATAATTATCTGATACAGTGTATGTAAGCCGGCTATCATCTCAACTATGACAAGTACACGTACAGACATTAGGGCTATTTAGTAACAAGAGTACGATGAATGGCACATAATGACATTATGTGCCTGCCTCATGTTTAATAATCCTCTATCCAGATAACTGAAATATTTGCACATAAACCATTTTTCTTTTTTCAGTCAGTGCAAGCCATCCACAAATTTGGTTGAGGTATGTCATGTGCAACTAATGATATTGTGCGGAAACCAATTTTAATCTTTAAATCAGTGACCTTGACCTATTATCATTGTCACAATCATCAGCATTATCTGTACTTTTACTGATGGATAAATCTTCTATGGCATGAAAACTCCATATGAGAACATTAATCCGAGAAAAAGTATACAGAATTTTCACATTGATTTTAGGTAGGATGGGTTGAACATTTTATATGGCAAAGGCTCTGCTGATGCAATACCAGTAATACTCAATTTGTGACAGAAAAACCACAATTAACCTTGTAAAATGTTTCAATATGAGAAAGTAATGTTATAGCCTAATTTAATAGGCAGTCACTCAAATAAACTGAGTATAATGAAAATACAGTTTAATTTTATGCATTTGAAACTGCTTCATATCACTGGTTCAAATGAAGTCAAAAAATAAGTTCTAAATGTTATTTTAAAATACTAGCACAGCATTCATTAACTGCCGCAGAATGTAGCTCTTGAGTGCGTAGTGTGTTGTAGATTATGTATTTGCTATACTTCTTACGTGTATTTAACCAAAATACCACCTCAAACATTTACCTCTAACTTGCTGATGCCAGTTGAATATTAGGAAGTCGAATACAATTCAATACGTTCTTCTTTTCTGAAAAGAAAGGGCACATTTTAATATAATTCAAACCTGTCTGTTTGCTGTAACAACTGAAACTTTAATTCTGGCAAGTATAGCTTAATTTACATCCCACATGTGTGATAGGGTAGTTGATGGGTCAGTTTGATGGATTATGCTGTCTATTCAATTTTAAAAGTTTTTACATATTAAAAAGAGGTCTACTTCATAACATAACAGCTTCTTTAAGCAGTTCACATTTTGGTATCACTTTCAGTAGGACATAACAAATTTTACTAGTCTCTCTATCGTCTGTATCCATGATAAATCATTACCCTATCTTTAATCCTACACAATTGAAGTTTAGCTCAGAATTATTTAATCTCTTAAAACTACAATTTCAAATCAATCCCTCTGTCTGCACAAACTTTTGCGATTTGACAACATTCTGACATCAATGGCATGTGCAGTATTAAATCCATGCTATTTTTGGGAGACAGAGCAGCCAAATATACATGGCGAGGTGCATTGGTGTGGTGTGGACTCTTGCGCAGGTTAGAAAATGTCCGTATATATATATATATATATATATATATATATATATATATATATATATATATATATATATATATCACATAACATGCAAGATATTTTTATCTTTAACCTGCGCGAGAGTCTGCATCATGCCACTGCACCTTATGGTGCATATTAGTCTGCTCCGTCTCCCAAAAATAGCATGGATTTAACACTGCACATGCCACTGCATCATATGTTTTCATTATTCACACTATTGTTCAGTATTCAGCAGCAACCGTTAAATATGTTTGCGTCACCTAGCAGGAAATATAATGTTTAGTGCCCCGCCCACTCGTCTGTAAACTTTGAGACCAATAAAGAACAGAATTTCAACTGGTATCTGGTAACTAACTCGTCGAATATCTCAATATCTCTAAACTAACTGTCTTGCAAATGCTCTTGTTGTTATTGAAAACAAGTCCAGTCTCTACAATCTCTCACTGGCTTGTCTGGTCCAGTTCTGACAGACCACAGACGTCACCTATCAAGCTGCTACCTCTTTACACTGTTGAAAAAAGTTAATGCAACATCAATGCTAGTCCTGGTGAACTTTTCATTTTTCATTGTGGAGAGTAAGTGTGCTGTTCTGGGTAAAAACAGAAATGAGTACACCCCTCAGAATTTAACAGATAATTAAATGTGGCAATTGGAAAGAAAATTCCTGTAGAAAAAGCAGCAAAGTTGTTTGGTTTACCAATTAATACCCATAAGGATAGAATCAGAGGAAAGATGGACATAGATGCCGTAGAAAAAGAGAAAATATTCAGCTGTAAAGAAGTTTATTATTGCCTAATTTAGTACAAAACAAAATGCATACAATATTAAAGTCAATGACTTGAGACCGTGCTTAACTTATGTGACATTCTCTGCGGCATGTGCTAGGTGATTCTCAAACATTGTGAACTTAATTTTGTTTCAAAAAGTGCAGGATACAACGTGACTGGCGAAAACTGAAGACATATTTCACATGAAACCAATTGTGAGTACCATGCCCCACTGTTATTTATTTTTACTTATATTACAATTTTCAGTCTCAAACCACATGCAACACACAGGGTGGTAACCATTAATTGAATATGAAATTAAAATGTGGCCCATTCAGCGAAATATTCTGATTCGAGTTGTTACATTGGCAAAAGCACATGATGTCACGATGTAGTAATAGAATATTAGAAGAAAAAAAATACTGAAAAAGAAAAATCCTATAGAGCGGGGTAGGGGGTATTCGGACATCTAAGCCGTTTCTATGTTTTATCGGGACAGACTTGTGATAAACGAGTGGAGACAATTTCTTTAGCAGCTGCTGGAGGTTCCGCTTATAATCGTAAGTGTTTTCATCGGTTATCAACATTGATCACCTGATCTTTCACCCTCTCAGAATGATCTTGTCGGCGTGTCACATCGGACGGTTTCAGGTGAATCCGAACATGATGTTGGGTAACATCGAACACTTGTAGTATTTTTAAACAAATTTAGAAATAAATGAAATTGAAACAATTTAATAATCAGAGTTAGTTACATCTGTTCTGTACAATTTTTATTTTATTTGTTGTAGCGGGGATTAAAACGTTGTGCCTCTGTATATCACTGTTTGTTTTTTCTCAGACCTCGATACATCATTTACAGTTCATTGAACAAAGGGTGTCGTAAGAAACATTTATTTCCTTTCACAAAATCCTGATAAAAATGGAGAAATTAAATGGGCAATGCATAACATCACAAACGTATGATTTCTCAGCGTGAAATCTTAAATCACTGTTCAGGTCCTATCTGATGCTTCTGATAACTTTGCATTCTATTTCCAAGGTAATGTCTGAGAAGAGACAAATGCATGCATTTCTTGTAGTGTGAAATCGAACACCCTCATGCTTCTTTTAATATGTGCCATTACATGATGCCATATCAGGACATCGCTTTCTCAAACAGGTGACTTCCGTGTATGATGTGATTAGTAGATATACAAATAAAATGCTTTGAGATGGTTGATTACATGTTTACATGTGTAATAACATACACTCCTATCTAGTTATCCAATAACTGTAGAGATAGCACAGTGAATTTTCCCACGGTCTAAAGCAGACGATGCATAGGTTGTATTTAGCTAGAGTACATGACGGGAAGCATTTCCACATCAACTAAAACATACGATGATAAAATAAAAAAGTGTCTGGATTGCCCCGATGGCCCGAGACCCGACCCCGCTCTATTGATGTTTAATATATATATATATATATATATATTATATATATATATATATATATATATATATATATATATATATATATATATATATATATATATATATGTGTATGTATGAATATATAATATTCTATTCATGAAACTCAAAGGCCAGTGCACCTTCCTAGATCGCTTGCTGTCAGCAGATTCTGCCGAGGGTCATATTAAGACACCTGAATATTCCCCTCTATAACTAACTTAAGCATGCCTCCCACTGTACCATTTTGAAATAAATTTTATAATAAGCAAATCTGAACAGAGTATATTACAGATATATGTATGTAAGTGTCTGATATTGTAGCATGACGTCTCTTCAAACTTACATTTTCTCACCTTTGCCCAGACTTCCCTTCCTCCCTGTATCAAGCCCTACTACATCAGCTTCCCCCCGCCAAAATGCATCCGATGCTTGTAAGCTGGATTCAGTGCCTGTTTTTGTTTTCGTATTCTTACACTTAACTTATCTCTTTTGAAATACATCCTTATTTTACTCGTCCTGTCTGAGTTTGTCACAAGTTTGATAATCTTGTTTTATATAGAGGGTCTATACACTTGACACTTGAGCAAAAAGATTTTCAAGTATTACGAACTTTCAATAAGATACAGTTGAGCTTTACTTGCAACGAAATAGCGTAAACTTTAATAAAGGAATCATGGTTAAAGATTGAGGATCTATCAAGTGAAATAAGGGAAAAAATGGCGAGTTACATCGAGAGAAGCCTATCGGAAGATTCGTTATATGAGCCGGACTCTGCAGACAGCGAAATTTCCAGATCTAGTAACTATGAAGACGTTCCTAGACGTAAAAGACCAAACATTGTCCATCAAAACGAGAGGAGCCGAACAGCAGTGCGAGTTTTGCCAGATAATACGGCATGTGCGTTCGGAACAAACGCAGGGCCGGCACAGGGGTATTTGGAGCCCTAGGGGAACCTTCAGCCTTGCGCCCCCCTCCCCCACAATTAACTTTCGAAAATGAATACAGTGTCAAAGTGGAAGCATGTGGCGCCACGAACGCGAACACACACACACATTTATTCTTTCCCTCTGTTTTTCTCTTTCCTTTTTTAGACGCTTAGCAACTTCTATTTTACGCTATTTCTCTTTCTTTTTTTATTCATTCAGTTTTTTGCCGTCTCCTAAATTTTGGCGCCCTAGGCGACAGCCTAGTTGCCTAGTAGTTAAATCGGCCCTGAACAAACGCATATGCTTTAATCCGGCTACTTTGAAAAGAGACTCGGTACGGTTTATACCCGTTTGAATCATCCACCCTGACCGCAGGACTGTTCCAAGGAACCACCGACCCTCCCATTCTTGTCCAGGGAAATGTTGCCGTCATTCTTTGAAATTGACTGCTGAGAAAACAGGCGTTTTCCCCGAGATATGACTTACATCGCCTTGTAAACTTAGGCTCCCCGTAGGGTCTTGGTATAGTTTACAGCCGTTGCAACCGTCCAACCCAACCGCCAAAAGGTCCTCCCCTCCCCTCTGCTTATAGAAAATGATTACCTGGTAGTTTGACATTGACTGCTGGAATAACGAGAGTTTTCTCCCAGAAAATACGCTCGTCCTCCCATTCTCGTCCAGATAAATGTCGCAGTCATACTTTGACATTGCCTGCCGGGAAAAAAGGAGTTCTCCTCAGATGTGACTTACACCGGCTGGTACCCGAAGGACCCCAGTAGCACCCGGGTATAGTGGAGACCGGTTTTAATTGTCCACCCCGATCGCCCAGAGGACCTTTCCTCCCCTCTGCCCTTGGAAGATGCTTACCTGGAAGTTTGACAATGACTGTTAGAGAAGAAGAGCTTTTTCGCGGAAGTGGCGTAAAGCAGGCGGTAGTCCAAGGATCCCTGCAGGATCCAAGTATGGTGTAAACCCGTTTCAGTCGTCCAATCCGACCGCAGGAATGTTTCAAGATGCCCTCTATCCGCCCTTCTAATGACATAGGCACTTTGTTTCTTCGTATATACTTGGTTTTGTTTTGTTTGTTTTGTTTTTTTTTGTTTTTTTATCAAATTGTGTGATGCAGCCACAAGACTCATCCTGCTCTTATGCGGTTGTATGTTTTGAATGATTGTATGATTTATTGTTTGATTTGCAAGTTTCATGATAGCAAATACTATTTCAAACTGACATTTTGCTTGTTGTTGTCTCTCCTGAGAAGCCGTCATATTTTGTATGGAGACTGCGATCAGCAGTAAATTTTGTTAAACTTCAACTCAACTCTGTCCTTAAAAGATGCTAACCTGGAAGTTTGACATTGAATGATGGAGAAACAAGAGTCTTCCTACGGAAGTGGCGTAAAGCAGGTGGTAGCCCAAGGACCTCTGCGGGGTCAAAGTATGTGTAAACCCGTTTCAATCATCCAACCCGACTGCAGGAATGTTTCAAGATGCCCCCGTTCTTCTGCTGACATAGGCATCGTGCTTATCCGTAGATGCTTGTTTTTTGTGGTAGTTGTTTTAATTGCGTGGTGTAGCCACAAGACGGATCCTGTTCTTATGCAACAGTGTTGTATGTTTTGACATGATTGTATGATCTGTTGTTTGATTTGCAAGTTTTGTGATAGCAAATATTTCAAACTGAGGTTTTGCTTGTTGTTGTCTCTCCTGAAAAGCCGTCATATTTTTATGAAAATTCCGATCAGCAGTAAACTTTGTTCAACTTCAACTCACACGACCGCAATAAAAAAATATTTTGACTGCAATGATGGGGGCCCGGGGTACGTTAATATAATGACGGTCATATACAATCAAAATTCTGTTGCACTTAAAATGTGTAATTAATATTACAGACGAAGATTACAATTGCTGGTTATTTGTCTCTTCCGTGATACTGGAACAGTTTGCCTGGCGAAGGTGATCATTACATCTGTACCATGTGTAAATCTGTCAGCATCGCGTGGCTGTACACACGGACTGTCATTGCACAGTCTTAACCGAACGCTTACCGTCTCTTCTCTGCTATAACACATGTCCAACAGTGGACAAAATTGCTGCAGATGTGCAGTTACAGCATGAGCCGCAAGATCAGATCCTAAGCCGTTTTATTTACTCATGGCTGCAAGCAAACAGTAGCGACCCGGATCTGTTGGGACTTTATGTGAAGACTGATTTGTATTTCTGCTGCTATTTGATGAGCAATAACCACGGATAAGAATGGTGCATCCTAGATGCATATGGCCTTTATTCGGTGATATTATAGATGCACAAATAAATATGTCTATATGCAGACAGAAACATACATACATACATACATACATACATACATACATACATACATACATACATACATACATACATTCAGGAGAAGATGGATTGATTGATAATGGAAGGATCGGTAAATAATTATTTTGATCGAAGGATAATAATGACCATATTCAAAGTTCAAGTTTCCTTTACCCCACCACTCCTCTCAAATCCCACACCTAAAAAGTTCCTGCACAGATACTCCTCATGTATGTACCTGTGAATAGTTGCATAAGTAACATGAATTTATCTTAGAGCAATAGTAAGCAAACAAAAATGGACAAAATGTTTCTATCTAGGTAACAGACATAAGTAAACATAAATCAGACTCAGATATAAAATGTTTTAATCTATTGAAAGAATTACAAAAGTGAGTACCTTGCACTTATCTTGCAAATGTGGTTAAGAATACGAGCACAAAAATGCATTTAAAGCAAATGTATCAATGTACAAAGATAAGATTTTTTAAAATAACAGATGTGTATTAATTAGCAGAGGGAAATAAATGTTTGAAGATTAGCGGTATATCTGTCATGGTGAATTCGCATTATGAAAATAAAAACATACGACAAGTGTACGGTTGAATGTTTTATCGCAGATTTTTCCCCTTTTTACTTTGGTATTCAATGAAGACATCTCTTGCCTTTTCTGCATAATACATGTAATACGTAGACAAAGGACATTACTGAATACAGAAAATTTTTGAATCTCATACAGTGCCTCAGTTTAGTGATTTTTGTTAATAGCATTATTATTATTATTCACAACTATTAACACCTAGCACTATCGTGAAGATGTATTTCCTGAAACAAAACAAAACATCCTCATCTTTGGGTTGCTTTGCTAGCTGCCTTATGTCTGGTGTTAAACATCCTAATGGTTTTATCGAACAAAGAGTGGGGTTTTTTAACATAAGGCATATTCGTGTCGTGTGAGCTGCTTTTCATATGCAATTCTCATTTCACTTCTAAGGTATGTTTTTTTTTTAAAGTCCTATGCTTAAGTTTAGACCCACTGACGGTTTACAATGGAAAACATCACAAGTCTCGGGAGAAAGAACGTATTTGGTTGGTCAGGTACATTCGTTGCTTGGGGATAGAACAGGAACGAAACAACAATCCGACTGCAGTTGGTCTCATTGTAGACCTTTTGAACTGAGTCATAAAATGAAAGCAGTAACCTTGAGCAGCTTATAACTTTATCCTAAGGTAACTCAAGATATTACTCTGTAATAAACTTTACATATAGTTATATTCCACTTAAAAGCAATGCCGAAATTCATGAATGGATATTACAGCTTCCGCTCTGCTGTGTAGTGAGCAATTTAATATTTCAGCATCACTAAAGGGATCAATTAACCTTTATTTATCCTCTGCAGACAGATTTTTTTTCCAAATGAAGAGAACATTAGATGATTCCAGTTCATGTGTGCGAAAACATACAATTGAATGAAGAAAATGAACACAAAATATATTACAGCAAGTGTGAAAAATACATAGAGATATATCAATTTATTAATAAAATGTTACAGCTTATTGAGTTCTACGATTGTTATCTTCATAAAGGTTCAAGGTTATTGAGTAAAGTCTCCAATTTAAAATAAAATTACATCAAAATTAAAGAAGGAAGAAAATTCAAGTTTTCAATATTAGTACCTAAGACTACATATGAGACTTTACATACCACCAATGGTATTTTTGTCGATAATCATCCTTTTTATCCAAATATATCTATAGTTTAAATGACATTTGAATTATAGAAATTCTAAAGTAGTAATTCTATTGTAGCCATAACAGATGAAAATACGTAAGCTTGTTGTGCCTGTCAGCTGTATATATTTTGTCTTAATTAACTAACAAAATAAGAACATTTCAGGAAATGCACTAGATGCAACAATTTTGACATTCTTGCTTTTACCAGAGACATCTATAAGATAGATGTCTCTGCTTGTAATACTCACTCATTAGTCATAAAATATTGCCAAATTCATAAATTAAAAAAAAATAGTCAACGCACATTCAATTCAATGCAGTTCACTGTTTTCTGTGCTCGATACTCCATATGTTTCCACCGTGGAAGTTAATTAATTTGCTTTGAAGTATCGTCAATGAATTCATTATGAATGTCAACAGTGTTTAACGAACATTTTAAGCATCAGTTAGGTATTAACGCTGAGGTTAAGTCAATACAAAAAGAATCAAAATTCATATTGCAATCCATATTGATATGTATTTACCGGGAAACATAACAGGGTGTTTGGTTTGAAGATTAAAAAATTGAATAACAAGGTTTTTTATTTTCCTATAGTAAAAAGTCTCAATATGCGCCATAAAGAGAGTCAAAAGATGTTCAATTAAAGAATGAATGAAAAACATTAACTATATATGCATTACGTTTAATTACGTATGCTTTTTGTGGTGTTTTGAAACAAATTGAACATAACCCAATTAGACGTTTTGTTTGACTACTTCACCATGTAAAATACATCCTATCTCACAGAGGAATATACAGCAAATGCAAACTGTGGCTTTTAAAATGTTTGGTCCACTCCTTCGTCCCATACGATATTCTAAGATTTTTGTATAATTATTCTGAGACAATATCTTTTGTTGTTGTTACCTAATGGAATTCATTGGCTGGCTAAGTGCTTTGGATTTATTTGCTATATCGAAATATAAGTGTTTCATCTCTAAATTTAGGGAAAATTAAAATCAAGACAGCTTATTAATTGCAACTTTTTCTCAAGCCTATGTAACAAGCATTTCGATTGGTTCAAATCACATCATGTGACGCAGGAAACTAAAAGTTATTCCTTCATCACAATAGAGAAGAACTACTTATGTATTCATGCGCCTTTCTTGTGTGATTTGACAATAGTTGTAAGTTCTAAACAATGTTTAAAATATAGCTCTCCTATTTATTTGTTGATATTCCTTATTCATTTTATAACTATATGTAATTATAAGAACTGAATTTCATGTTTTACAGGACACAGGAAGTCATGAAGCTTGAAAATTGCTTACATAATGAACAACCTCGACTTCACTGCGGCCATTCATGCAGTGTGTAATCGATTTTCAAGCTTCGTGACTTAATCAATAAAGTTAAAAAAACAATGGATTAAATATTTAAGGCCTCTCAAATGTAAAATTAAATAATTTTGCATGAATTGGGGCCGATATCACACGGACTTGGTTCCTGGCCGCTGAAACATTACCATTATCACGGAGTCGACATTGGTTGACCACAAGTGGCTTGAGGCAGTCGTATGCCATTCAGATCTGTAAACGTGACTGGTGTCTCGTATGGGGAGGAGAGGCGACCAAGACCATCGTAGTGTTCGCATTCAGCAGATCTTGCACTGAGAACAACATTTCGGGCAGACTTCCAAATTCCGTAAACCGCAAAAATAGCAGAGCTGAGACTCAGGAGGCCGGTGATAATGGCTAGGAATATGGATAATATACCAGCTACGACTACTAGGCATAGGATGCAAAATGGGAAAAATACAAGGAACCACATCGTACTGAGGATAGGGTTAAAGTGGACCTGTAATAAAATAAAATATGCAAGAATTGAGAAATATGGTTAAAAGCAAATCAATACATCAAATGCAATTTAATGTACAGGACAATTGAACTCGTTTACCTCCATAAATGTTTCAATTCAATTCAATTCAATTGTTTATTCTCATCAGCATGTACGTGCTCATATAGTACATACTAGAATATTGCGTGGTTATCAAATGAAGTAGGTATAACTTAAACAGAAACAAACTCATATTGGGTAATGAACAAAAGCTGGAAAGGACACGAAGGACAAATATAAATTATCTTATAACAAATGACTGAGTAGAACAATCTCTCTCTTATTTTAATCGCTTCATACACCAATTTAGCTAGTGAACATAATGTTTTCTTATTACTAGTAGTTACAAACTGAATGTACTTAGACATGGATGTTTTGTTCCAAAATGTACTTTTTAATTAAGTTTACACGTAAGTTAGTATATACTGGACACACGAAAAGAAAATGATATTCATTTCATATCATTGTTGTCACATAGCATACAATATCTTTTACTTCTATCGATTCTATTGTTTCCATAAATCGCAATTTCAATTCTCAGATTATGAAAAGACAATCGAAGTTTTGTCAAAGTTGCTCTATGTTGATGGTTACACAAGAATTTGAAATTATCTCCGAGGCCGAAGTCAGTTTTAATATGCTTATATAGAGACAGTTTTTCAGAATTTTGCAAGTTATTATTCTAGTCTAATAGAAAAGCATCTGAAACTCCTTGTTAAAAACTTAGAATAAACTTAGAGCAATTTACAGAATAGGGAAATATCCAAACTTCACCAAACCCAGATCTGTTTAAAGTAGCTTCTAAGAATGTAACTCAATTAATGCTATTATTTAATTCACTTTCAATAAATAACTGCCTATATGCAGTATTTCAGTATAATATTTACATAATTTTTAATCCTAAGCCAATATCTAACTAACTTATCTAACTAACCTTTAGAATTTAAGTGGCATTCTTAGTAATTTTCATATTGAAACCAATTTGATCATTAGACTGTAGTAATTACGCCCTAGTGAAAAAGACGGATTTTTGCATACATTTTCAATGAAAATTTGGCTTGAATGAGTTTTTTTTTTTTTTTTACAATATTTATCCCTTCGTAATTTCAAAATATTGGACTATTCTGCATAAATATTTGGAATTAGATCAGGTTTTTGAAGGAAAAAAACCCAAATCCAATTCATTCATAGATCACCGTCCTTGAAATTAAGCGGCATTAACTGTTCTTTGTTTTTCGGTTGTTTGTTTGTTTCTTGATTGGGTTTTTTTGTGTTTCCTAAATAACCGTGAATAATAGTGCATTGAGCCAAACGGAGATACCATTATGCAGATCTGAATATTTTCTTAATATCGCCAAGTACACGCGACCCTTTGAGTCATTTGATTTTCAAAATGATTCAATTTAGCAAAAGCAGTATACATATTGCCTCAGTCTTATTGCTTAGCATAAGATTTTTGTATCAAAAAGCAACGATAGTCTAAAAACACTTACTTAAGAGTATTTTACGGTATATCATGAAAATGATTTCCTTACCTTTAATAGACGTGAATATTTCATTGGTGTATTTTGTATATGTCAACTAATTGAAAGTAATAAGTTTTCCGTGTACAGTTTCGGTCTTTGCAGAGGGTTTGATTTTGAGAGAAAAAGAATTTCCCAGATTTTCCTCAATGGTAATCCTGGTTATTTAAAAAAGGATCTTGTATATCTGAGGTATTGTTAAATGACCTTTTAATTTCTTTGTTATAGTGTATGGTTGATGGGTGTAATTTGGGTTGGAGGGTATACAGATTCGCCTTAATTCAGATGTGCATCTCTCAAAAGACAGCTTTCCGTTTGTTTTGTTTTTTTGGGTTGGAGGGTATACAGATTCGCCTTAATTCAGATGTGCATCTCTCAAAAGACAGCTTTCCGTTTGTTTTGTTTTTTTTTTTGTTTTTTTGTATTTTATAATTCATTTATTGCACATTCAGAAGCAAGTATTGTCTACTCTGGCAAAATTCATTTTTATTTGCTAAAGTTATTGTACTTTTGACTATTTCAAGTTCATTTCTCGAGCACATGGGTGCAGCCATTTCCATCAAACTGTCTGCTCTAGAGAGGGCGTTGTTGTCCTAATATCCCATATAGCAACATTTTAGTCACAGTACATTAAAGTAACACAGAAGTATGCCGATATTCTCTCCATTGTACTTGGTCCAAATACATACAACTTCACTTTATGCCTGGTATTCTTTCAGAAGTACCTAATATCTGTGGAGCTGGACCTAAAGCGTTTTTGTAATTTTCATTGATGTAGTAAAACGTGCCGCGAACCAGTCGTCTATTTATGAGTATAATTCTAAGCTCTAATTATTTCCAACGGAATGTAAATTTAGATGGTGGCACGCATAATGCTTCCTTACAGGAAACATGTATGAAAAACGACAAGAAAAGAAAAAGGGGTTTAAATCCGAAGAAAATCTTTCAATTTCGTACAAAAGAGGGTTTATCGTCACCATTTTTTCAATGATTCTGAAATATATTAATCATGGCATGTTTAACAAGCCGCCATCTGGCATTCGAGCTAACATTGTACATAAAGAGAATGCATTTTAAATTAAACAAAAACAGCACGTCAATCAATTTAAACTCTTACCAGTTAGTGTAAGTTTGACGTTGATATCAATACTAGTACAGACTTGCATTTTCGTGTTGAAGCGAAAATATACCAGAGAGAAAGTGACTGGAATCAGAGGCGGTTTGCATGAAAAAAGCCGATGTTCATTATAATAGATTTAAAGCTAATCTTAATCCCGGTATAATGTAATTCGTCTTATTTCTTTTCTATCTTTCTTTTAGCAGAATAGAATAAAATCTCGGTTCTATTGTTGTGCTCCTTTCAAAATTGCGTAATAAAAGCACAGAATTTGATAGCTTGAGCCGTGAAGGTATATCACATTTTGCAGAACTGTGTTCTTTCCATATTGGAATGGGACGAGTAGCAGAAAATATGGTTTAATCTGTATCCCGAATAACTATCTTATTCTCCATCTGGATTCCTATTACAGAAATTCTGTTAATGTTATCAAGCATTCTCCTGTAGAATCCAGAGATAGCACTTTCCGCTTTGTTTGGTGTAAATTTTTAATTCTCAGTAATAACTTCTATATACATTGCCGTAACCCGCGGATCCGGGTGCGAATCTCCGTAGAATACGAATTAAAATTTCTTTAACCTGTGTGATACTATTATTTATTCGTATTTAAATTTAAAGTTAATGTTATCAAGCATTCTCCTGTAGAATCCAGGGATAGCACTTTCCGCTCTGTTTGGTGTATATTTGTAATTCTCTGTAATAACTTCAATATACCTTGATTTATGTAATAGGAATCCAGATGGACTCTGTACTTAGATGAGAATTAATTACTGGGTCGACATGCGAGTATGTCTGCTTCGCAGGAATGCCTATATATATGTATATATATATATATATATATATATATATATATATATATATATATATATATATATATAAGTTTTCTACAACATCTGAATACTTACAAGAATACGGGTCAGGTCCTGGTTATTGCATTTCGATGCAATCCAGAAGATGATGAACAAGCTACCAGGGACGATGGCCTGAAATAAAAGATCGGCAAAGTTGACGATTGATTGGATTTCTCATTGGTATTATGATTTGCATTTCACCTTCTGATTTAATTCTGTTATAGTCACTGATCCATACGTGCAAATAGTTAATACATACATACATACATTCATTATGTATGCAATTGCGATAAGTTGCAAGTTGCGTGTGGAGAAATACGTATGAATGCAGGAGAAATGTCAAATTGAAAATAGTAATAGTAGCAGTGGTAGTGCTGGTGGTGGTGGTTGGAGCAGTAAAAGTAGCATGAGTAATGGAGTGATAAAGGACAAAAAAATGGAGAAGAGGATACTTATGATGGTACCTATGATGGTAATTAATTTTGTTATGGTGTAGTAATTGTTGAGGAGGGGAGCAGAAGGTATGGTAGTGTGATCTGTGGTTATCGTGGTGGTGCTGATAGAAGTAGTTGTTAATGTTGTTGCGTTTGCTGCTATTGTAGAAGAACGATGATGATTGTGGTTGTGGTGTTAGTGTTGACAGTAATAATAACGATGATAATGATGGAACTGTATGTAGTAGTAGTAGTGGTGGTGGTAGTAGCAGTAGTAATTGTAGTAGTAGCATCAGCAGCATAATTATTATTAGTAGTCGAGGTAGCATTCATAGTATTGGTATCAGCAGCAATAGTAGCAGTGGTAGTAGTAGTAGAAAAAGCAGAAGTAGTAGTAGTAGCTGCAGCAGGAATAGTAGTAGTTGTTATTGTTGTTATTATAGTCCTCGTAGTCGTCGTCCTTCTGTTGTAGTGATATATAAAGATGTAATACTACTACTACTACCACTATTACTACTACTAGTTAGATACGCTAATGATGTGACGGACGCTGCAACATGTTTGGTAGTTTCTTACCGAAAGGAGAACCAACGATATCCATGGAAAGAATGGCGACGCTGCTACACAAATGATGAAGACAACCACTGGACTAAGCACTTGAATTATCTGATGTACCACTATCGCCTTCTGTAATAAGGGATTCACTTCCATTTCTGGTCCAATTAAAAAATGAAAATATTCAAAGACAAAAAAAGAGAAAAAGTTATAAACAGTTTTAGGACCTGTTAGTCATATCTTAATATCGGTCATCATCCTCCTCATTGTCGTCGTCATCGTCAGAATGGGAACCACTTTGGAAACTATCCTCAATAGGCACTCCTCCCATTTTTTATGTCAAGAAATCGACTCGAATGATAAAATTACAGATCATAGACTACTTAAATAACGATCTTGAAAACAGCAATGCAGAAGGCTGTTTGTGTTGATTTTTGGGAGCGTTATGTTCTTTGAAAATGATATCATGCCTCATGACTATTTAAAAAAGCGAAAACAATCGAAAGAGTCACATGGTCTACGTAACCTCCTTTAACACGTGGAAAGGGTATCCACTACAGTATGGTGACAGGAGTACTATGAACGGCATATTATACGCCCACCCCGTGTTTAATAGTCTTGTATGTAGGCACTTAACACAATAAATCTAATGTGCAGAAACTATTATTTTCTTATTAGACTTAATGTGACCGTCAACTCTGACCTTTAACCATAAAATCTACAGGTTTTTAGAAAGACTATTTGTGGAAGATAGCTTACAGAACTTAGTTACGAACGTCATAGATCGGTTTGGTTTACCTTGTAGTCGGTATTTTTATTTTTCATTTTGAAGAGTTGAGTGTCTGGGATAGGATATATCCTCTACCTATGTAACCATAAAAAGATCACAAATCATGTTTATGAAAGGTTAATAAAGGTCAAACCTAGCAAAAATGAAAATTCGGAATCAAAATGGGCACATATTTTTGATGATATTTCTACATATAGCTCGTACTATTTAAGTGCACGATAGAAAACAAATTGGCAAACTTTCAGATCAAATTTTTGCACATATTTAACAATCAACAAACATTTGCATAAAATGTCATGGGTGGATACAAGTCTGTTCTACTTGTTTCAAAATCATCAAGATATCTTTTGATCACGTATTTTTGCATTGTAATCAAGTGAACTGTTGCTGGAAAAAATCAGAATATTTTATAAGAGCTAAATTTAATCCAGCCCTTACTTCAACTCATAAGAATGTGCACCTCTGTTTTGAAGCAGGTATGAAAAAGTCTTTAAACCACGTATGTACAGCGGCCATTTTTTCTTCTTCAAAAGACAGCTACTAACTTTGATTCCTTTCATATATTTTGGGATAAAACATGAAAGTGTGAATACTATATAGCACTTAAGAATTATAAGCTTGAAGCCTTCGTGGAAAACATGGGGTGTTTTTCTATTTTGACAATTTGACCATTAGAAAAATGGGGGTTACTTTTCATCTCTTCCTCTTTTTCTTTTCTTCTTGCTTCTTTTTTGAATTTGTTTTTGTATTCTCCGTATGGACGAATAGAAACTACACTGAAGAAAACCACTTAATTCTGCATTCTAATATGAAAGTATAACAACTATGGGAACGTGTGACACAAAACATCTTTTGAAAAATTCATCATACTTACAAAGGAGGCCATTCCTGACACTCATGTTTGTATATATTTTAAAACAACTGTTCCAATGAATGAATTAGAAATACAAATTCGGCTTTTATGGAAATGAAACCAAAAATTAACACATTTACCTGTGTCTTCTTGTTACGGCAATATGTTTCTTCTACCTGCTCACATGAGTACTGCGTAATCAACCAATATGTCCTATAAGAGGTACAATAAGCTATGGGTTGAGATTATATTGCAACAAAATAAATAAATAAATAAATTAATAAAACCCAAGATCTCTTCGGGCCTTTTAGTGAATTTTCATTGCAGCTTGGTTAATATTTAGATGTGGGTTTTTTTTTGGAAGCACGTAAAGGACGATACACAACCATGCCATCTAGTATCTTTATTATGCTTTTACTTTACCTAAAAATTCCTGTTTAGTCCCTTTGGAGGCCCCGTATAACGTAGCTTATTGATTCGTTTTTGTACAGGGTAGACAAATGGCAAGATATAGTACAACAAAACACTGTTATCCGCTTTATTCATTCATTATGATTCGTATATGCACTTTGCACTGGAAGAGAGGACTATTTATAGAGAGAAACGAGATCTGACTACTAGTATTTGGAAGCTAGATCTTGTTCTCTCTTTAGAGTGCAGAATCATGAGAGAGAGAGAGAGAGAGAGAGAGAGAGAGGTGGGGTGGAAGAACATGGAGTTCTGTATGGCTTAGAATAAAGTTCAGTCTCTTTGCTACATGTGAGATTATGTTAATTCATATCTAGATAATGTTTTGCATTTTTAATGGTTTTTGTTTTTAATGTGATACACACCTTGAGCGTGTATCTCTTGTGACAGGATAGCTCTTACCTCTGTCTAGTTCAGGCAGAGTTATCTCTCTAAAACACTGTGGCGTATATGGTTCTGTCCTTGTCATATTGACAATCTAAGGTTGCTCACTACGACAATGTGTGGCACGCATGCTGAAGTAGGATACAAGGCATATTTATTTCACCAAACGTCAGCATTGAGGTCTATGGAAAAACAACTGGTACCATGATACATCTTAGTAGATGTGGGACATTTCGGTGGATGTAAGCTGGTGATTAAATGTATCCATGCGTGTGGTGTGTGTTTGCGTATGTGTTGTTGCGGATAATACTCAGTTTTGTGGCACTGTATTTGTTGAACCAACTAGTAGGAGAAGAAAACCTGGCCAAATCGATTTAGGTTTCCTTTATTAGCAATGATATGCTTTGGTCGTATTGCTAGACATAAGAAAATAAAAGAAAAGAAAAGAAAGAAAATAAACTAGAAACAGTGCTTGGCATATCTTAGTCCACAGCATGGACCCGTGCCGTGCGCCCCAGTATCTACTCCCATCCAGCTACCACCACCAGACCGTAACAAAAAAATCTTCCTTACGCTGAGATATTATGCCAGATAAGTCTACGTCCCGGTCATCTCCACAGTCAAACAAAATTTGTGATGACTTTAATGAATGCTCGAAGAAGAGCAAGAAAACTGTTATGGTAAATCAATACATCATGTACAGGCTTACCACAGTTTTAAAACAAAAAACACTACATTTTTGCATGTATTTAAGCACAGGGGCTCGTTACAAATGAAATTAAGAATATGCCGGTACGTCCTATTACCGCGTTACTACTTAGAAAACATACCCCAACAAGTTTCAGTATACATGCCTCTTCATTTTTATTCTACTGCATCAGTAATCAAGGTGTGGTGCATTTGTCACGTTTAAAACGGTATTGCCAAAGTGCTAGTTTTTCCGAGGTGACCTCTAACTGGATGTGCTTGAAAGGGAACGTCCTATTACAGCGGCAATTGAAAAATACAGTGACCGTCGGTAGTACGGTATCAAAATAAAAAAAATCAGGAAATATTATGTAAAAGCAACACTTTTAATAAAACAAATTCACCATCAAATGCGTAAATTTAATCAAGATCTTAATATACCCGAATTGTAGTAAATCCTATTAATAATTATGACTTATGATATTCTTATGTTATATTTCATAGCATACTTATAGTTAACTGCAATCCCCGTAAAATTTAATTGTATGCCCCATGTCTAGAAAAACCTTTTATGAATTTGAAGGGATGACATGGTTCATTAACTTGCCTTTATACTACGGATCTAATAACCCACACTAAAACAAAACTCACGAGTTTGACAATACACCCTTAATGTGTCCCCCATAAGTTAGATAACAATTTTTATCAAGGAGCGTCAGTCAGATCACCAATTCTGCTGGTGTTGTTTAAATTGTGAAGCAGAATATTTGTAATCATTGTGCACGGCACGATTTTATATGTGATAAGCTCAAATAAGGGAGTGAAACCGGATGTGGTATCAATGGGATTTGATCACTTGCTCAGATTTATACATGTAAAAGAAATCTCCAACTTTGTTTACCCTTAATACAGTTATTCTTCAAATTTGTAATATTCACGGCTATATCAACTTCCTGACATTATGTTTACATACAGATTATTCAGATGTTACTAATGGTGACATCACTGAAAAACAAATGTTTAAATACCGCGGTAATAGGTATACAGCAGTAATAGGACGTGCAACTATATCGCTCAATAGATAGAGGGCTGGGGGTTCAAATCTGTAGAAAGTGTTACATTGTTACTGTTTGAACCCTCCAGTCCTCTATCCATTGACCGATACTCGTAATTTAATTTGTAACGAGTCCCAGTGCATGTAAGGGCTATTGGTAAGGCCATCATGTTTCATAGTGTGGGTGGATGTCGTACATCAGAATATCGTGTAAAGAACGTAATAAGTGGAAAATGCTAAAGTGTCTGCACCAGTTGCTGCACGGAATCAGTTGCCACACAATCGTTATTTATTATCGACTCGGTGCCGTATATTTGGAACTCTAGTTGGTTCAGTTCAACAATGATATCCATGTCTGTAGCTCACGTGAGCATCTCAGTGTGCAGACAAAATTATATAATTCGTTTTGTGTATGAACAATTTTAATGCCATTTGTACTGACATGCAGAGCAACACCACTCATTCAAGACATGCTGAAAAAGAGTATTCTTTGTACATGTAATCCGCCATGATGGTCCTGGAGTTATGGACTGCGCGGTTATGTGAGCTGTTGCGTGCGATAGGTAAATAAACATCGTCTACTCATTAGACAAATCGTACCATAAACAGATATTAGGTAGACATTTAAAATAGAGTAATGAAAACTAGATGATGAAGACAACGTTTGTTTACCTGTGGATTTTTATTTTGAATCATAAATGTACTCAAGACCCCTACAATGGCATTTAATTAGATTTAGATGACTGAGTTTTCAGTGCGGCATAAATACTAAAGTAGACACAAAAAAGGATGAATTTTATAACTTTCTTAACATCTACAAATAAGAAAATTTGGTATTCATTACAGCTGTTAAATACACACATTTACATATAAACATAGTTTAAGTTTACTTTCATATAGGATAGTAGATGTAGTAATATGAAGATTAGTGAACTGGAGCAGTATTGCTTACCATATGTAACATTTGAGAAATTCCAATTTTTATTATAGACACAACTCTCAGCAAGAACAGTGATGCGCCAGAGTGACTTGTTCTTGAAGTCAGCTAATCAGACACTTCATGAATTTACATCTCAACTCCACAGTCCAATTGGCTATCAAGGGTAACCATCTTAGAAGTTTAAACACAAGCAGTATCAGTTTTCTGCTGAGGCTGCATCACTTACTTTATCAAGCAACTACAGAAATGTTTTTTCATGCATACTGTTCGTTATTTAATGCATGAAGGTACAGAGTTTTTCCCATACATTTTTGAACGTGTAGTTCTAAACGTACAAGCAGTTTGGTCGTGTGACTGTCGAACGTAATATTTTACCAGTTATATTCATAAAAGTTCTGCATATGTTGATTTCTTCAAATTAGATTTATATTACATGCATATCTTCTAATCTAATGGAGTGTTTAAAAGGTGTGTTAGAGTAAAACGATTGTATTTATTTTTTTAAAAATCTTCTAAAGCAGGGATATAGAAAAAAGTATATTTAATTTTAAAATCTTCTGCAGTGGGGATATAGATGTTTTGAAACAAAAGTCTCATTAGTTACCACTGCATGGAGGAGGGAGACAGTGTGATTTATTTGTCTGCCATTCTTTTCTTTGTGATGCTTTCTCATACATACTATTGCTCAAGTTTTTCAATCAAATCGGTAAAGCTCAGCTTCAATCAATTTAATTTCCTACATATAGTAAGTACTTGTGGATTAATTGATGTTCTAGGGCTCGAACTTTTTTGAATTGCTACTTATCCTGCTGGATAAGTGATCATACTGTAGCTACAGTACTTTCCGTTGTTTATATTGAGAAAAAAATGGCTCATCTTTACCCATCCACCCACTCATCTGGACCAGTGGATGCATTAATTGTTTACCCCCAGTATCTAAAATTACTTTGCTTCTGTTAGCAATTTAAATTTATAACATTAAATACTACAACATTCAAAGTAAATGAAGCTTGGATGAAAACTTTGATGTTGAATGAAAAACATTTTGTATATGTATTGCCAGTGCGGCTATGTCTATACGTTACAATCTTTGTTAACAAGAGGTAGAGAAATCAATTTCAGCATGTATAATGATTTTCATTTATTTAACAGGAGCACAAGATTAGGGAAGAACTGAAGAAGTGAAAAAGGGACAGCAAATAATAGAAAGCAAGCTTGACAAGATTTCTTGTCAAAATACAGACATTTTAAAGAAGTTACAGGCACTGACAGCTGAATGCATGAGAGTCAAGACACAGAAATGGAGCAAAGTAAAAGTTCCAGTTGAAATTAAGGTTTGCATTAATTAGTAGGATGTATGTGCATGAATTTTCATATTCGGTTTAAAAGTTAGTTATACACTATACTGTCTCTGGGGTGTTACAGAAGTTAATTTTGAACTTAGCTGAAGAGCAAATTTTGGCTAAGGAAAACTGTTACCTAGTTTAAATTTTCTCCTGGCACATATTTGTAGTTACAATGCATGAAGATTTCATCATAGACAAACACTAACTTAAAGTTTTGTCAGTGATTGCTTGTGTTTAGATACTCAGAGAACTGGAAAGAAAGTTGTTTTCTTTAAATAAATAAAATATTTGTACCGAATTTGTTTCAAAATTTGCTTTCTATACATGATGCCCAGAAAAGTGGTGAAAAGGAGGAATTAGTATGGAAGACCACCAATGAAACTGGTCACAAGTTAAAGTAAGCTAGTATCCAGGACATTATTTATGAGGTCAGTTGCTTGTCATTTTTATGCTGAGCTACTACACCTCTTCATCGATAACTCGAGAACGACAGGGTTCATAAACACAGACTGCTGGATATGAGAGTGTGCGAGATAGCAATGAAAACTGAAATTTTGGTTAACTGTTGAGAGGAAAAGGAAAGAACAAGTTTCATTGATACATTACAATTATAATCTCAGTAGTCCAACACAAATATTAATCTAATGGATTTAAAACTGATAAATATAAAATCTTAAATCGTTTAAAGTCTGTAAATTGTTTTATAGACAACAGCTTGCAATGGTAAAATAGGAGTTGCCTCCCTTCCATACCAAGTGTAGCCATTGTAAACAAACATCGACAAAATAAGGCTTCACAACTTGAATTGTACATGGACATTCATGGGTTATTCGTAAAATCATTTTGCAGGACCCTTATTTGTTTCCTTCTAATCTAAAGATAACAGCGAACACTATTACAAGAAACTTGTGATTCCTTGCTTTTGCAATCTATGTAGAAGTTCCAAACTTTATGCAAAATGCACACTTGGTATTTATTCATTGCATATAATTTTATATGTTTTTTTGTGTCTCTCCAGCAGCTACATTTCTTTTTCTTCACAGTAAATTAAGTTCTTTTTGATGTTTAAAGACAACACAGTTGGTATACCCATAGGACAATGCTGATTTCAGCATAAGTCAAGGGATCATATGCAATTTTTTTAAATGTAAATTGCTATTGCTATGCAAATCAATTCTCTGTTTTTCTTATTTTGACAAATTAATGTTTATATTTTTAGATGTTATCTGAGGAAAACAAGGCAATGAATAACTTCATAAGGACATATGTTAAAGGGCTGTACGGTTCTGCAGAAACTAGAGTAATAAATGGTATACACAATTAAAGAATTAGGTTCCATAAGTTTATGTATCTTGTTTTGAATATAAAAAAAAGTTTTTTTTATAAACCTTGAAATCCAGGATAAATCATACAATATAGCATTGTGGTGGTACAAGTCCCAGAAAAGAGGTGGGAATTGCCTTTCTGATTTAAAACATTTTGCTAGCTTAAAAAAGTTAAAAAGTATGAAGATAAATAAATGGTATCAGGTTTGAGAGGTTTTTGTTTATGGGTTTGGGGATGACATTTTTACAAAATCTTTAGTTTTTAGCCTATCTTGTGAGAATAGTTTTAGAGGCATGATGATAAGTAAGTATCTAAGAAATGTTGGTGATCTTAAAAATGTACTTCTTTGTAACTGCATTGATTCATACATTGCAAAGTTAGCAGTAATTAACAGAAGTAAAGTACATTTAGCAAGATGTCAATTAAAATATGACCTGTTAATAACTTGGAAAATATTGGCTTCAGTGGAAAAGCTACATGCACTGAACATTTGGAGACAATTAAAATCTGTTGAGTCCACTTTTTCAGTAACTGTTGTATTTTGTGTCAGTTAAATTTTGAAAAAAGTATTTTATTTTTACCCTTACCCTATCAGAAGAATTGTTTTCATATACATTATTGAAATCAGCAGTATGGAAAAAAGTTTGGGGAAAAATAATATTTCTGAAATTTCATACTCTTTTATTTTTATTTTTTTTTCAGCTGAAATGGAGACATACTTCCAAAGTTATAAACAAAAAGAGCACAAAAGAACAACAAACAAAGAAGAGGATCATAGGAAAAAAATTAAAAGATATGGGAGAAAGAGAAGGGTAATCTCTTTTAATAATATTTAAATATTGACTCTCCCCATTCACACCCCAAGAAAAATATCCGCATTCAAGCAAATAACTAAAAATATACTTATGTGCAAATTGTTGAAGTAAATGTCAAAATGTCACCATTTTAAATCTTATTTTGGAAGGAAGAATTGTTATTAGTATTGTTTTCAGTACTGTGTCTATCAATCTATCTGCCTATCTATCTTTGTGTATGTGTTTTGCTGATGCTGGCCCCCAAGTCTGTCCTGAATCCATTTTATCACAAAAGCTATTAAATTTAGAGCCACGAAATTTTACACTCTTGATTTTGGTCATAATTAGATGACCTGGTTAGATTTTTAGGCCATTGCAACCATTTTTGTGACTTGAGATTGTTTATGTCTGCAGATTACAATAATACAAACATTACAGTAGTGGGGGCATACTAGGTGTTTAAACCTTTTCTTGCGATCTTGTTCAAATTACTCTTTTATGGTCAGGTTTATTATTGTGCTGACAACTAACATATATAGAAATAAACATAATTTTAATAGACGGGTATGTTTAGTCTGAACATAATAATTTAAATATAGATACAGGTTTTGAAATAAGACATTTTTTTAGAGTTGAACCTGGAACCATAAAACAAACTTAGTATGATTTCGAAGTAAAGTTCGTGATTTTGCTCTTCAGTCTAAATCTAGCAATCTTGTTGGATTAAAATTACATGCAACTTGTATATGACTGTTGATATGTCTTAAGCTCAAACTTTAGCAACATTCATGACTCGGATACCTAGACATGTGTTGCAATGGGCTGGGGAGAGGGGAACATATGATAGGCAAGACAACATTTTTTAATTTAAATTTCTGTTTCCTGATGACAAACAATATTACCGCTCTCTAATTTTGTGCATTGGTTATTGTGAGAAAAAAAAAAGATAAATTGGTTCCCCCAAAACATATAGTAATGACTATTTAATTGTGTGCAAAAATAAATACCATGCATTATAAAAGTTAGTTAACAGTAATTGTATTGATTCTACACTCTTGTTTCTTTAAATTTCAGAAGCTGCAGTGGCGATTTAATGCATTAAAGGCAAAAAACTCTTGGAATGCAGATCAAAAATAAAAAATAAAAAGGTCTTACTGATGGATACCATGAGTTCTGAGGAGGAAAGGCAAAGTAGGGATGAGACTGTATTTATTGTAAGGCCATTTTCCATGACGTTCCGAGGAGTTTGTTGGACATTTTAAATTAATTGGATACAAAAGGAAAAAGAATGAAGTCCAGTCAGTCAAAGAGGCAGGAGATCAAGAGAGTCAGAGGACCTTCTCCATGTACTAGGAGCAAGCCAGTCACCATAGATGAAGGAGATTCTTGGGCATTTTCTTAAAGCTGTTTGTTTGCGAAGTTTGAAAGTTCTGTTTTTCAGGAAGTGTTGAGTCATTGTCACTTTATACAAATATTTTGCAAGTGCAGAAATTTTGTTGCAGAATTTCGATACTGCGATGGAACTTCATCTTTGAAGTTGATTACGTTTATGTTTATAATTGTAAAAGATATTTCGATATACTGCTTCAAAAACAAATCATTGTTGAATTGAAGTGTGTTTTTAATTTCCATCTATATACACAAACCTTCAAACTGATTATTTCTTGTGTCTGTAATAACCTTTCTCTGAATCTTCTCTCTCTCTCTCTCTTTGAATACAGGTAACATAGCATAAGTCCACACAGATCATATACAGTAACTCAATATCTTTGAAAAACATTTGAAAGCAAGAAGATTTATTTGAGATTTTAGTGAAAGTATTTAGTAAAAACTGATGTTCCTGTTCCTCGCACTTAAAATTCATTTTACAGCTTATTTGGGGGAAAGGACACCAAAGAAAGAATTTTTTGATCAGCATTTGTAATGCACTGTTTACATAAATCTGAAAATTTATTATCAGAAATAACTCAGGTTTAATTGCAATTACTTTGGGTGTACAACAGTATGATTTTATTAAACCTGACACATCTATATGTTTACTTGAAAGTAAATGCACAGTAAATTTACACAAGTTTACATAAATCGTATATTGAATTAAATTTTGAAATTTACACGTGATATAATGAAATTTAATCCAGATTTAATTGAAAAATTATTCAAGTTTACTAAAAAATGCTCTTATTATACCTAATATATCCATACATTTACTCTCAAATAAATCTCATATTTATACACATTTAATACTACAGTTAAATTTGTTTAAATTCATGAAGTTAAGGAGAAAATAAATGCCTTGTAAACTTCAAGTATTTGTCACATTTATAGAAATAACAAAATTTACTTATACTTAGTAAATGACACATTTACTTGACGAAAAATGGGAATTTATTGATCATTCAAATGCCATTTTTCACGCAGTGTTGCACCCAACCCACAGGAAAAGCATGGTTTAAATATTAACCTACAGGAGTAAACAAACTAACCTCTCTTATGAAGAGAATGTCAACAAATGCTGGTCTCTCAACTGACAAAAAGTTATCCAGCCCCAGAATTTTTCCAAATCAAATATCCAACAACTGGAATGCTATTTCTTCCGCCATATGCAATACTGTATCTGTGGTGAATGTCCATGGTACAATCGACACAATATACACCAATTCACACCATACTCTGACCCTGCAGAGGTCCTTGGGCTACCACCTGCTTTACATCACTTCCGGGGGGAAAATCTCGTTTCTCCATCATTCAATGTAAAACTTCCAGGTAAGCATCTTCTAAGGACAGAGTTGAGTTGAAGTTTAACAAAATTTACTACTGATCGCGGTCTCCAGACAAAATATGACGGCTTCTCAGGAGAGACAACAACAAGCAAAAGGTCAGTTTGAAATAGTATTTGCTATCATAAAACTTGCAAATCAAACAATAAATCATACAATCATGTCAAAACATGCAACCGAATTAGAACAGGGTGAGTCTTGTGGCTACACTACGCAATTATAAGTCACATCCGAGGAGAATTCCAGTTTTCCAGGCAGACAATGTCAAAGTATGACTGCGACATTTCTCTGGACGAGAATGGGAGGGTGGGCATATTTTAACATTCTTGCGGTTGAGTGGAAGATTGAAACAGGTCTACTCCATGCCCTGACCCTGCAGGGGTTCTTGGGCTACCATAAGCTATAAACCACTTCTGGGAGAAAACTCTCGTTACTCCAGTACTCCATGTCAAACTACCAGGTAATCATTTTCTATAAGCAGAGGGGAGGGGAGAACCTCTTAGCGGCAGGGTTGGACGGTTGCAACGGCTGTACACTATACCAAGACCCTACGTGGAGTCTAAGTGTACCAGCCGATATAAGTCATATCTCGGGGAAACCGCGTGTTTTCTCAGCAGTCAATTTCAAAGAATGACGGGAACATTTCCCTGGACAAGAATGGGAGGGTCGGTGGCACCTTGGAACATTCCTGCTATCAGGGTTGACGATTCAAACAGGTATAAACCATACCGAGTTTCTTTTCAAAGGTAGCCGGATTAAAGCATATGCATTTGTTCAGGGCCGATTTAACCACTAGGAAAACTAGGCTGTCGCCTAGGGCGCCAAAATTTTGGGGCGGCAAAAAACTGAATGAATAAGAAAAGAAAGAAAAATAGCATAATATAGAAGATAATAAACATCTAAAAATAGAAAGAGAAAAACAGAAAGAAGAATAAATGTGTGTGGGGATGTTAGCGTCCGCGGCGCTACATTCTTCGACTTTGACAATCATTTTCGAAAGTTAATTGTGGTTGAGGGGGGCGCAAACCTGAAGGTTCGCCTACGGCTCCAAATACCCCTGCGCCGGCCCTGCGTTTGTTCTGAACACACATGCCGTAAGGAAGATTTTTTGTTACGTTCTGGTGGTGGCAGCTGGTCGGGAGTAGATACTGGTGAGAGTGAGTTGTTTTAGAATATAGGTCAGTTTCTTTGTTCCCCTCAAGGAGGGTATATTCAGTATCAAAAAAGATGCTGGACATGGTTAATGAGTCCGACGTAAATTTAATCGTAGGATGGAAATTATTGGCTAACTTCTTGGCCTAGCTAGTATTCAGGGTAGGGGCGCCCGGCACGGGTCCCTGCTGTGGACTAAGATATGTCAGGCACTGTTTCTATTTTATTTTCTTTCTTTTATTTTCTTTTCTTATGTTTAGCACTACGATCAAAGCATATCATTGCTAATGGAGGAAACCTAAATCGCTTTGGCCAGGTTTTCTTCTCCTACTAGTTGGTTCAACAAATACAGTGTCACAAACTGAGTATTATCCGCACACACATATACGCATACACACACATGCATGTATACATGTAATCACCAGCTTACATACACCAGCTTCAAAACAGAGGTACACATTCTTATGAGTTGAATTAAGGGCTGGATTTAATTTAGCTCTTATAAAATATTCTAATTTTTTCCAGCAACAGTTCACTTGATTACATTGCAAAAATGTAAAAGAAGAACAGACTTGTATCAACCCATGACATTTTATGCAAATGTTTGTTGATTGTTAAAATATGTGCAAAAATTTGATCTGAAAGTTTGCCAATTTGTTTTCTATCGTGCACTTAAATAGTACGAGCTATATGCAAAAATATCATCAAAAATATGTGCCCATGTTGATTCCGTTTTTTCATTTTTGCTATGTTTGACCTTTATTAACCTTTCATAACAATTATTTGTGATCTTTGTATGGTTACATAGGTAGAGGATATATCCTATCCCAGACACTCAACTCTTCAAAGTGAAAAATAAAAATACCGACTACAAGGTAAACCAAATCGATTCATGACGTTCGTAACAAAGTTCTGTAAGATATCTTCCACAAATAGTCTTTCTAAAAACCTATAGATTTTATGGTCTAAAGGTCAGAGGTGACGTCCCATTAAGTCTAATAAGAACATAATGGTTTCTGCACATTAAATTTATTGTGTTAAGTGCCTACATACAAGACTATTAAACACGGGGTGGGCGTATAATGTGCCGTTCATAGTACTCCTGTCACCAGACTGTAGTGGATACCCTTTCCACGTGTTAAAGGAGGTTACGTAGACAATGTGACTCTTTCGATTGTTTTCGCTTTTTGAAAATCATGAGCGGTGATATCATTTTCATAGAACATTACGCTCCCAAAAGTCAAAACCCACAGCCTTCTGCATTGCTGTTTTCAAGGTCTTTATTTAAATACTCTATGATCTGGACTTTATCATTCGAATCGCTTTCTTGACATAACAAATGTGGGGAGTGCCTGTTGAGGATAGTTTCCAAATTTTTTAGTTTTTTGTTTTTGTTTATCCTTTTATTAGTTTTCAAATAATTAATTCATTTCAATCTATCAATTGTAATTGATCATGTAAAAATATAAATTATACACGGTTTTATATGTGCAAATGTTCGCCGGAGCCGCAGGGAAAGACTTTTAACCCCAGGCTCAACCTCTTTCCTCGAGCCTCGACAAACGTTTCGCATAGCGAATACATGTCTTTACGATCCCGATCCCGATCCTCTAACTGCCATCAAAGCAACAATGTACATACATATTACATCAACATGAGATATTTGATTTTCCATTTTGCATGCCACGAAGCAATTTAAGCCAACGTGAATCTTTCGTTTGCATATAGGGTGCCTTATTTTACGTTTCTTGGAGCATAATATGTTAACATATTAAAGGCTGATCCGCATAAGAATTGTGTTCAATGAGAACAAAAGTAAATGACAAGCAAGTTTGACTACATTGTTTTGATCTGTAAATGAACTTACAACGGCTATTGTGTGCGCGTAAGTTTAACAATATATGTATGTAGGACATGCATCTGTATGTTTCGTAGAGGCACAAACGCCATGTGAAATTATCACGACTCGTGTCGAAAAGCACAAATTTAATTTTATTCTGTCTGAACAACAATTTCTAGGAATTCTTTACTTTACGCTTCTGTTAGGAAACTCTTATAATTGTAGGTTGTATATATGCGAATGGGTAGAAATCGAGACTCAGAAACTACTGTCTGTGACTAACATGTCGCATCTGAGGCGATTGGAATTCAATTAAACCTGTATGGCGGAATGTTTGAGAAATGCCTCTTTAAAAATACACAAAACCCTTCAAATTTTGTTTTTCTTCCGAGTTGGGGGAAAGATCGGTTTTACATTGCGTAAGAATGTCATCATCTTAAGTCCCCGACGTATCACTGTATTATATCATGATTTTACGACCCCGACATATCCCTGTATCATATCATGGTCTTATGGACCCGATTTTTTTTTTCTTCACAAGTAAAACTGTCAAGAATGTATTTCTTTTTTTAAATTGCACACCAGATAGTAATAAAAAGAAAATACACTAATCGCTGCCATGTCAGTACACCACATTTATAAAAGCCTGATTACAACGGTCTGAGTTTGTTCAGCATTTCATTAATTCAGACTTGACAAGCTCGCTTCAAACATTACCCTACCTAGTTGTAAATACTATGGTCTCGACACGCTGCACGTATAATAATATTAATTTAATATAAATGCCTTCATAGTTTCTATCCGATGTTTAAAATTAAGTAAACATTCAGTTTTCGAATTTCACATATATTAAAAGATCGGTTCATTTTCATATTTCGTTTGAAGGATCAAGATTGAAAATCAGTGTAAGAAATCCAGACTGACATAAAACTATCCTAACATTTAAAAATTTATTATTGAAAACACTGCATATACTTCATTAATGTAAGGAATTTAATATGTAGACTTTTTCCCTCAGTGAATCAAGATCAAATATCAATGTCGGAAATCAAGCTTGACTAAACATTCGTCTGAAATTAGAAAACAAATAAATCAAAGCAATTATCGTCAAATTAAAAACTGGATTAAGTAATAAAATAAGGAATATAAATGTGAACTTTTTTCTCTTCTTGGATATAGATCGAAAATCGATGTTATAAAATCCAGGTTAATAACAATATAATAACACTAAAAATTTGATAAATTAGATAGTTTATGTACATCCAGGGTTTCCACTAGGATATTTGTTCAGAGGTTCAGTGTGATCCCTGCATAAGTTTCAAAGGGTCCGAGTGGGACAGTAGAGGGTCAAAGAGGGACAATACCAGATCAGATATAATGGGTAGAAAGTCAATAAAAAAAACACTTAGATATATTTATATTTTCACATATGATAATATAAACAGAGAGACAACTCATTATTGATTTAGTCTTATATGCCTAATTATTTGTGTACCAGAAAAGATTTATTTCGGATTTTGATCTCATTTAACATTAGTTTATATCTTCATTTACTGTATTCTTTATTGATTCACGTCATACCCAAATATGCTGGGGCTTCTTGATTTTTTTGTTCTTTTTTTTTTTTTTTTTTTGCTGTCTTGTTTCGTTTTGGTTTGTTTGGTTCATTGTTTCTTTGTTTGTTTCTCAACATCCATTTAGTTATTGCTTCATTAAATGCTGAATTGTGCGCTTGTGGAAGTTGCGTTTTACAGAAATTAACTCATTTACATAAGCATTAAAACCTGGACAGTACGTTATACTGACGAACTTCAGCGACTTTGGACTGCAGAATGTGAGCATCTCCTGAAGACAGGAGAAGACTCGAAATTTAAATCACTAAATTTTTTATTTTAGTAAAATGCTATCTGAAACTTTGATTACCTCTGCTAACTTTAGTGGCATATATTCAAAAATGGAATTAAAACATCGCTACTTCATCCAAAGGAAAGAATTATTCTCTTTTTAAACAGAACCTGAATTTTGAAAATTACTTATTATCTATACATCGAAAAACGTATTACCTTTAGCCCAAAATTTAGAATGAATAATTACAGACTCCCAGTCGAGGTATGGCATTGGGAAACATACCACATCATCGCAGAAAATGTAGATGAATTTTTGTTTATCTGTCCATTCTTTTCAAGTGAAAGATCTCCATTATTGAAACCTCATTTTTATATTAGACCAAATGTTGTCAAATTTAAAGGAGCACCTAACATCACATTCACATTAGAATTGGATAAATTAAAGAAAGGATATTTATACAATCAGGATTGCTAATAATGCTATTAATAATCGTGATCATCAGTTTCCGTGTTTTAAAAAACGCACTGTTGATCTAAAAAGGGGCCAATCTGGTACTGTATTTGTCAGGGATTGTATATTTTGTTATACATGGTAGACCAGAAAGACGGTCGTAGAATGCATGGAGCAGCTGTTATGATATGCACATGTTCCTGCAAATTGGCTTATAAATAGTTTGTTCTTGGCTTTCTAACATGACGAGAAGGCCTTAACTCCTTTGAATGTTTATTTGTAAGGTCTCACACGAAGAAATCTTTCTTTCTGGTTTTATAAAGAACATATTATATTACATTTGAATGAGTGAAATTTTTCAACAAAATGCAGATTGTACCTTACTGTACTTATTGTACAATACCTTTATTTTATTATGTCTACCTGGTTTTTAAAAATGCCAAATGTAGTGCCCCACATACACACTATTGATAATGCATAAACGTACAAATAATCTTCCCTGTGTTTTAATGATGTGTGGACTTAATGAGCGAAAACACAAGCAATATTGACTCTTGAACTGGAAAATATTATTCTATGATGCTTGAAGTAATTTCTGGGTGAGGTACATATGATATGTACCAGGTTTCAATTCTGTATCCCACAAGGATTTAGAATTATAGGGCTGAAATAGAAAAAGTAAAATCTTTGATTTGTATACATATTTGTGCCAAGTTCAACTCTTTATCCGAAACAGCTATACATTTTAGGATACAAGCGAAAAAATGAACACGCAAACAACTGGATTTGACCTTGAATATAGGAACCTTAATGTGGTATACCTCACCCCTAATGATGAAATATAAATGGACCCAAAAGACCTTTTATCACTTACCAATTAGCAATTATTCAGTTAGTAGCAACGGTTCTAAAGATGTGTATAACCTATTATTGAACTCGAATGTTATGCTAACCGATGGAACAAAAGATAGCAAGAAATTTTCAATTTTGCAATGGATTATTGGCGACTAAATATTCTAAGGTATATATATATATATATATATATATATATATATATATATATATATATATATATATATATATATATAAACTTTAACCAATGAATGAATTTTCCCATAAAATATTACTTGTCTTTTACTGATAAATCTACTTTTGAACACAGTTTGCAACAACAACAAAAAATGACATTTTCTGGCAAAGGTAGTGCGTCGTATTTCTGTACTGTTTACACAGCATTTTCGGAGTAAGAATTCTGATCATGTGCTAACATGAACTGTGATTCTAATGAGCTTTTTATACATAAATGCTTAAATAAGCACGCTCAAAACGATGCTGTTATATGCAAAAATGATTTATTTATTGCTTAAGAACTTAAGTTACCGACCATTTATTTTTATTATTTGGGCAATGTTTTTTTTTGTTGTTTTTTTTTGAAGAAATTTCCGGCCCCCAATTAGCTTCAAAAAAATATACTTCCTCTGATTCGTAGAGACAAGAACAAATCATATATATTATATTAGTGGGGAATAAATATCTTGGGGCAAAAGACACAAATATTCTGGTTCGAAAGAAAATCTCAGCCACGAGCCCAACCCCCACCCGCGAATATTAAATAGTCGGTCCCTAAGTTCCCTCTCTTGCAACAAGCTAACATCGACCTATATTTCCTTCTTAATTTTTCCAGCCCTTAACAAGGCGATGATTTTGTCGTCCGTCTGTACATCTGTATTTCCTTCCGTCCATTAGTAATGTAGTAAATCTCCTCCAACACGGTTTAAGATACAGCTTTAACATTTTGAGATGCGTTTGAGGTGCTCTATAGATGTGCCAAAACGGTTTTCAAAATGTCATATGGCCCCTGGGGACGGAACTGGGGGTTGGATTGTTTTAAACTATCTTCAATTCTTTTTTACATGTTCTAGTTGGAGATCTGAAACTTCAAATGTGTCATCGTCAGAGCCAGGGCTATGGCATATTAACTCACTTTATTATTACACCCCCGGATGTTGCCACAGGGGTTGAGGATGATGCCTTTGGGTAATAACTTGGAAACTGTTGAGATGCCCACCTGATGGCTATGTATAGGTTAGAAGGACATGAGGAGACAAAATCAGACATACATCCAATACACACCCTAGGTCATACCCTCAAAGCAGGAGACATGCCCCTGGGTCATAACTTGGAAATTGTCTTACACCTGAAGTCTGAAAAGGCGATGCTTTATTAGATTCTTTTGTTGCTTTGGCATAAAAGTTGTTCTTTCTAACTATTTTATGCTACTAAAACATGTATGTACCTATTCTCGGGTAAGTAATACCGCGCACACGAAAATAGATTCTTTATACTATGTGCTTGCCAAACTTTAAACAAAAGTCACATAAAAGGTTTTGATAGCTTCAGAAACAATATCACTAAATTCATTTTAAAAGACGAATTCACATGGTCATAGTTCCAAATTACACTATGTAGAGGAGTATTTTTAATAATATGTGAAACTATGTCTTTCATGCGTCCAATCCCCGGAGAATACAAACCAAGGTTTCGCCATTGACATTAGATGGCACTACTGTATTCCATTCGCCAAGTTTTCTTTTGTTTTAAATTGTGTTAAGCTTTACAGAAACAATAGGCTGCTATTAAAAGACAAGATATGTTTAATCAGGATAATAGTCTAGCGGCACATTTAGAAAAGTGATCTCTAAAAGGGGGACACTAGATAAATATTATTTTTTTCATTATACTGCGCGATTCATCGGACGATAGAGACTGCAGAACGTGGTTTTACACAGGACATTTCGTACGGCTGAATTTGGAGTTTTGTTCAATTCCAGCGTGCCGAATATTTGCGATGTTATTGGTGCCAAAGGTAATCTTTTACCGTGCTCTTTCATTGTTATAACTGAAGTCAGTATGGTCCAATGTAGCACTGAATTGTTGCAATCGACGTGTTAAAAGAGGAGAAGCCTTGCTCTTATTTTTATCCTGACAAATTAGTGATGTAAAGGAGGTTTGGAGGCACAGCAACAGAAGCCTTAGGAGCCCTGGAAAGATAATTGGATCTGCTCGGAGCATTTTAGTTTTCATCAGATGCTTTCCATTGTTTTCCATTCTACGTGGATAAGGGGGTGATTAAGTTTCAAGCTTGATGCAGCACCGTCAGTCTTTAATTATACATTGAGAGACCAGGATGATTCTGGTACCTCATTTACTATAAAAAATATTTTCGCTATGTTGGGCCCACCTATTTCATGCATAAGTCCCATTTTAGTCTGCGAAAGAAAAAATTTGTGTTCTTCACAGAGAATTAATAATATATTCAGCCTCCAATGACCTGCCCCCCCCCCCGCTTTAAATTGTCAATGCCCAAATTAATCTTAATTTAAGGCCACAACTAGTTTGCACTATTTAAAACCTGGGCACCCTGATATGGCAAAAAGAAATTTTAACAAAATCGAGCATTCTTACCTCATAACGTGATCAGATTCAGATTCGTTCCTCCATAGCGATCGACAACAATACTCGACAGGAAAGTATGGTGGGGTAGTTTGGGGGACCTGTGCCTTATAGTTGTAAGAACATATATAAATATAATGATCCGAAATCACAAGAGAGAGAGAGAGAGAGAGAGAGAGAGAGAGAGAGAGAGAGAGAGAGAGAGAGAGAGAGAGAGAGAGAGAGAGAATAGAATTTAGTTTTACCAATCGGTGTGCCCAACAAGACCGTCGTCGACATGGCGAGAATCATCCCATTCACGCAGAATCAGAGGACCAATACGAGTGATAATTGAATTCTGGTACCTTTGATTCATATTTATATTGGGTATCAATAATAATAGAATCCTTTATATGCATCGGTGTAGGATAGGAAAATTCCAACTGAGGGTCAGACTTTTACGTCTAACACGAGGTTTTGCCGAGCGTCTCAGGCACAATTTTTATTCCTAGGGTTCAACTTTCCTATCCTACATTGAAGCATAATAAAGGATTCTTTTTCTCACATTTATCAACGGAAAATGAGGCTCAAAGTAAAATGGCGTATTGTGAATATGGATGTAACTTTCAATCAGAAAAACATACATTGAAAATTTCCTTACCTTAAGATAGAGGGTAAAAAGTTAGGTTTAAATTGAAATATTCAGTGTAATCCTTAAATGACATTTTAACACATTTTAGCTTTCAAAGAATAGTGGTTGAAACGGCTATGGTAATGGCAATACACAGCGTTCGAGTTGTGTACCGCAGAGAGCTTGCGCAATGAAACATATGTGAACAGGTCACAAAATAAAATCCACTCTTATCCAGAAGATTAATTGAGACAGACAAAAATTAATAAAATCGTTTAACTTTGATATAGAATTTATTTTTACCCCTCAGAAATAATAATGAGAACAAGAATTTTTAAGAATAAACGTTTACAACAACGGCTTTCTCGACTCGAATTTGCACCCAAGAAGCCGTACATGTATGTAGATCGATCAGTGCAAAACGGCCTGTTTGCGACACATTTCAAGGTCAACCACTGCTCACATTAGTACGTAAATGTGTTGCAAATAGTGTTTATCTTGATTATTGTGAAAGAATGTTCAAGCGATGATGGAAATCGGGAAGTGTTTGCTACTTTGTGTACACTACTTTTGCAATAGACGGCCAAAATAGTCCACGAGTCAGGGTAAAGGTCACGTGTGAGGTAGGATAGAGCTTTCCACACTGAAAAGCATCACCATACACATATAGGAATGTGAGATTATTAACATCACTTGCGTCGAAGATCTCCTCAAGTTCTACGAACGATTCATCGAAATCGTAACATATTATTATCGGCCGATATATCTTACAGGAACCTATTTCTTAGGATAGCCTATTTTGAGGATGTGTCTTTGATCCATGCATTGAACCAAACATGGATTTTGCCTCGAATTTTCTATATAGGCACACAATTTAATAATCGTTAACAATCTATGTTGCTTTAATGAAATAAATATGAGCAGACAAATAATCGCATTGTATTCTCCACTGATAGTAATTTCAAGATCTTTCCTTAACACCTCTTTTCGGGCTTCATTCCATTATTAGTTATACACAAAAGAAGACAAAGATTCTTGCGATTGTGTTCCTAGATTAAGTACTTGTCCCTTCTTGACAAATTCAATCATATCTTATACGGTAAAAAGTACGAGTACAATAACACAGTGTTGTACATATTTTGGGATCTTGTACACAATTTTTAAAACTTTTAAGTCGTGTCTTAGCAGAAAATATGTGCAAAACCTTTATGAAATATCTGAATATTATGAAAAAATAATCTTTGCTTACAGCTTATGCCATATCAACAAGTTGCTGAATTGTACACTAATGAGCCGCCTATTTAAGGCACCAGAATAAAGAATAATATCGCTTGGCCGAGTATATTCTAACCACTTTTGAAAATGTATTCATAATCTTTATGAACAAAAAGTAGAAAAATATGAAAAATTAAACTTTCTGTTTATATATGATAATTTTAAATAATGCCCTGTTATATTCCCAGTTACAGTGCAAACTCACTGACAACCTCTATTGTAATGTGCTTTGTAGGATGAAATTATTGACAATAGTGATTTAATTTCTGAAGGAAAACCTCGAAAAATACATACTTTAGCATTAAAACAATGAATTACTAGTTTGACATGAAAACTAATTCAGCAATTGATCACAATATTACATGAAATGCTAGTCTCACTTAACCAGACAGTTGGTGGCTCTTAAAGAATCTCGCCATATAAGGATTTAGTCATGTAACTTAGTTTCCTTGGTACATTAGCAAGAACAAGGGTTTCCAAAAAAACTGGATCAGTGATTTCATTGGCTATTGAAAATAGGCGATATCATATGTGATTGTAATGATGAAAGTGAAATCACGTTATTGTATACATAGGGCACATGTATCTTTGACTAATTAAAACACACCCTTTGCATTAGAGTCTATTTACAAAGTAATCTTCAATGATCTCCTTTTAAGCTTTCAATGTAGTTTTTACTTGAATGAATCCAGAAATTATGTTTAGAAAATTGTGAAATATGGAAGATGTGTTTTTGTAGTTTTGCTTCTACAGGGATCAATAAGAATAATACAGTGAAATCTGTCTTAAGAGACCACACATTCTTCAAAAAAGGCACAGGGATTAATAATAATAAAAATAGTGAAATCTGTCTTAAGAGACCACACATTCTTCAAAACAAGTACATCTACCAAAATAGGTGGTCTCATTAAGTATCATCACATTTACACAATATAAAATAGATGGAATGATGGACAGGTGGACTATGGCTGAAATCGCCAATTCACTCAATACTCAATTACCGCAAGATGGACTGACTGACAGGTGAACTGAGCATACGATACATTATAGCATACGAAGAACTAATAGAGAAGTAATCTCAAAATTCTTTAATTAACATCTTTACAAGTATTAAACAGTACATAATTATACGTCTTTGGCATTCCTTGGGTCTCATCCTCCACTGCATGAGGTTAGTTGTAAGATGGTAGATAATCATGCAGTATCTATGAGGCGGAATCGCCAGTACGACTAAATGACAAAATTATCAAGGCCGAATAGCCGACATGCACTATCTATGAGGCGGAATCGCCAGTATGACTGAATGATAATTGTTAAGGAAGAATTGCCGATGTTTGAGGCGGAATCGCCAGTATGACTGACTGACTGACATAAATATTAAGGCAGAATTGCCGCTGTATTGAGGCAGAGTCGCCATAACGTGTTATGTCTGTAAGTTGAGTGGATTGGGGACAGAATGCCCAAACGACGATGCATGCCGAGAATGGAACTGGAGTATTATACAGCGGAGAGCAAGCCCCAAGGAACGGACACGTATAGGATGAGAAGTACCCGCAGTTCTGTTAATATTAGCATTAAAGTGACAAACAATATAAGCAAATTAGGAACATGAAACATGAATCAGTACCATATTAAGGTATATACAATTGTGAATCATCATAAATGGATAATACTGTTAGGACCCATGCCAAGGTGTTCACTGTTCAAGGATCCATGCCTGCATATAATATTTATGGTGATAGCAAGACTAAAATCACAATATATTTACATTGCAGTTGTAAGCAATGCTGTGATGCAAGAATCTGTTAGAAAGTCATAAATGCAAGAACTAAACCAAAGTACAAACATGTACGTTCTGCACTGCAATGTTCACGGCTTGTTTCCCATTTGGGGTCAATGCCTGCAATGAAGTTTTTCACAAAATAGCCCTATGCAAGAAACAGATTTGCAGTGCACCGTCAGTAAACTGACTGAACTAAAGCCTAATAGCTGGAACAAACAACAGTATGTAAACGCTGGGTGCACACCCTTCTGGTGCTTAAAACGCGCTAAGTGCAAACGAATCTGATGATCCTGTTCCATAGAACACGGGGTGAACACACTACTGGTGCGAAATAAACCTCACAGTGAGTATGAATCTGATGATCCTACTCCATAGAAAGCCCAATGAAATACTTGGCACAATAAACAGAATCTGCTTACTCCCTTCCCAGAAATAAAATCCATGTAAAGAATCTGAAAGAATACACTGATACACACAAACACTTAACTACATTAGAACACACACACACTTCCACAAAATGTAATCTATACAAGGAAACAAGTAGATGAAACTGCTCATACAGCGGTAGTTCATCTAAGAATGGGCAGGTCCACACATGGCCTGCTGTGCACGTAGAATGGCATCATTCGAGGTCCTGATAGAACGCAAATAGGAATCAGAAGTCCAACGGCCTAGCGTTTTAATAAGGTGGTCCTCGATTCCTGCAGTAGCTGTTGCAGTGGCAGCCCCTATCCGAAAAGAGTGCCCATTGAATTGGCGTTGTGGATTGCCTATTACATGCAGGAGCAGATGTAACTTCTCCAGAAACACTGATCTAGAAAGTCGATTAATACCATCTGTAGTAAATAGGGGGTCAGAAGGCATAAGACAGCCCACCTTTCCACGGATCGCTAGATAATCGTTCATAGCCCTTAAGAGGCAAGTACCGTTATGCACTGGAAAAAGTCTGATCTGCACCCCATATCGGAATGGATCGGACTTTGACGCCCTCAACACTAAAGTCCCATTAGAATTATCTCCAGCAATGATAAAGTCACTGATACGCAAGTACTCCATCTCCTTGGTTGACGCAACCGTAAATTCGCCACAACGTAAGAAACCAAAGAAAGTACACATGCGCACCAATATATCGAAGGAGATGGGTAACCTTGTGCTAGGTGCGTCACTGAGATTTCTTCACACCCCGCAACACCATTTGCAGTCTTGAACAGCACGAATACGAGGGGCCATCAGGGGGATGATATATGCCCAGTTTGACACAGAAATATTTCACACCGCACAAATACAGCTTGAAACAAATCAACCAAGGCATCCTCATCGATGGGTACTGAAGGATGATCACACCTGTGATCCAAGCGGCCCAACATTACAAGGAAATGTCTGAAGGCTTTCCAACCGGATAAATAGACAGATTGTGTATGTGGGCTATGTGCAGCTTGTAGTAACATGTCCACAGTTTTGTTTAGTAAAGTATCAGCTCCTCTAAGACTGAGCATGGATGAGGAGTTCTCTCTGCTGTTGGAGCCAGATGCCAGAATTTTTCCATCTGACAACGAGAGAAAGCATCTGCAATGAGGTTATCTTTTCCTGGGAGGTATTCGGCTAGAATTTCGCAACAGTATTGAGCTGAGATCCAAGTTAAACGCCTCAGCAATTTCATTATCATGGGAGACTTGGAATGGCGTTTCATAATTATCTTAACTGAACTGATATTATCACAATGGAACACAATTCGTTTTCTCTACCACATATGGCCCCATAGATGGACTGCAACTACAATGGGGTAGATTTCCAGCAGAGCCATAGACAACTTGTCTGTGCCTAATATGTCCAAATTGTCAGGCCACGATCCTTGGAACCATCTGCTTTGGGGAAAAAAAACCAAATCCGAGAGTTGATGCTGAATCAGTAAAGAGCTCAAAATCGGTAGCAATAGTAACATTAGAGTCCAAGAAAAAGGAAATTCCATTCCATTGAGCCAGAAAGTCACTCCACATCTTTAGATCCAGTCAACATCCGCTATTCAATTTTACATGATGATTCAATTCGGTGATGGCTGTTGACAAGGATATCAGGTACGACGTGAAAGACCGACCAGGGGCGATCACTTGACATGCATAATGTAAATGGCCCAAAAGACTCAGCAATTCCCTCTTCGTGCAAGATTTCCTTTGCTGGAAAGTTTTTATCAGTGCTGCTAATCTGCTCAGCTTATCTTGTGGAAATCTAGCTTCCATTTTCTCAGAGTCTGGTATTATACGCAAGTATTCCATAACTGGTGACGGTCCCAGAGTCTTGTGGGGAGCAATTGGAATAGATAATCTATTGAATATCAATGTGATTAGTGCCATTTTTCTTTCAGCTGGAACGTCCGGCTCATCGATGGACAAAAATCATCCAGTAAATGCAAGAAATGTGATATGCCATAATAATGTTGAGCTATCCACGAAATCGCTCTGGACAAAAATCTTAGGACTACTTCGACTACCAAACACAAACTTGGTGTAGAAATAATATTTATTCCTCCACTTGACACCATACAGAGACCACAATGTTTTGAGTATGGGAATTAGCTTAAATGCATCAGTAATATCAGTCTTTGACATATTAGCACCCATTCATAACTGTAACAGAATGTGAATAGCATCATCTATTTTGACGTACGAGAGAGAAAAATCTTCTTTGCTGATTAATGCATTGATACTTTCATGCTCGAGGGAACTGTGAGGTACCGACAGATCTACAACAAGTCTGTACTTGCCAGAATATTTAAATTGCACTACACCCAGGGGGCTAATCCGGAATATAGGAAATGGTGGACTTTTAAAGGGGCCTATGTGGTAGTTCTTAGAGAGCTCATACTCAAGTAATACGTCAACCACGTCAGGTTGTGATGTCGCTGATACCAAATTTTTGCACTCAAATGAAGAAGTAGGCTGACGAGAAAGTGACGTATGAAAACCATAGCAGAGACCATTAATAAGATAGTTCACAAATTCTTTATCAGGATGGTGTTGCAATTCTTCTTGCAGTCTAGCGATATTGATGGGTGTGGTTGCTTGGAATGTCGGTAACGCTATTTCCTGATTTAGTCATTGTGGTTTTGTAGGTGGCAGCACCTGCTTAGGCACCAGGTTGCACTTGAGCTGTGAATGTGGTTTTTGCAAGTCAGGCACACGTGCGCATTACTACAATTTGTTCTGAAACAACCGTTTGCTTCATTGAAGTTATTACATATGTCTTTTCCTAAGTGTAATATCCTTCTCCGACTTTGTCTATCCACTGTACTCTGTCTGTACACTGATGGGCTTTGTCTTGGTTGATTAATTGCTGTCTGAGGAGCAAGGTAACAGAAGTCTGAATCATGAGCAAAACTCCAGCAGGGCTGGCATGGAACAACCTTATAAGCAGATAAGACATACGTTTATTGCTTGGGATCGATTCTACTCCAATCTAGTTTAATGTTCATGGAGCTGCAGTAAATTGCTGCTTTTCGTGCAAATTCTTTCTGGTACTCATAAAATGCTGGGCTTCCTTTTGTTAGGACATGCATTTGTATCATCTCTTTTTGGCATACATCCAATTCTTGAGTTCTGGAAGGGAAGGCCTCGCACATAATCGCTTTGTACCAACTAAACGCCAGTATAAACTCGCTAATAGTCAAATTCCTGGAAAGTCTATGGTCGCAGACTTGTGTGATGTTTGAAATTTGACCAGGAAACTTTCCCACTAAATTCACGCCCCACTGACCTGACTGAATGGATGTTTGATCTTCGAATTCATGTAGCATTAGAAGTAAAGATAAATTCACGTATATACCTGCAATAATCTCCTTCCGCAATATCCGGCAGGGTAGAGATAGGCACGCCATAGTCAGGAAAAACGGGGACCGACGTAGTAATACACGACCTGGTTTCCATGGCCGACATCGCTGTTGCGAGGGTATGCGACTGTGTCTCAGTACAAGGATATCCCGTATTGTTGGTCATATTTAACTGGGTTTGCATCCTGATTACTGCTGCTTGGAGAGATGATACTGCTTCCAATAGAACGTTTTCCCTTTCATGAACATGGTGTATTTGTTGTTGTTGTTGTTGAAAAATCTCTCCGGTGCTAGGAGCCCCACCTACCATGGACGCGGAACAAGGCATTCCTATTGCTCGCAGCTGCGCACTAAGTCGACTGGTTCTCATTGCCGAGAGCAGAGATGAATGCAAGGGATTAACCGCAGAGGTAGATTGCCGAGGACTCGCCGATGGCTGACAGGCAGAAATACCGAGCCTAGTCTCATCTAGGTCAAGGGGCGTGTCTGTGGGTACTGACGTCATCCCGAGCAGCTGCAAACCGTCCATTCCGCTGCAAGCAGGAAGCGGTTCCACTGTTTGATCTCGACCGCTTGATTGGGGATCTTGTTTACACCCTGGCGTGTCCGGATCCAGGGATCTAAAGGCTTGTGTTAGGCCGCCATCTTGAATTAGATTCCGATTTTCGTCGTAAATCTGCACAAGCTGAGCCTTCTTTAGAGAAGCAGGCAAAATAATGTTAATCTCATGAATTTTTTGAAGCAGTTTACCCACTGACCAATTTTTGGGCAACTCAGCATCACATTGTTGTCTGTTATTAGCCGATCTACGACCGCGGTACCCACGAGAAGGGGAATGTTGATGCGGTTTATCCATAATATACAAGAACCAAAACACAAGAAATGTTTCTTAGAAGTCAACAATTCCCCAGCAGAACATTAGAGTTTGTGACACAGAAGGTGTAACACGACTTAGAAGTCAGCAATTCCCCAGCAGAACATTAGAGTTTTTGAAACAGAAAGTGTAATACGTCATGATATCCACTTGAAAGAATCAGACAAACTACTCTAAGTAATGTACTCCAGATGAATCAAAGTTCTAGCGTCATGCCTAGAAATTGAAAACTATATCAATATGTTTCCAGTATAGCTTATGAACAAGTCCTGAAGAGTGTCAAGCTCCACTAGAAACAACTCTTAAACCGAGAAGAGAAGATAATACGAAAACAAAATCTGTCCACTCTCGAAACTGATCACTTGTAAACTGAATGACTGCTACCAGGCTAACTCAGTACAGCGGACCCTCTTTTCTCTGATTGACTGATAGCCGATACCAACATAGTGGGCGTGTCTACTGAACTGACCCTGCATAACAGGCTTTGACTGGAATCCATTCTTTGTGTAAACATCATTTAATTACATTAAACACCTATTTATAACACAGTTGATTTGTGCTGGAAAATCGTGGTCTTTTATGACAGGTGACCTTCAAAAACAGTGGTCTTTCAAGTCGTGCTTTATAATAATAATAATAATAATAATAATAATAATAATAATAATAATAATAAAACATACATACATACAACAAGAGACCCATGTGGCTCTGAGATCACTCCTCTGACATCTGCCTAATAGCCAAATATGCAAGAGCTGTTGGCCAAGAAATCTGAGTCCTTGGAATGCTTTCTGTTGACATTCTTCCAATGCTATTGATATGCATATGTTATGGAAACAATTATTTCAACGTTTCTCAAGTTTCTGTACTTTAACTCATATTTGATGTGACATCAATATCATTTGTCCAACACGGAAAGGTCCCTATGCCATGACACTATGTGTCAAAATTGGTCAAGTTCGGCTTAGTAGTTTTTGTTAGATAAGTTGTGTAAATGTTCTCTACTTCTGTTAACAGAAACCTTATTTTAGGACGAACCAGCATCATTTGTAAATAATCTAAAAAGCGTTCAAGCTACGATACTTTCTGTCAAATTTTATCAATGTCTTTTAAGTGGCTTTTTAGAAGATGTTATTGAAGGTTTTCCTATTTTAATAACAACAGCCTTATTTGAAGGCAGGTTGGTATCATTTGTATAAATTGTAAAGCCCTTTATGCCAGAATACTTTCTGTCAAGATTGGTAAAATGTTGTTGAATGCTGTTTGGAAAGAAGTTGTTTAAAAGAGTAACGGTGGCCATATTTTATGGTAAATCGGGATAATTTCCACAAAATTCTAAACCTTTATTATCAGAATCCATTCTGTCAAATTTGGTCAATTTCTGCTGAGCTGCTCCTGAGAAGAGTTTTTCTTTTCTTTTCTATTTTTAATAGTGTCACCCGTATTTGCTGGCGGATGGGCATCATTTGTACAAATTTAAAAGCCCTTTATGACAGTATATTGTTTTCTGTAAAGGTTAATCAAATGTCGTTGAGTAATTGTTTACAAGTGGTTGTTTAAACGTTTTCCTACTTTTCGAAAGACGGCCATATTTGATGGCAGATCAGCATCATTTGTATTAATATGAAAGCCCTCTATCCCAGAATGCTTTCTGTCAAATTTGGTTAAATTCATTGTGTAGTTTGAACAAGTAGTCCATATTTGTTGGAGAATCTTTATAATTTGTACAAATTTTGAAAGGTCTTTATACTAGGATGCTTCCATCAACTTTGATCAAATTTTGTTTAGCGATTTTGGAGAAGTCGTTTAAAAGATTTTCTTTTTATGTTTAGTAAGAACGGTCGTATTTGATGGTGGTTTGGCAACATTTGTACAAACATGGTTGATTTTCATGCCAGGTGCTTTCTGTTAAGTTTCGTCTAATTATATTTATTGATTTTGGAGAAATCATTTAAAGGATTTTCTATATGTAGTCATTGATCGGCATCATTTGCACAAATTTGAAAGGTCTTTTATGTTTTCTCTCAAATATGACTAAAGTCTGTTCAGCAGTTTTGGTAAATATGTCATTTAAAGGTTTTTCTGTTTTTTAGTAACAGTGGCCATATTTGATGGCAGGTCAGCATCAGTTGTACAAAACTTGAAAGGCCTACCGGACAGGCTGTTTTCTGTCACATTTGTTTGAGAAGAAAGCCATTTTGTTCTGTTTTAAGTAACATCAGCCATATTTGATGACGGACAGTATCATGTGTACAAATATGAAATCCCGCCATGCCGGGATGTTCTCGGACAAATTTGGTGGAACTGGTCAGATGGTGTTTAAATAGCAAGTGTTGACGGATGGACGCAACGGAAAAAGGTCCATACAATAAGCTTACTTGACCTTACAGCCAAGTGATCTAAAAACTACATCAATAGTCACGACTACTACTAACTGAGCAAGTTTACAAATGCTTGCTATTTCAAATACCCATGCTTTTCGTATAAAATTAAACGTGTTACCTTATTTAAAACAGTGTTACTTCAGATCCTCTATTCTTCCCGAACCCTAACCCCCAACCCCTACCTCAGCTCCTTTGGGATCATGACATATGGGCCATACCCTAAAATCTGCTTCATGATATTCGTTCATATGTTGTGTTTAACTGTTATGATTGCATTTATTATTTGGTCTGAACTACTTATTTTATATATATATATATATATATATATATATATATATATATATATATATATATATATATGCAAACAGGGGCTAAAGATAGAGTACATGTTTTGCTTCTATGATAAACTCGCCTTGCGGGCTCGGGTATGTAAAATAGACACAATGCTGCAAAACACCAAACCAAACCAATTATACGGTGTTCCGTGAAAAATTGGGTGGTGGCAGCATACTAATTTTTTATTTATTTTTTTATGGATGGGCTTATAATAAAACAAAGATATCTAAAGTAATTTGTGACACAATTTGGTATATGTTTGACGGGTAGGATTATCATTAGATGAATATGGTATATTTTGCTATACCAATTGAAGAGATTCTTAGCAGAATGCAAACGTAAACTATATCCAGGTTTGTCAACATCATCATTATTTAAGCTACAACATTACACTACATTACTGACGTGGAAACAAATTATAAAATATCCTATGAGGCGTGTGTATTTGTTACAACGGTATAATCGGTAATATTAACGGGACATTATGAACGGTATAATGGGTAATATTAATGGAGCAATATGAACGGTATAATCGGTAATATTAATGGGGCAATATGAACGGTATAATGGGTAATGTAAATCGGGCAACATGAACGGTATAATCGGTAATATTAATGTATGTATACAAATATGCCTCAAGTGGATTTGCCTAATTGTGCTAACATGTTTGTTTGTCAAAAAAGTCCAAGTCCAAAAAGTTTGAAAATGTGTAAATAAGAATACGGTGAACGACACATTATACGCCCGTCCCATATTTAATAACCCTCTGTGTAAGCACTATTAGGGTGTGGAAGGCTCTGGAGATTATTGACAAACGGGTTTCAAAAACATCGAACTCTGTGCGATCTTAAACTTAACTTAATTATCAGATGTACCATGACTACGACCTCTGACCTTTACATCCCAGAATCTATAGGTCTTTTATCACCCTAAGTGCAAACAATCCACCGGTAACGTCAGGAAATTTTCTCAAGAATACACGGTATTCTGACAAATCCCATTTTTATCTGGGCTAATATGACCTTGACCTTTGATCTTTTGGCCAAAACTCAACAGGCCTTTTCGATACCTAAGTACAAGGACTCCACAATTTTCATCAAGGTTCATGGTTAACAAAAGGAAGTATTATGTAAAATTCATTTTTGTTCTTTCAGTCACAGTTATCGTGACCATTGCCCTTTTGTCCCAAAATCAATAGACTGCTTTCTCCCCCAACATGTAAGTCATCCATAAGTTTTGATGAAGGTACGTGGTCGATAACTGAATTTCTTGTGCAGAAGTCATTTCTCTTCTTTCAGTCACAGTGACATTGACCTTTGACCTTTTGACCCCGAAATTGACAGGCTTTTTTCTTACCTGAAGAGCAATTGACTGGTAACTGTAAATTTCCGAGTCATTCTGCAGAAACAAAATTGGTAGCAGACAGATGAAAGACAACATCATAACATAATTTGCTTCGCCTTATGGCGGACGTATACAAATTTATAAAATCGATGTAATGGCCTGAAGATATAATCAGGTCATCTACATATTGATACATATACGCAATCAAATGTACACTGAGTGGATTTTGCGGAATCTTGGTATAGTCGGAAGGACGGGTGTATAGACGAAAGTGGTATAGATTTATTCAATGCCGCAAAATCTAGATTGTTATGGTTTCAAAAAAGAACATACAACTCTCCACACAATACAAATAAATTAATAGCAACCATTAACCCAAGGCCACTAACAAATCTTTTTAACTTTTTTTTTCTCAAAAGTCAACAAGCACACACGAAATAATTGCCTGTATGCGTTCTAGCTTAGGCAACCACATTCAGTTGAAAAAACAAACACGTTAAAACAACTGCTCTGAAGCTAAAACCAATACTCAATAAATTCCTAAGTTATACCACTTTCGAAACCACGAAGTCAGATACCCTGTCACCTTTTAATTCGGATATTAATAGTGATATAAACCCATACAAAAATAATTAATCAATAGAGATAAATTCTTACCACTGGTTCTAGGTAATAAGATATTTTGTAAAACTAAAACTCATTAATGTTTATCGTTTATATGTTGAGCGAAGAGAGGCGAGCCTCCACCTGTCACTTCTGAAATTAACATTTAGTACATTATTATGTTATCTGTAACCAATAAGCTATAATAATCGATGAATATAGATGCATATAGCTATGGATGCCTACCACCCATTATTTTATATTTTCAACTTTATAACATTTACAAAATAAACTAATATTTAAAACTTTAGATGAATAAATAATGCACTTGAAGATAATTAAAATGTAACAAGCAGAACATCTTACCCTTGTCAGCAACTCATTTTAACACATTACTTTGGTTAACAAAAGCTGTCCAAGTTAACAAGGCAAATATATTTAACGTGATGAAAAAGAATAACTATTTTAAATACGAACCATTAAGCATATTTAATAAATACACTTTAAAAATTTATAATGATGGTACACTGAACAGATATTTAGCTCAGTGTAACACGAGCTTCAAGAAACACCAATTAAACTGGGCAGTTGGAATGATAACGTCATGGTATGGAGTACATTATTGGCATTTATCAGATAAAAGTATAGCAGAGCTAGTAACATCAACATATAGGTATCATATCTACTTTCAGATAAGAAAACTATTATCAGAATGCACAATACTTTTACCTAATGAACAAGATTTTAATCCAGCAAACAATAATATAGATTTAAAACAGTTTAACATAATCTGCAATGATTTTAATATTTTTCCTAATAGTGATTGGAGATATATGATGGGAAAAATAAAGACTTGTTTGATAATGGCACTAAAGAACATAATAATGTACACCAGGACTTTAAAGAACCTACACCAGATCATGCTAACGTAAATTTAATAACGGAGCTTCGACGCTTGAATACTGGAAAATATATCTCCTGGAGACATTTTAACAAAATGCTAACAAGATGGACTAATTGTTTTGTAAAGATAGCAAAGGACTAACAGAAGAAATCATATCTAGGTTAAATCAAAGTACAAAGTGTTATGTGATATGCATTGTATGTGCCCAAGTACAAAAATTAAAAATTTATTACGCATTTGTTTTTCCATTGTATAAGACACTGTAAAAAAGTAAAGTTAATTTAAAATTTAATTTTGGGTGAACACGGCTACGATTCAGATGAACACATTACAATAATATTTAAGCAATGTATTTCAGATTCAAAAGTTAAACTGAACTATGATGTTGGTGCTGATGGTAAAATTTTGCTACCCAGTTATATGGTAATCAAAATGGGTATCATATTATAATACAATATTAATTTACAAAAGTCATCAGATATATTTAGTTTAGGAATGAATACTGCTATAAATACCGACGTGGTAAAAATAGAATTCCAGCAGCTGATAAACAGTCTGTAACAATTCGTCAAAAGACAGATTACCAAGTAAAACAATTAAACGTGAGTAAGAATTATGTACACAAGAAATACAAAAATTGTGAAAGTCTTGTAATCAGGACAGCAGGATCTACAGCTCGTCATTTAAAAGCTATAGATCGTGACACAATTAAATAGACGTTTATAATTATGTAGATAGTTGCAGGAGTTGGCGCAATTTACTTCTTGAAATAGGTTCATTTTGTTTCACTTTTCCAGGAATCCTTTTTCTTTTTATTCTGTTGCTTACCAAATTTAACTTTTTAGTACAATTGCAAAAAACAAGCTAAAACAAGCTAATTAATGCAAAAATTAGAAACAAATGGCATTAGCAGCTGATAAAGAAATAACTTCCCAGTTAATGTAAAAATCAGCTAATTACACCACCAATAATACCACGTAATGATGCTGCTACTTTTCTAGATTACTCAAACAAACAGTTGACAATTTTTCTCAGACCTCTTTTTAATCTGTCAACGAATGTATCTGTACTTCCTCTATCACCATAACCACCACCTCTTGCTCCTCCGTCTCCTCCTTATAAATCTTTTACAAAATCTGCTGTGATTTTATACAAATAGTTGTTGATATCATACCTATAGATGTAACAACAAGAGCAATTGTCAGACTCTTTTCTTAAAGCTACTATGAAAAGTCGCTGACCTACTGGTAATCTTACTCTCACTCTTGATTCAGTGTTACTAATCTTTTCTCTATAAACATATTTTATAAATCTGTTAAATGTCTAGCTATTTGTACTCTTTTAATTTCATATGTTTGCAGTATCTCGTATGTGACCTTGTTTGTTTGTTTGGTTTATTTTAAATTTTTTTATGTTTTATTTTCTTTTTTTATTGGTTTTTTTTTCGTTTTTTGGGGGGGTTGGGGTGGGGTCCGGATTGCATCTTTTACTTGACTGATATATTGTTTCATTTCATTTATATTCTTATCATACATTTCAGCGTCTGATTTCATTAATATCATTTTCGTTTAGCTACTTCAAGAGAGTTTACGTAACCTCTTGGTTCTAGTTATTCTAGTGGGAAAAATAATCATTTAACATTTCTTTCTTGAGAATAACCTCTTTCTAAATATCATTTTAGTTATCAGTATGAATTTTTAAATCCATATTTCCACTGCTAAAACATTATGCAATTGTCTTCAATTTATATTTGGTTGCCTGATTGCAACTGTTGTCTATAATAGCTCATTTACTTTTAATGTTTGCATCTCTATATTTTTAAGAATTCGTTCATTTGGTGGCTCATTATATTTCCTACTCTTGTCCAACCTAAATATTAGAAAATCACTTCCTTCTTTTGTGTAGCTATACAGTTATGTGCATAAAAGATTTTACCGACACGTTTTAGAAATATGTATCATTATTTCGCCTAAAATATAGTAATGCAATGTTCTGTTTCTGATGCGTAAACGAGGTCTAATTATTTTATATTGATCTTCATCTAATTTAAACCATGCTTAGTATTCATCAACAATATTTAAAAGTGGTCCTTGAGAAGTTTGAAACCGCTCATTACATACATTTTCAGTATAAAGTTCATCAATTATTGCGTTCGCGGTTAGTTACTCGTATTCATTTTATTGTATAGGTCGTGAAAACCTTCACTGTAGGCAGGATTATCAAATTCAATTCCACCAACTCGTGTCAGTTTACACTTTTAAATGGATCAATAACACCTTGTAAAATTGTTAGAATTCTGGAAGAGAGAAATAACAGTGGCACGAGCTATGAGATAATTAAGAGAATATTACAAAAGAGAAGCAAAACAAATCAATGAAGAAAAATAGTACAATCAAGAATTAAAAATTAGTATAGCAAATGGAACATATAAGCAAATAACTGGAAAATATTTAACTGACAAGGATTTTTGGCAAATGGATAAAGAACAAATTAAGAAAACATAAACAGATGTAAATGTTAGATCTGCTAAAATATAAAAGTCATTATCCTGTAGTAATACTAGGAGTGACATCTTTGATAAGTCAGTTTTTCCAATAAAAAATATGAACGAAGAAGATTACATGACAACAAATTGAATAACATATTTTACAAGGTTTCACTCATTTAAATAAAGAAATATGAGAGACAAGCGGAAACCTCTTGAAGAAGAATTCAATAATAATAATAATAATAATAATAGTAATAATAATAATCAGGTTTAGGAAATGTGTACTGGATGTTGTGTAATAGATATATTTGTTCCTTTATTAGTTATTGTAACAACTCTGGCTTTAACTATTATATGCGTTTACCACATAGTTAAACAGTGAAGAAACGATATAAAACGATATAAAAGAGGATACAAATATAATAAGTGAGAGAAGCAAACATGTTAGTAGCCTAAATTTAACGAATTGCATCGTTAGCAACTTTTGCTATTCTGTTGTGCTCTTCTATTTCTTGTTATGGTAGAATTTTATCGTTTTAGACTTGTTTTCACGTTTAGTTAAAAGATAGTTTGACTAATTTACAACTAGCTTTAACATCATGTTTACGTTAACTGTTAATTTTGTTTCAAAATAAATGGAAGGAAGTGAGAAAAGTGAACAAGTTAGTCAGAGTAAAACTGAAAGAATTTCTAAGGTTGAGGAGCAACCAGAAAAGGTAACTTTACGAAAAAGTAAGATCCACGCAGAATTGAACTTGGAAAACAATGTAAAAAGATCCAAAGCAGAAAAGGGTAAACAAGAGCAAGCAGCTAAACTAGGACATGATAACAGTGATAAACGAACTAGGAAGCAGCTCAAACAAAAAGTGTTGCTTCATTGATGGTGTAGTTGTTGCCTTAGGCCAGGAAAGATGCATTCAAAAGCATTTCTAACTATCTCTGTTTTTTAAAACAATTGTTGTATCTGATAAGCAACCAGTTAAAATAGCTATGCAAAAACAACAGACAAATACTTTTCCATAAATGCTGTGAGCAAACAAAATAAGTTGATGAATTTTTCAGCAAAAAATGGCATAATAGAGAAACACCAAACGTAACACTATTTAGCACGCAACGTTAAAAATTTAACTCTAATAAAATTGGCTACAGATTGCTTTTAAAGAAGATGTTTAAGATGCCAATAGATTGACCAGCAAATATTGATATGGAAGAAGTTTACAATTGATTATCTCATAGCACAAGTTTGTGTACCAGACAAGTGGGTGCTTTTGGACCTAAGATGATAAATATATTTCGATGTTAAACAGCAAATCGAAATAGCAAATGAGCAACAAGCTGGCAAGAGGAGCGAACACTGCAATGATTAAAGCGAAAACAAATAAGCCTGATAAATTTTATATAATTCCTGTTTTTAAAGCACTAGCGATACCCTTAATCTATATATTTCCTACTTCTAAATGGGAGAGAAAATGCAAAGTGCACCACCAATGTATCCAATATTATAACATACCGACAATTGTATTAATTTTAGGTTCATAAAGCTCAATTAAATTAATAATATTTTGGTCAAAGAGACCAAACATTACAGAGCTGTCAGAAAAAATACAAAACAGAATACACATTTTTAAACTGAGTAGAGGTTAGCATGGCAATTCCATGATTTGGTATGAGTGTTGCTGCTGCTGGTTTAGGAGTCGCAAGAATATCAAAATGACTTATTATTCCTATAGTTTTTAGTGAGCTTGATGCAATTTCGTTTGGGTTTGTTAAAGCTATTAAAGACAAGCTAGATTACAGTAAACTCTTAAAACACGATGAAACTGTAACCTCTGCTATAGGCTTATATAGAACTTGTTCACTTCGCTCATCTTTGTTAATTGATTTAACTTAGAGACAAAATCCTGATGGTGATGGTTGTTTCTTTTAAAATCAAACTTCCGAACCCTTCTCAGGCATTATGTCTATTGTGTTATCTATTTTACTACATAAACGTTTGTATTCGTGTAATGATAATTCTAAATAAAAACAATTCAGGCACTCTTGCAAAAGTGTTTTATTACGTCTTTTGCTTACATGTGAGGATATTAATTTTGACAAATCCTTTATTCTACAATAATGATTATCGTTCCCATCAAATACAGGTGGTATACACACTTTACAATCTCTTTCTTTTTTTGTCATTCTAACTGGCTTTCCAATTTTGTATACTGTTTCAGGAACATCAACAGATATATTGAATTCATTTTCGGTTTTGTTTATGTCACGTATATTTATTGGATATTTCTTAAACAAATGTTTATATTTGTCAAGGTAATATTTTTGTTCTCTACACGGATGATCTCAGGGTGGATTTATAATATATTCTATAGCATAAATACATTTCTTGTCTTTATTTGTAATATTTACACAGGCTTTTTATTTCTTATCCATATTGGTAAAAATATGCACGAATATCTTTTTTTTGTTCGATATCTATTTATACATACCGTTCGAGCATTGTTATATGTTATGTTCACTCACTACGAGTTTAATCGATAAATCTAGCTGGACATTTACTGGACCCAAATCTGTAATGATTCTATTTTTTATATTCTATAATAATGAATCAAGGTCTTAAAAAAATCCTGATTAATTTCATTATCTCCTGTTTTAATTTTAAACTCGTTTAAACGTCTATTGAATGAGTTTTGGTGTCTTTTTTAGTGTAATATCTCTCCTTATTGATTTTCTCGTCGGAATAGAAAAGAAGTAATATTACTCTTCTTTCAGATTTGTGCATATTTTTTTCAGGAAAATATTTTACTATTTATTATAATGATATTTTTCAATTCAATTTTCAGCTTGAAATAGATTTTTTATCATTGAATAATGAGTCCCTATTTACATTTTTCGCCATATTCGCAAGTACCTATTCTCTGATTTTATCATTTCCTCCACTATAATACCAGTGCAACTTAGCACTTTTATGTTGAGTATTGCCACGTACCATTTGGTTAGCATTTTTATTTTCACCACAATTGTAAAATGTAATATGCTCATCCTTATACATGTGAATCTGACGTTATTTATTTCTAAAGTCATTGTTTCATACATTCCATGATTTTATTTATAAAAGCCTGTTCAGACTCAATACAAAATAATCTGGTAAAACATTGAGACATATTGTACTCGACAGTATTTATAATGTTTTGTTTCTTTTTTGTTATATTTTTCTTCAAGTTTATCATTTTCTGCTTGAATATTTCTGAGCACAAATATCCAATATTACTTGTGGCTAAAATTGGATATTGTGTTATTGTCTAAAATTGTTGCTAAAGTACCAGCATACGTCTCGAGACTGTTTCAACAGAATAATTTCATCATGTAAAATGTCAGAATATATGTCCTCCAGAATAATTTGTTTGGGTTTTTTCTGTGGTGGTTTTTTGAATATTTAGGCAGCCAAGTTTTACATCTTCCATTTATTTTGCTGCCATTATATTTTTCTGGGGTTTCCAACTATTAAATGAATCAGTATATGCTCATATCGTTTCGTTTGTTGTTAAACCTTGAACACGTCATCTTATTTGTCGTATAGAAATAGTTCCTCATTGTAAAATATTTCTTCAACATTCTCCCCTGTAAGTTTTCCAACTTACAAACAGAAGCATCACATAAAATTACTTGCCTCATTGTGAATATTTCTTCCGTAAAGTTAGGAAGATAGCCTTTTGCAAAAATACATTTATATTTTGAGATTCTAACTTTTTTTTACCGATTTTGTATTAATGCGTTCTATAGGTATCAGCGGTCAAATAACTAAATAAGTTATTACATGCTTTGGAACTGGTTTCAGGGTCACTAGCTTTAACTAGTATGGTATCTATTTATTAGTGTTAAGTATTATTATACCCATTAATGATGTTAGACAATATATCTAACCATTTTCTTGTATCATTTTGAGTGAAATATTTCCATACTCGCGTCTTAAGTGTTCTATTAAATCCTTCTATAACCAATGATTTTTTTTCTGAGTAAGTGAAAATGTATTAAATAATTTATTTCTCTTTTCATTCCTTGACCTTGTGTTTTGAAATTCTTCCATTCACGAACAATATTTGTTTCTGGTTTTCGCTCATTAAACATTTTTTTGAAACTATCGTGTACATCGATCCAATTTTTTGTTCTTACTTACTTTCTTTGCCCAAGAGTTTTTATGAAAAAACATTAATGTCAAGATGTATTTGTATCCATTTTTGCATTTTTAGTACGCTTCCATGTCAACAATGTCTACTTGACACTAGTCATCCACATGATTACAACACACCATTCTACTTGGAAATATTTTTTACAGCTTTCTTATACATTGTGTATGTATATTTTTCAGTTTACCAATCTTTCAATTCAGAGTATTGTATTTACTAATTGTCACGTTTAATTTATTCCCACAACTGATTGATATTTGTGTAAGAAACTGAACTTTAAGGTTTATATTAAAAATGTATTAAATACTGTTCTGCAGTTTTTTACTTTAAATTATTGTTGGATTTAAATGAGATCCATTGTAATCAAGCCTACGATATTTGGAAAACTATTATGTATATTTTTATGGCTTTTAGAGTAAAGCAACGATGTCTATATCTGAAGAAAAAAATGTTTGCTTTTTCAAGTTAAGATAGGATAAAGATGTGGTATAAGATAGATGTCTCGAAATATAATATGAATGAATGAATTCATATTAATCTTCCCATTTCTTACATGAAGTAAAACATTCTTCCATATTTTATAACAAGCTGGAGAACTGTATTTAAATTTTAACAAGCATGACAGTGAAATTTCTAGCTCAAATGATCAAAGCAAAATATCAAAAAGAAAGTGTGAAATAGAAAACAAGGATACATTTGATACATGATAAAACTGTATGTTAAGATTCTTTCTCAACTGTCTTCATATTACATTTTCAAAACATTTTAATTTATGTCAGATCTTTATATAATCACTCGACAAAACAGAAACTGAATTTTTAGACAATACAGTTAGCGCTTTTAAGGTATAATTTAATATTTTAAATTTCTTTATCAGAATTAATGATAGAAAAAGTAAATTTTTAACAAAGAAAATTAAACATTTTGCAGTAATAATATATTCTTTTGTTGGTCTCTTATTATCACCTCACAGTAATCCGTCAGATATTAAATATTTATTTCAAATATGTATACCATTTTAGTAATTCTATTTCCGACATTCTTATAACCTTGAAATATAGTAACGAGACGGTATATTTTAAACATTGGTCTCTAAACTAACTCATGTGCTACTAGATGGAATGTAATAACACTCGAGTCAGTCTTACTGTTGGAAGTTCAACGATCCGTTTGGAACTGACATTTCCACATTGGCATTGCAAGCACATGGTAAGTCTAGAACATACAGTTTTGTCGCTTAGAGTGACGAAATTGACGACGTTATCCACTAGACTACGGACGCTAAGTTAATATATGGCTTAAAAATAAAGCTTTAGATGGCTAAATAGATTAATTTAAGTAAATTAAAGATAGATTTATAATTAATACATAATATCGCCATACATTTTTATAATTCGATCATCTCAGTTACAAATTGTAATAAATTCAGTCTATACGAGTATAACATTATACATTATATACAATATGACTGGTTTATAGGTATTATATATATACAAAACATTTATGTTTGTGGTTTTGTTATATGTAACGTTATTTAGTTCTTGAAAGCGTTTAGTTGTATAGTTATGTCTATTCAATCATAAAATTATGTCATAAAGTAATACAATTCCATTTCTCTGTATCTAAAACAATAAACAGAGTTTTGGTTTTAAATTTAATCTGCTAACAAATGAATGTATACGATATTCTTACAATTTGTACATGTCTAAAATTCTGTGTATATAATGTATTGACATAAAGTTTAAACTTCCTCGTTGACCTGTAGCGTGTACATAATAAATTATTCAGGTATAGGTATATAACGATACTTTGATTAATTTTATTTGTGCCTTAAATATTAGTTTAGTTTGTAAATAGGATAAACTTGAAAATATAAAATAATAGGTGGTTGGCATTCATGATTAAATGCGTCTATGCTTCTATATTGTTGTAGCTTATTTTTTAAAGTGACGAATAATAATGTAATCAATTTTAAATTAAGGACTGACGGGAGCAGGTTTGGCTCGTTTCGCACCGCCTATAAAGAGTAGTGCTTAATGATTTTTAATTTTCACAAAATAAGTTATAACCTCACAGCTGGTGGCAAGAATCTGTCTATTAATTATTTAATTTATATTACGTCTTATACCCTTATTAATATCTGAATAAAGAGTGGCGAGCTGTATCTCGCCCGCTTTGTGGGCTTGAAAGCTGTCTAAACTAGTAATATAGGTAGTAATGGTTATAACCTCGGAGAAGGTGTTTCAATGCTTATTTTGTTTAATTTAATATGGTACTCTGAGCCATTACGCATACAGACATAATATTTTTTGTGGTTAGTGGTATTTTAAAAAAAATTTGGTTATTATTAATTTATATTTACCGTGTAGGGGTCAATGTATTGGTTTTTGACAAAATATAAATAAGGTGTTTTGTGACTGGTCCATTATGTGTCACGTTTATACTACTGACATTCATACGGACAAGACCAAATAAAGATGCCCCAGAAGCAGTGGGGGCATTAAATTATAAAAAGTCCAGTGTGTGAAGCAATGCTAAACCATGCTATGTCAATTTTGTTGACTTTACTTTTGTTTGTTGTGAATGACTTGACTCTTAATCTAGCAGGTGGCAAAATAAACAGAATGGGCCAGATTACTGAAGTGTAGGAAATGCCTGACATCACTGTATATGATTTATTCTTATTCCTGGCGATCTATTATTCTTGTATAGCTCCTGACAATCAGAAAGGCCTTAAATAACCCACAGGAAGGTTTTCATCTGACACTGTATTGTGGCAAAAGTGTTGTATTTTTTAACTGAAGTAGTGTTTAACCCAGGAGTGCATGCCCTTCCTCACTAGTCTCAAAACATGGCTAACCATATAATAATCAGTAAAAATGTAAAAATGGCCAAGACAGAGGGACTTTAGCAATTAGTGTACAATTTAGGTATTTCATGAATTTTGGCTCTTTTTATGAGAAGATGGAGCATAGATTTTTGCAATTATAATGTCATAGTACCTTGCGCACAAATGTCAATAAAATGCAAGCCTCACGTCTCAGTGTGGTTAATATGTGTTCCAGCAACCCATTGTCTGCTCTTTTAGTGTCTCATTTCTTTGTAGTAACCAATTAAAAAAAATAAAAAATGCATGCTTCTTTAGACTTTCGTGATACAAGGATTGTTGAAAGTTACATTGACCAGCTGGCCATGAAGTTATTGTTTGATTACATTTTAACTTGTACTGTCTACTCATTATATTAATTTAGCAAAAAAGCAAAACTATAAAAAAAAACGCTGTGTAGAAACTAGTAAAGTTCTGCTACAATATTTGTTTCATACCTGTGATTTCTCATATTGTGAGAAAAATTGCACAGAATTATTATTAACATATCAATGATTGCAACATTTTGTCTCGGTTTCTAAACATAGGTTAAAACATGCGCATTGTTTTAATTGTTATCACGCCGTTAGCAAAAGAAGGTCAAATTGACCTACATTCATGGTCTGGTGTTAACTAAAATTCATTGCATTTAGTCCTATTTCTCCAATGATAGGTATCAATTTGACAGGTACATTCAATTTGAGGGCTTATATATATAACCTTTAAAAATGTTATAGTGGCCTACTTTACCTCTAGTGAAATTTTAGGTGCATCAATGCAACGACGAAGCAGGCGATAAAAAGCGATAAAAAGCATTCCACTGAAGTTTCTTTTTTACAACTGCTACCTCTTGCTAGTTTGTAACACTTCTGAATGGAATTATTTGCTTGTGATTCTTCTTTTTGTCCTGTCATTATTTTATGTACCGGTATATAGGGATATTTGATTCAAATTATACAAAGAATTATTTTTTCTTCAATTCAATAGATTTTGTAATGATCTAATCATTATTTTTCTTTTTTTTTAAAAATTATTTATTTTTGTTGTCGTTTTCTATTCTGCAAGACGTGAGAAGATTAATGACATTAGTTAAATATCTATCAGCTATTTTATTATCAAATTTATAATTTTGTTTTATGTCTGGATGAAGAAATGAAGACAATTAAATTTATCTGGTATTGCCAAGGTTTTTCTTTGCAACATATTATGTTTACTGTCCTTATTAATTTTACTTTCAGTATGCCATCCCTCGTAGATATTCCTATGGTGGTATTGAATAATCCTATACGAAACTCCACCGTTTACTCTTTTCTATCTAGACTATGGGTGGTCCAAAGTCGGCAGCCATGCTGTATACTGCAAACAATTAATAAATAATTCTTTGCCATGCTGTATACTGCAAACAATTAATAAATGATTCTTTGCCATGCTGTATACTGCAAACAATTAATAAATGATTCTTTGCCATGCTGTATACTGCAAACAATTAATAAATGATTTTTTGCCATGCTGTATACTGCAAACAATTAATAAATGATTCTTTGCCATAGATATGGCTGCTATATATAAATATTACCATGGAAACGTTTGCATTGATTCAAATTGTCCTCCATTATATCGCTGCATTCGAATGCATATATTATATATGTTCTACATTCACAGATTCCAAGCCAATATGTTTAGAAACATGTCCCAGAATTATGGGTAAGATCGATCGATTTTTAACCTTTCAATTATATATTACACACAATACATGCAAAGAAAATTTGAAATTTGACATTTAGGCAAATCAAAGTATTTGTTTTCATTCTATATCCAAAATTATATATTTGTAATGACTTGCATTTTAAAGCAATAATGTTTTGTCACTCACCCGCGTGTTAATAAACATATTGTACATATAATACATATCTTAATATTACATTATGTGCAGTAAGTGATGCTCCATAGCAAACATCTCACTAATTGTGGGCATAAATTAAAGTAAGGACAGATAACAGCATGCAGTATTACCAGTAACAGTAGTGACAGGTGCGATGCAGGTTGTGTAGAAGGTAAAGGTGGAAAAATGTGTCGCATGGGTGGTTATGTTGGTAGTGGTAGCGAAGGAGAAGAAGAAGTAGAAGAAGAAGAAGAAAAAGATGATGATGATGATGATGATGACAAAATAGGAAGTCGAAGCTAATGACAATAATGATAGTTTAAGTTAATTAGAGAGTGAAATCGCAGTGGCCCCAGCTGTAATGGCGCAGAGGATAGAGACGATGACCAGTGCCGCTTGGTGCCAAACTATAAGCTTATGAAGGGAGATTGGAATCTCCAGTTGTTCTCCTATCAAAGCGAAGAAAATGTTAAACCATGAAGCATATGCAGATTCCTTAGCAGATGTATCACTATTATAGGAAACGAAATGCAGATGGTACAACCGAAATGGTATGTCGAACATACGAAGAGTATATTTTTTATGACAATGATCCAACTCAAAATATTCACCATATACCATATAAAGGGGACAAATGAAAAGTATTTAGAAATATTGTTCTAAATAGTATGCATATCTACAGTTTCCTGTTCTTATTTGATTTAACGCTCATTTTTCTTTAGTTAAAAATAAATTCATTTTATAATGTCATATATCTCATGTAACTTTCGGAAAGGACAGAACCTTAATGAATCAGATATAAAGTTTTATTATATATTTCATAGTGAGATATTGAAATATATCAGTGGGAGAAAAAAGATATCACCACAGTGGCTATACAACTTTTATCGCCACAGTGGCGATATCACTTTTGAAACTACTTTCTTTTTCCATTCAAGAAGCATATGTATATTTTTTTCAGACCTGTATTTCCATTTGTTCTTCTTATGTTCATTCTCTCTCTCTCTCTCTCTCTCTCTCTCTCTCTCTCTCTCTCTCTCTCTCTCTCTCTCTGGATCAATAGATCTTAAAATGTGTCAAGACTGTTGACCCTCTCGTATACATTTATGTAATCAATGAGAAGGAGCCATCAAGAATGCCTACAAATGAACCCCAAACAACAGAAAGTTGGCTTCAAGTATTAACCTTTTATAATTAGTGTTTTACATGAATCATGTAAATTGTCGGTGACTGAACTTACATCACCTGTTGCTATTCGATATTCTATGTCACTCATGCAGTATCGTAAACATGTTACACTCAACGACAAACTGTACACATTTTTTTTAAAAAACTCTTGATTACTTATAGTAATAAAATTGTTTAAGTAGCGATTTCAACTGTCATCACAGTCATAATCATGTCTGAAAATGATGGAGAAATCAGGCGTTGATTAGTGTCGATTGCAAACCGAATTAAGTTACAATCGAAATTTGTGTATAGTGTCTGTTACCGAAATATATTGCAAGCTTGCCAACTCAAAAATTCACCTCTGAATGCAGAAATAAACAATAATAGAAACCAAAACCCTTACAACTAAACTCACAATCATTATAATCTGTTCTTTAATGATGTTACTCGCTGGTGTATGTTAGACCGTCATTTTTCTACAATAATTCCACCCCAGTAATGTTCACTGTATCAATCCGCGCAAGAAATATGTTAACGAAAATAAAAATCTCTTCATTTTCGTATGAAAACAGTCTATAATTTCACAAAATACACAATTTAAAACATTATATGTACAATCTAAATTTGGAAAACGTTATGTCCTACAATTATTGTAAAATTTCATAGCTTCTTTTTATCGATGTAGTAATGCAGCCGTTAATTGCATTGACACAGAATGGAGAAACAAATCCATGCAAATCGAAGGATTTTGCATTAAAAATATATAGTAAAAATAATATCTACGTTTTTTGAGTAGATATATGGAAATATTTCACTCGTAAAGATTAAATATTTTGTATTGTCACGAGTGGCGAAGAAGCCACTCGTGATAATATAATATTTTCACTTCACTCGTGAAATATTTTCTTGTATCCTTTCCCGTTTCATTTCGTCGATCTGATTTAAAATAAGCAGTTTCGTAATGAGTTCAGCATACTGGAAACCATTTGTCAGACATTTAACAAGTTTACACGAGATTATCTATTTAAATGAATATGTTCGTAACATTAAATTATAAATAGGTATTAAATTTTTACACAGATTTTGTTTAACGCTGTACTTGAATCCACGGGTTGTCCTTATGACGATATAAAAATTACAAGATGTAAGATCAGTTAAAGATACACGAAAATATATCAACATTCTTCAAAGATATAATTTTATACATGCATAAACCGTCACAACAACCAATAAACCATCATGCTGGTTTGTGACCCACCTGTGCATAACCAATATAGCGCAAATAGAGCAAACTTTTGAATGGAAGTGAAACTACCGGATTATTATAAATTCACATTTTTAAGAAATGTATAGTAAGTAACAAAACATAAATTGCAGACAAGATGGTAAATTACCCTATATTTTACGAATACAAGTATTTTAGAGAAACACTCAATAAAAATAAAATTAATGCAACTCATAAAACTAGTTTAAACTTTTTTGTTCTGAAAAGTGAAAATCATGCATGAGAAACAATTCTCTACAATTTCTGCTTAAAGGTAAACTTGAAAAAAGTTCTCTACAATTTCTGCTTAAAGGTAAACTTGCAAAAAAAGTATCTACAACTTCTGCTTAAAGGTAAACTTGAAAAACAATTTTCTACAATTTCTGCTTAAAGGTAAACTTGACCAAATGTTTCTACAATTTCTGCTTAAAGGTAAACTTGATGAAAAAAATTTCTACAATTTCTGCTTAAAGGTAAACTTGACAAAAATTCTCTATAATTTCTGCTTAAAGGTAAACTCGACAAATATTTTCTACAATTTCTGCTAAAGGTAAACTTGACAAATATTTTCTACAATTTCTGTTAAGGTAAACTTGACCTTCTGAAAATTCTGCAGCACAATATTTGTTCTATGACTAAGGTTGTTAAGTAGACTCAAACTGAGCAAGCTGTCTCCACAGCCAAGTCCATTTTCTTTTCATCACCTTATCAAATAGTCATGATAATCTACAATTGTTTTGTAACCTGATACCTCCAAACAATTTTCAGGTGTTCAGAAAACGGAGAAAGAGAAATAACTTATAATTACGAACCTATTGTTGTCCTCATGATAATTATTTAAAAATTGTATTATTAATTGTCAACAGTTTTGATTGCCTAATAATAGTAGATACAAAGAAAAGCTTACAGACGTTACTAATTAATTTGGGCTCGTCAATTTATGAAGACAATTCATAGCGATAAGAAAATATATACTTTGAGGCAGTAGAAATAACTGCAGAAGACGATTTCATTTTCTTATTGCGGAGAGAACGTTGAAATATCAAAAATGTAGTTGTTGAGTCCGAAAACATAGCTCATCATTTCATATAATTTTAATGTATTTAAAATTGGGACTTTAAGAAATAAATATAATTTTAAATATCCAAATCATGTCTTACAGAATGGGTACATACTGAGAAAATAAACAAGTACTGCTACAATTCAGTCCAATTATTTATAATATAAAAATACAATGGTGATATAACAAACATTATTGGTGATATTACATGCAAAAGAATGAACACACAAGTGAGCTCATTTACACTGGATTAGGAGTTCTCTCTCTTTCACACCCTCTCTCACATAAATGGACTACAAATCTGTCCACATGACACGGTTGCCACGGCCAATATGAAGCAGTTGAAAAGAAGATACGAGGGATATTTGAAAGGTTCTGAATATTAGTGCGCTGTAAAATACAGATATATATATATATATATATATATATATATATATATATATATATATATATATATATATATATATATAGAGAGAGAGAGAGAGAGAGAGAGAGAGAGAGAGAATTTCGGCCAAAATTCACTAGGAGCTAAATTATGGTTCTTTGGAGGATGTGGCAAAGTTTGAATGATGTACGAGCCAGTGTGTTGTCATGGAGTAGATGGATACCACAACCTTTGGCAACACTTTCAAGACATCAAAATGTTCATTGACATTAGCAGAGTCAGGTACCAGTACCTGGACAACGTTTACATCGAAAAGTAATGCGTGTAAAACTCTCTTGACAGTTCGACTACGTCGTACGATTTGTGGTCTCTGCTCGTTTTCTCCGAACTAAACTTTATTATTTTCTCTTGAGTCACTGTAATTTACCTATGTTACGTCACATGCATATATCTGCAGGTGTCCAGTGTGCAGCACGTGCAACTGCAGATCATTTTATAGAACGTTATTTTGCCTATCGATCGGCGTAAAAGTTATTGACAGGTTCAAAGAAACAAAAATGTTCGAACAAACTATTCAGAACTTTTTGAATATCTCTCGCATTACATTGTTTGCACAAAAATGATAAAAATTAAATTTGAGCTAGAGCTTTTAATATAACACAACATAACATATTTAGTTTCAATCCATGAATTCCTTTCACAGTTATTAAGAGAAGCTGAAAGGCAGGTTCAAAATTAAAGAAGGGCAAAAACTAATAAAATTTTGCCTGAAAGCACTGATAACAAAATTTTACCTACGTCTTCATAATGCAAAGTCACATGCCAAATCTTGTTTCAATCCACGCAGCCATCAACCGTTATTAATTGGAAATGAAATTGAAGGGCAACGTTTTAAGTAAGACAAGGACCGTAACTCAAGATAATGTTGCCAAAAACTGTGAAATTCTATCTAGGCCTGGTCTTTTTTAATGTTAAGCATCATGCCAAATTTGCTTTGGTGAATTTCAGTGTATATACAACCTATATTATATGAGCTCCTGGGACTGTAAATAATTTATTTTTACAGGATATGATGGGGTTAGTTGAACGATACAGCCGATGGAACATGTTTTTACATAGTACTTTACACACGACTGAATTTATTCCGACTTGCTGAACCTGTGATGTCACTGGGGCTAAAAGGCAATATTTTCCAGCGATCTGTTATTGCTATAACGGAGGACAGCATGGTCCAGTGCGTAGGACTGAATTGTTCCAAACTATGTAACCTGCAACTTTGTGGCTTTTGATATTTTGTCTCTGAGGTATCTAATATGTGGAAGGAAAGTTAGTGTACAGTCAAAAATAAGCCCTAAAAATGAGGTCTCCTCACAACAGGAAATAAGACAACTATCGAGACAGAGTTTTGGGTCATCATGAATTCACAAAGTCGTCGACATACAATGAGCAGTCAATCCCTGTATTAAGGCTTTTCACTATTCTTTTTTATTGTGAGAATAGCTTTCAGAAAGGGTGCCGCTCTGAAATTTCTATCTTTCAAAACATTTGAGATAACGTGAGGTAGGCGGCTCCTTAGATCTAGGTTAAAATGGTCATTCATTATGCTGTACTTTCATATGTCGTCCTAAGTCGTCTAAATCTTCCCCGAGTCGAAAATGATGGTAACTATATAAGTATTATGCTCTTTCTTTATGAAAGCTTCCCAAATAAATGCTTCAAGTCTGAAAAGATAGTCTGTTGTGGTTCTCTGGTGTCTGAATCCACATCGAACGTCTAATAGTAGCTTGTTGGATTCGAAATACCAGAGGAGTCTATCATTTATCATCCGTTCCATGGTCTTCCAAATACAGCTTGTTAGTGATATGGGTGGATAGTCGGAAAGGTAGGTATGGTCCTTTTCAGGTTTTGGTACTGGTATCACTGTTGCTTCTCGCCAAGACTCCTGGAAGTCGCCATTTTCCCAAATTGTATTGTAAATGTTAAGTAGTGTATTGAGAACTGTATCCGGTAAGTGTTTCAAAACTTGATAGTGAATATTATCTGGTTCTACTGAAGTGTCATGGGATAGATCAAGAGAGTCTTGCAGTTCTCTAAGAGTGAAAGGTTTATTGTAATCTTCAGCATTAGCAGATTTGAGATTTGGAGGAAACTTTTCTTTCAGGTTTTTGACAAGGCGCAAGTTTTCGGAATAATTCTCTTGTGAGAAGTTTTCGATAATATTTCGGCCAACGTCGTAACCGTTTCATCAGATTTCTTTCAGAGTTTGATACAGCTAATTTTATATTTGCAAATGATACCGAATTAATAGAGGACCTAAACTTAAACTTACAGACATTGGCTCTCTACGTTTACCTCTCTCTCTCTCTTTCTTTCTCTCTCTCTCTTTCTTTAATGGCAGGACGAGCTTTAGCTCGGTATATATGGCATTTATTCAGATTTTCAGTTGTTGGATTGGCATTAAAATCATAAAGGGCTTTTTTCCTTTCCCTGATGGCGTCTTTGTATGCATCATCAAACGACAGTTTGTCGATACGTTTAGGAATTGCCGAAGTTTTGGTATTGTGTCCTCAGCAACATCCTGGAGAGTCTTTGTCAATATAGGTATTGGATCCACTACGTTGTCAAATTTGATTTGCAGTGGGATTGACACTGTTCCCAATCTGCCTTTTTCAAATTTCCATCTCAGCCCTAACCCTCGAGATTTGGGGGTATTACTTCTAAACAAAATATTAGAAAGTGGTCCCTACCACATAAGTCGTCACCAACTTCACAGCAGAAGTCATGTAAAAAAGATGGACTGCAGATGGTCATGTCTAAGGACGAGTAGAATCATGTGGTAGGATGCACGTATGTATATGACTTATGATTAAAAAGTCAAAGATTTTGTTATGGACACACAAACGGCTATACCCTATAAAGTAGAACTGGGATTAATTTGGTTGTGAGAAGGCTTGTTATTTATGATGATAGACACTCCTCCAGAACCCTTATCAGAATTTAAGTTTTTAAGACTAACCCTATCGTTTTCTTTTAGAAAGGTCTCCTGAAAGCAGACAGCTTTTGGCTGTTGTTCCTTTAGTAGAATGCTAATTTCATCCATATTTGCCTTTAAACCTCGGCAATTCCATTGTATTATGGTGTCAGACATTTATGGAAGTAGTGTAAATACGGGACTTCTGTGAGTTTTCCCTGGCGCTGTATCAGTGGGTTCTCTAGTGTCCATACTCTCTAGACTTCCGAACTTGTTGAAGAGCTTGATGTGATCATCAGATCATTTCTGAAGTCTTGTAGACGGTTTGATTTTCTCTCTATTTAGTTTAGAGCATGTATTTCCAGTAGTGCCAGCAGTTTGCTGCTCTTTTGGTGAGGCAGATTTAACTGGCTTCTCGGTAGTAGAAGTTGGTATCTTTTGTGTCACATTGCTACTCCTTTCGTGGGCTAGAATGAACTAATTTTTCGTTTGTAGCATCTGAGTTCTTATTTGCTACACTGTCACATTGATTTGCGTTATCTGCTTGACTATGCTTGGGTAGCTTCTTGCACGGACCGTCTGGCCATGTAATGTCTGTCTGGATATAGACAATATTTGTGATAGGTTTTTTCTCCACTTTAGCTGTGCTGGTGTAGGGTTGACTGTCTGTGTTAAGTGGCGATGAGGCTTCTACAAATTTCCTGGCATCAGAAAAGCTCAAGCATTTCTACTGTTTTACGCATTAGATCTCCTCGAGAAATGTTCTCCCTGGCAATTCACACAAGAGACTTTCTCTGTGCAGGACGATATATCGTGACCCTCCTGTGCACGTCTGTGACATACTGGTTTAATCTTGCAGCTACCTTTGTGGTGGCTATAGTTATGGCAGTTTAAACATTGCAAAGGATTAGGGATGAAAGAGTCAACTGGGAGATTCAAGAACCCAGCTTTGATCTATGTATTCAAAGTGGCGCAGTCGAACATCAGGATGTAAGTGTTTGTGGGAATCAACTTTCCGTTATGGCGAAAGCTGATTCGTTTCACTTGAGAGATTTTTGAGATCTGAGATTTGCAAGCAGCTTAGTTTCACTGCGGCCATCCAAATCTCTAGATCCCACAAGACCTCTTGAAAAACTGAGAGATTGGTGCTTATAGTGAAGTAGATTGTCAGAGAGAGCTCTTTGCTGCTACACTCTATAAACAACTGAGCATAGCTATTTTTTTACACTTACAAAATGTGATAGCTCGGTTAGTTTTTAATTCTCATCATTTTGGAGTAAAGACACTTTGGACAATTTCCCTGACACAAAAGGACCAGGAATAAGTCAACCAGCGACTTGGAAAGAAAGCTCTTTCAAGTCGCTAGTTCAATAATTCCTGGTCTTTTTGTGACCAGGTCTCACACTAATGGTTAGGGTTTTGGTGGAGTTTTTTCCCATAATGGAATATTATTATTTCGTCACCTGTGCTCCTCACCCACCGCGAAGCCCAACGTGGGGACAGAGATTTACTCTCATTTATTGCGTTTCTCATGTTAGGGCTACAAAAGGTGATATACTGGAGCTAATAAGAAACTTACCTCAGTTGACCCTTGCCAACACCCTCATAGGCTTTGTCCTTTGTAAGGTTTTAAGAACAACATTAAGTTAATTTAATCACCATGATGACTATTCAAACGTATGCATATCAGTGAAACTGAATGTCCTTAACACAGCCCCTGAAGACTGGCGTGACTAGCCGATTGATCAGACTAGGCCCTTCTGACAACTCGTCTAGGTGACGTTGAGGTCAAAGTAGTGTGTTACATCGAAGTGGCAACCATCGGCCTCTCCTCTGCTCAACTACTAGGACCCTGTCCTCCAACGATACGGGACGAAGCCCACAGCAAACGGGTTGCCTCCGCTTAGTCGCTTTTTATGACATGCAAGAGAATGTATAGAGCGGAAAGGAAAGTGTGACGGAAAAAATAAATAGTGAGCCCTGACCTAAACCTTAAAAAAATAGAATCCCTAATGTGGTATCTGACACGCCCTCCAATTATGATGCATAGGTATACCAAGTTTCATCCCCATTTCTCAAACATCTTGAAAGTTATAGAGTAGAAATAAAAGTGTCACAGATGGATAGACATACAGAAGGCTTGTGAGAATAGACAGAAATGCAAATAAAACGCCCCCACTTTTCACAGAAAGGCTGGGGAACAATAATACAGTGACAACTGTATTAAGACACCCAGCCCCCTTTTGCCATCAAAAACTATCTCTCAAGACAGATGGTCTCATTAAAAATCATAGCATTAAAAATAACACAGTTCATCTGCGCAGGAAAATTGTGGTCTTTTATTTCAGGTGACCTTCAAAAATGTTGAAGCCATGTTATACTTTACTACTATTACTACTATTAATAATAATAATAATAACAGCAACAACAACAACACCATAATAAAAAATAAATGCAACAACAACAACCACTAATAATAATGATAATAGTAATGGCAGCAACAACAACATTACATTATAAACAAGAGTCCCTTGAACGGACTGACGCTTTACTGGCCGAAAAGAATTTCCAGGAATCCAAGATAGACCATTTCTTCTTTTTAACCGCTGTTGAAACCATCTCTGATATTCTTGAGTGATGACAAGATTTCTAAGATGGCGGGCATACTGGATGTAAGATCGGCAGCATTTTCATTTGCGACCAACTAGACATGATAATAAGTCATTTGGTGAAAACCCTATCCAGGAGGTTTTACGAGTAGCGATAACAAGATTTTCAAAATGTCCATCATAATGGCCATACTGGATGTAAGATCGGCACCATTTACATTTATGACCAAATAGATATCAAAAGAAGTATTTTGGTGAAAACCCCGTGTCATTATGACCATCCATCCAGGAAGACTAGGTATAACAAGATTTTCATGGTTGCCAGCCATAGCAATAATGCTGAAGGTCAGCTCAGAACCATTTTCAGTTAGGACCAACTACACATCATAGAAAGTCTTCTGTTGAAAATTCCATGCCAATATGAATTTCTGTTCAGGAGGAGTAGCAATAACAAAATTTTTAAGATGGCTGCTGTGGTGGCTATATTGGACGTCAGATCGGCACCATTTTCTTATACAACCAACTAGACACCACAAAAGGTCTTTCAGTGAAAACTCCATGTTGATATGACCACCGATTCAGGAGGAGTAACAATGACATGATTTTCAAGATTGCATGTTAGATGTCTGAGCAGCACCCTTTTCATTTACGACTAACTAATCTTTGGTATGAATGTATATGTAAAGTTGCATGGCAATCCTCCAAGTAGTTTAGGAGGAGTAGCGATAATAAATTTGTGCTAACGGACCGACGGACGTAGGACAACATGCCATCCCATAAGCTGTTGTGGTCTATTATCAGTAGAGCTAAACAACAACATTGTCACTACGACTATCCTTTCAGGAGAAGTAGCTATAACAGGATTTTCAAGATGTCCACCATTGTGGCCAGATAGTAGTCATTCCGAATAACCGGGTGCAATTTAGGAGTGCAGAAAATTACAAAATGAACATTCTCATCAAAATGTTTTAGTATATTAAATGAATTGTTTAAAAGTCCGTAAGGATTTCATCATCAGTGAAATATTTTCAGAGTAATTATTCGTTGACTGAAGACAGTAACATTTAAAATGAATCAGTGTGAAATGTACTTTACCAGCTGAATGTCTTTTATTCGGCCAGTCTGGAATATGTACAGCCCACCTGTTAACTTTCCGATTTCATATTACTGCGATTGAATAAATATTGTTTTGAACTCATTTTATTTATATTCTTTTGCGAAATTTTGTCATGCATCGACATGTACTCATTTGAGATGCTATAAAAATTAAACACTCCATACGTATACTTTGTCATGTATCGACATGTACTCATTTGAGATGCTATCAAAATGAACCACTCCATACATATACTTTCTACTTTTAAGTCTGTATGACTAAAACCACACAAAGAATAGCAAAACATATAAAAATTGATTGAAGGTTTAACAATAAAACACGTTATTAACAAAAACTCATAGCATAATATAAATGCATATCTCACGCGTATGACGTTTTATCAAGAATCGAAACGTCATGAACATTTTACTTAGGTTGGAATTGAAAATGTGAAGGAAAAAAACCCCAGATTATCGCCGTTATTAAAAACGTTTTTGAGGTATTAAAATAATGTCGTATTTCAGCCATGCAAATAGTAGTCTAATGTTTAAATAAAGAAATTCAAAGAGAAGCACCAAATATCTTGCATATTAAATAAACATCTTTATTGAACATAAGTTTACATGACTCAATCCAAACTTGTGACAAACTTGCAAACTAATTTGTCCAGTGATCTCCTATGAGCATCTGTGATTCATTCCTTGAATAATTTTACTTTAAACTTGATAATCAACATTTTTACATCAACAATAACACACGATTATCATGAAATAGCCATTACTGCGAAAATCCGAAACATGAAATATCTGTTACTTCGGATATAGGAGCAAATAATAAGTCAAATGGTGTATTCTCTATTTCTCTTTCTGCGTGTAGAAAGCTCAGTTTTAAATAATCAAGTCAATCAAAATAAAAGATTTGGAAGTAATTTTATCTCACTATTAAAACGCAATTCGTCTATTAAGAAGCATATTTTGGTCTCCGCAATTAAGTCCTGTTTAGTCTCTGCTGATTCCTTTTAGTGTTAGCTTCGTGACTAATTTCAGTTATTGTGACTTTCGAAAACTGTTGGCTACATATATATGATGTCATAAATTTTCAATTTGGTCTCTGTCGTCAGTTTATAGCACAAATATTCTTCTGGACCTACCAGACGGCATTGACTCGTTTGATTTTACATAAGACATATGCGTTACTTCTATTACCGGTAACTTCAATGTATGCTTATTAACTTAAATATAGTATAGTTTGAATAGAAAATAATGTATTAAGGAAAGTTACAATCGTTTCTGAATGAAGCAAGAATTTGATATAAAAGTATCTTCCGATTAAAACGACAATTATTGCCCATATTTATACGAGATGTTTTCGTCAGTAATCCAACACTTGGAAAAAATATATTTAAATGTATCTCTAATATCAGAAATGCGTGTGACTTTTAAAATGCCAGCATTATGTAATACATTTTGAGACTTTCATAACATTTTATATTGTTATAATTACACTAAAGAAGCGTGAAATGTTCGTTACCTATTGGTAACAAACATTTCAGTACTATATTTAATGTTAAAATGGTTTACGTATCATTGATAAACGATAAAAGCTCCATCCATAATGCTTATGCACACTATAATAACAGAACAGTGCATCCTCCGTTCAATTCGACACATAAATGAAGAAAGCAAGACGATTATACCTACCTATCTATTCATGAGAACCACTTACATTCAAATCAAAACTCCAAAGAAACTTTTGACTCGTCCATTTGCACAAAATATAAAATAAATAAATAATGCGAAACAGTTCACGAGGTACATGAAATGGAAAGCGAGCATCGCAGTGTACTGCAGGATTGGTGCTGAATGTAACGAACAGTTCAGTAACGAACCTTCCTTCCACCTACTAGACAAAAAATAGTTTATTCAAATTTGAAATACAGAAATTCCCGGAAGCTGGTGAAATTTACATGTCAACACCATAATCTAAAAACAAGCAAATTTATATCGTGATTGCCGTACCATTATTCATTGACCATTGTGCAGCGAACATTTCGATCTTATTGTACGCACCCAGTTGACATGATTTATGAAGACATAACATCATAACACTTTTAATTATTGTGGCCGATGTTTTTATTGTCCAGAGAGACAAATCGTCCATAATTTAATAGAGTATAGCAATTCTTATTTTGACCTTATAATTATAAACATTTTCTTTCCTAAATTTAAAGTAACTCATCTTTCACGGATTCTGCCGACAATCATTTATCACACGATATTTTTCACATGGAAATTGATAAATTTAAAATCATCTTTATGGGTTTTAGTAATATTTTAAATCGTACGAACTTTTGCAAACTGATTTTATGAAAGAAACACTAAAGTTTAGTTCGGCGACAGTAGTAAACATTTCAAACTGACACATATTCAAGCTTACTGCTATTTCCAATTGACACATATTCAAGCTTACTGATATTTCCAATTGACACATATTCAAGCTTACCCTTATTTCCAATTGACACATATTCAAGCTTACTGCTATTTCAAATTGACACATATTAAAGCTTACTGCTATTTCCAATTGACACATATTCAAGCTTACTGCTATTTCAAACTGACACATATTCAAGCTTACTGCTATTTCAAACTGACACTTATTCAAGCTTACTGCTATTTCCAATTGACACATATTCAAGCTTACTGCTATTTCCAATTGACACATATTCAAGCTTACTGCTATTTCCAATTGACACATATTCAAGCTTACTGCTATTTCCAATTGACACATATTCAAGCTTACTGCTATTTCAAACTGACACTTATTCAAGCTTACTGCTATTTCCAATTGACACATATTCAAGCTTACTGCTATTTCCAATTGACACATATTCGAGCTTACTGCTATTTCAACAAGCAAAGGATCAGCTGAAACTGTTGTTGATTTAGAAGTGCACATGCTATGGAAGATATTATTACAATATAAGAAAGTGAAAAGCGCTTGGATTTTGATTAATATTGCGGCGACATCAATTGCACCCGGTTATTGAGAATGGGTCAAGAAATCTTTTAGTGAAAACAGCATTTCGCTACAGCCATCCATTTAGGAGAGGTAGCCTAAATAAGATTTTCAATATGGCCACCATGCTGGCCATATTGTATGACAGATCGGCATTATTTTCATTTAGGACCAACCAGACCTGATAAGAAGTCTTTTGATGAAAACCCCATGTCGTTATAGGCATTTTTCTTAGGAGAAGTAGTGATGAAAATATTGTATGGCCACGGTGGAGGTCTGATTGGCACCATTTTTATTTAGTACCATGTAGACAACACAAGTCTTTTAGTGAAAATCACGTCCAGATACGAGCAAGAGTTTTATGATGGCCACCATGGTGCCCATATCGTATGTCAGATTGGTACTATTTTCATTTAGGACCAGGTAGGCATCATTTGAAGTCTTTTAGTGAAAACCCTATCTTCATACGACCGGGAAGAGTATTGGTCACAAGATTTTCAAGACTGGATGTTAGAGAGCATGTCTGATGGACTCGATGGGCACTATTTATATTTAGGACCAGCTAGATATCATAAGAAGTCTTTTAGTAAAATCTCGATGTCGATATGACCATTCCTTCACGAGGAGTAGCAATAGCAAGATTTTCAAGATGCCCGGGCCATATTGGATGTCACATCAGAACCATATTAATTTAACTACAACTAGACGTCATACGAAGTCTTTCAGTTAAATGCCCATGTCGATACGAGCATCCGTTTAGGAGAAGTAGCAATAACAAGATTTTCAAGATGGCCACCATTGGAGCTATATTGGATTCAAAAAGGCACCACTTTCATTTAGGACAAGCTGGACATCATAAGAAGTCTTTTAGTGGAAACCCCATGTTGATATGAGCAACCATTCAAAAGGAGTAGCGATAACAAGATTTGCAAAATGTCCTCTTTAGTGACTATATTGGATTTTTGAGGGGCAGCATTTTCATTTAGGAACAACTTGACATCATTAAAAGTCTTTTAGTGAAAACCCTATGCTGATAAGACCATCCGTTCATGCGAGTTAGCAATAGCAAGAGTTTCAAAATGGCCACCGTGACAGCCTTATTGGATGCCGGATCTGCACCATTTTCATTTATAACCAACTAGATATCATGAGAAGTCTTTTAGTGAAAACCCCAAAGTCTGGTGGCAATCTTCCCCATAGTGTAGGAGGTGCAGCAATAACAAACTTGTGCTTACAAACTACAGATGAAAGGCCAGTGCATCAACGCAAAATGTTATAGTTTGGTGTTTTCAAGATTGCTTCAAAAAGGAAATCATTTTTATTATCATGTCTGAAATCCAAATTTCAAAATAAAGCCATGAATCATTTTTTTAAATGAAAGTTGGTCATCTTACCAGTGAAAGCATGTTTTACAGATGATTGCAATGATTCATACATATCAAATATTTTTTCAGAATCACGGTGGTAGCCAAAAGTCTTAAGAATACATTGAATGTAATGACTGCATGGAAAAATTATTAAATGATAGAAGTAAAAGCTTGTATTACAGAAAATGATTATCTTTGTCCAAATTTGAGGCTCAAAAAGTGGGTGGAAATTAGGCCAGGGTGGTGATATGATGCAAGGCAATGAATAGCATGAAAATCCATTCTAGACATGTAGTTGGAAATGAGTGCGGGTGACAGTATAATGCGAAGTGTTATAATAAGTGTTGACTGTAATTCTTGATTTGTAATATCTAGTTTTGAAGAAAACGGAATATTAATTATTGTAATGATAAATAAATAGTATCTAAAGCAAAAATGGCAGTACAATGCATGTTTTGACCACCGTCTTTCATTGACATGCCAGCAAAAATGTCAATACAATGCATGTTTGATTACCGTCTTTCATTGACATGTCAGCAAAAATGTCAATACAATGCATGTTTGATTACCGTCTTTCATTGACATGCCAGCAAAAATGTCAATACAATGCATGTTTTGACCACCGTCTTTCGTTAATGTGCCAGCAAAAATTCATCTGCCCCTTAGAAGTCTCCTTACTTTGCATTTTGAAAATCGTACATCAAATATGTCTTCTTCCTAACCCTTTCGTGACTCATCAATCAGCATGCCATGACGTTACTAATTTATTTATTATAGCTTCTATATCAACTCATTAGAGTAATTGGAGTAATTGGGGTTTATTGTTTAAAAAAGAAAAGAAAAACAAACAGCTGCTGTGCAGTAACTAGTATCATTACTGAGATATCTCATGGTGTAAGGATAAATATCACAGAATTTTGTACCATCTCACAGTTCCACCCCTGGAGAAAAAATTCTGGCAGATTAATAGATTTGTATGCCCAGGTTTGTTTGTGTTGTAACATTCTGAACAAAGAAATATACCTTTTAAGTGCTATCATAGTAATACGCAAGTGTGACAGTGCTACGTGTAGATGGAATAAATTTGGTCTCATTTCAGTCGCAATTAAATACATGTTCCACATTTTCCAGCTCTATGCATGTTACTCATGTGGCAAAAAGTAAACCAGGAATTTTCGATCAATGTACTTGGATACTAACGCAAAAACCAAGTCTGACAGAATTTACTCAAATCTCACAGGATATTTTATCACGTCTCAGTCTGGGATCTTAAGTATGATAGGTACGTAGCTTCCAGAAGTATACGTAAAATGTTGATTATTCCGCATTTTTGCAAACTTACTATGCGTGTAACCCTTTTCACGCATTATGTAAAAGGGTCACATGACTCTTCATTTGAATCCGACACTGGATGGCAGGATTAGACAGACACAATAAGGACAAGAATTATTTTTGCTTACATGTATACAAACCAATGAAATTTTAGATTATTTGACTGATCTATTGTTAAAACATTCTTATTTGACATCGTGATAAAAGATATGTGAAAAGTTGCTCCGTTTTGTTGTTACTTAGCTTCATTTATCACTGACCTTCACAGTTCCCATATAGTTTGCTATCCTCTGCGGTAGTGCTGTGATGTTTATCTACGTCAATCATTGAAGCCCTAATTGTTAATCTATTCAAGATGTTTAAATTAGGGACAATTTTAGAGGCATTTCTTTCAATCATTCGGCATTGTGATCAGCTGCTAAACGATTACTGTCTTGTTCAGCCATCACATTGTAATAGGAAGTGAGAGATACCATGCTACTATGCTCAGCCATGTTTTGGGCCAGTCCACTAACAAGGAATGTCCCTGTCACTTAGGTCATGCATTGTGAAAGCACTATGACAGAGGTTCTCAAACTGTGGTCCGCGGATCAATGGTGGTCCTCGAGCTCTTCATATCCTAAATGAAACATTGTCTTTAATAGTCAAGTGGTCCGAGAACAAAAAACGTACGAGAACCACTGCTCTATGACGTGTATTCCTGTGCTGATGTGCTATGTGCTCAAAGTTCAGTGGCATTATTACCAGTATCTGACAGCCATTCTGGAGTCGAAATACATAGTTTTGGTTTCGTTATGAATGAATTGATTGAGGATCAAGACCGTTTTAAACTAATATGATTTTGGTCTAAAAGTAAAATAGCTTTGTTTTCGGTTTCCTAACCGATTCTATAATTGCCTGTCAATGCTGTAAATGTTTCCAACAATAACAAAAATATTTTAAAACAACGAACGATTTTTGGATTTTCTTAATGTAGTGATTTGATTTCATTCATAGGTAAGGCCGGAACACATTTACCAAAATTTCGAAACGTTTACAGGATATGCAATAACCGAAACAATGTTGTTTAATCAAAACAATTCGAAATTTAACCTTTCCCTCGATCTGCACATATGATGCATATGTGTATGTCATGTATTGACAGCGTGCATGTCATCCATCGCTCAACTTGCAATTGTTTCATTTGCTGTACGGGTTTTACCTTTATTATGACAGGTTTTACCTTTATTATGACAGGATTCAGTTTTTAAGACTTATCTTTGCTGAATGTGTGACAATTCAGGTACAAATATCCTTAGGATTGTCGTGATATTGTTTCGAGCTGCTACATACATGTACATGATGAAAAATCGATAATGCAACCGTGTGTAGCTAGACATGCACACAGGATGCTTTTGTAGGAGCTACAATGACTACAAGAAACCGCGGTACCTTACAAACTTGAAATGGTGTTTCTTTAAAATAAAATGTTACTCATCAAACGTTTTGTGAACACACATGATTTTAAAGGTAAATAATGTAGCTTAAAGAATTGTTTGTCAGCAAGATCAGTAAGTCAATCTCATGTGTAATGTTCTACAACTAATACTGAACTTAGGCTTTTTCCTATAAATGTCACATTCGATGTGAAAATCATGTGTACTTTACGAAAATAATTAACAGAACAATCTTATTAAACATTCGTTTTAAGCAGAGATGTGAAAATATATAATTTAATTGGAACAGGTAGTTTATGGGTCACTGACAGTACACGATTATCGATTCTGTAAACGTTTACTATCAGTCAGACTAAACTTAGTCATATACATGTGGGCTCCGTAAACGTTGCAGTCGTAGCTAACATCATTGGAAATCACGCTTATTACTGGAAGCTTCAAATTTACAGCAAATTATATTAGACAAATGCAAATTATACAAAAAATTGTATAGTACATAATAGACTTTACATGGCGGCCATTTTTGAAAGCCTCGAGAAGAACCACCGAATGACGGGAAGCTACTGGCAAGCTTTCTCACACACTCACGTTGGCCGAGCCGACACTCGAACCCACGCGGACAGAGGTGAGATGTCAGTGATCTATAAAGGCGAGCGCCTTAGACCACTCGGCCACCCCGGACCCCTAATACTGATAAGGTCTTTTCTCCAAGGAATACAATTACACAACGTAACCATCGTTCATTTTCGGTTTGATAGAAAGTATATAATGAGGACAACCCCCAACCCCCCATTCTGATCGGTCGACTCCATTGTTTTCTTAGCATGATATTGAAAACACACGTATCATTTTTAAGCCCCACAATGACTAGCCACAATAATCCATGAACGAAAATGGTAAGGTTTCCACAATCTTTTGTGCAGCTAGTTAATAAAACAAAAAGAACACAAATTGTAACTTAAACACTACTACTGTAAAGCATTCTTTTGCTAGGTATTCACTACAGGCACTGGTTAATGTCAGTTAAAAATGCGGAGGGGGTGTTATCAATATTTATTTTCCTTTTTACTGACAGAAACAAGTGTCTGAGTTCACACACTATTCTTCAATGTTTCTCCCAACAGGAATTTAACAGCCCTACTCTGTCACTCCTACTCACATTGTTTAACTTCAATAGCTTTTTTTAAAAAAATTAATGTTGTGATGCTAATGTGAAACGTATTTAAGACAATGTCGACTGGATCAAATTGTATGGAAAGAGCACACGTCAGATTTGTCATCGCGCCTTACTTAAAGTATTCAGTACCTTGCAGAAATTATTCAATGAAGTTATAAACACGCTTCAATAAACCAATGAATGACATCATATGAGTTTGAAATATAGAGAGTTCTTCATGATATAGTAATAGCTGGGTCATCGTATATAAAGTTAGTGTGTTAACGACCCAATAATTTATTATATATAAAATTAGTGGGCCGACGACCCAACTATATATAACTAGTTTTTCCCTGTTCGATGCCAGTTTGTTGCATTCGTCTTAACCAATCATTGATACACGCGACTCCATGCTGGATCCGATGCACTTGAAAGGACTGTTATTCGCCATTGGATTTGTATATGTGTGTGTGTATATATATATATATATATATATGGGCAAACAGCTAGCTGAGTTCAATTCGGTTTGCATATCGAGTGAGTTCTCATGCACCTCGAGTCATTACCTTCTACAGTGTTCCATCCTTTTTGAGGCATGAGCGCATGGCCGTGTGGGTTTGGGCGCTGGTGCATGAGAGCTAGACGATAATTTCTATTACTCGCGGCATGGGTTCGATTCTTGTTTGGAACGAATTATAACTCTCTATCCAGTTAGATTATATCGGTGTAATTATATATACATTCCTTTAATATAATAATGTATCCTAACATAATATAACGTGGGATCCAGGGATAGGCACTGTCCTCTCTTGTTTGGTATATAAGTATCAATTTATAATTATAATTTAATGTATATACATTGCATTTCTCAATAGAAATCCAGTGGCTTTGCGCTTACAGGCAATTGTTAAATTCCGTTTGCCTAGCAAGTGAGTTCTCGTGCACCTCAAGTCCGTTCCTTCGACCCTGTTCCGTCTTTTACTGGGTATGAGCGCACGGCCGTGTGGGTTTGGGCGCTGATGCACGAGAACTAGGCTAGTGTTGTTGTTACTCACAGCAGGAGTTCGATTCCTGCTTGGAACGAATTATAACTTTCTAGCCTGTTAGATTATATTGATGTGTGTGTGTGTGTGTGTGTGTTTTAACGGCACATCAACACAATCCTGGTTATATAGTGCCAAGTAAGTTTAGGCATCCCAAACAAGGCATACGAAACAAAGATAAAGTCAAAAAAGGGTAAAATCCTTAAAATACAAAGTCAATATTCTTTTTTATATAAGCCTAACACTTTCAAAAAACCAAGACCTTTTCAGTGTGAACATCATCACACGACGCATCCAAGGTCAAAATAGTTGCAGGAGGATGCATCAGGCCATGTACATCCCCGAACCAGCAGGCTGATTTTCTAAAACATGTATTTGTTAAATTTCACTTTCTGTGAAGACGGCCATCGTAAGTGAAAATCAATAAATAAATACGAGCTTCCTTTATTATTGTACGTCGCTTTAGCATAACAGAGTTGTAAATGAACACATCATCAAGAAAATACTTAGTAAAAAGTTTGTACATATCATCCTAAACAAGAATGGAATGAAGAAAAATTTCCATAAAATATGTATGTCAATTTGTATGGAATAATTGTGCAGGTACAGTGGCGGAACGAGGGTTCGAGGCGCCCGGGGGTATTGTTCTTTAATGGCGCCCATACCTTGCCACAGAGAACAGTTTTTATGTCAGTTGCCAACCTCCATCCTCCGCCCCCTCCCCCCTTCCTATCTAAGCCCCCGTTACACTAAAGTGAGGTGAAATACTATGAAAAGTTAAGCTGGAAAAAGGAAAAAAAGCTCCCGACGGCGCCCCCCTTTGCCTGGCGCCCAATGGAAATTGCCCGCACTCCCCCTCGCGTTACTACTGTGCAGGTATGTAATATACCACGTAAAATATAGTACCAAAAAACTATTTCCAAGCCAAAGGTGTATGTAGCCTTCCAACTTCATGCGTATACTGTATGAAGGTGATGGTATTACGGTGCTCAGCTTTCTCTGGCACCTTCTGAAGCTTGTACCCCAATTTATATCTAACTAAATAAAAGCACAACATTGCTAACAACTGGATGAAAACGATTCAATACTTGTAAATATTTTACATTTTTAAACTAACCTTCCGTATCTCAATCTCAAGACTATTTGATCCCTTTCCAATAGTGCCGGATTATCCTAGTAGCAAAAGTAGCATGTGCTACGGGCCCCGCACTTTCAAGTGTTTTAATATTTATGTGGGGTTTTTTTTAATTTAGGGCCCCTTTATAACATATGTACATTCCCCGCACTAGCATGCTACAGGCCCCGCACTAGCCTAATCCGGCACTGGTTTCCACTCGAAGCGATTTGCTTTCCTAATATTACTCTGATTCGAAAAGAATGTTTTAATTTTTATCCAATTTTTTTAAATATTGTGTTTGTTAGATAAGGTTACAACTCGAGAAGGTCTTATGAAAACAAGCAATGTCTTCCCATGGACCTTAATGTTAACGTTTTGTTAAATATACTTTCTACATCGCTTTGGCAGGTCCATAATACACCGTCTAAGAATTATCAATGAATAAATTCTCACTTCGAAATGAGGAATAATTTTTTTTAAATCACAAATTAATGCAAACAAAATATCCAAAAATAGACATGATTTAAAGGTATTTAAGGAACTTGGCTTTCTTCTTAGAAGAACAACAGTTACAACTTGTACAATATCAACCAATTATAATTAGCCTTACCATTTTGTTCTGATTCTAGTGTTCAATACATATTAGGCTCCATCCACTTCCCATAAATAATTAGCATCGTTACACCTGATAGGCTTCACAGAACCATTGGCTGGCGAAAATGTTACCAAGGCAGTATATTGTCTGCAATAAATATGTAAGTGAACACACACACACATACACACACGCACACATAAACTCATCCATATTAATCATCAACCATTTCTTAAAATACGAATCCCATGTTTGCATGGGCAAGCAAATAGTTCAATTATTGTTTTATTACATCGACAATATTGTTTAAAATGCGCTTCCACTTAGTACCTATATGTCACAAATTATTTACCCTTTATAATTTTAAAAGGAAATTAGCCAAATTTTAAAAGCAACCCGGTAAAGTATTTTACTCGAAGATCGGATATAGTGTAATGTTTCAAAGTACTGGAAGCTAATAGAAGTATATGAAAGTAAGCTTTGGGTCGTGGAAAAAAAAATTTAAAAAATGTTTTAGTACAAATTTAAGATGGAAAATACAAATGCATGAAAAAATAAACTCATCTGTAAGTCAAAGGTGGAAATCAAGAGACTTGTTTATGCTGGACGAGGGATACTTTTAAATTCTTAACTGCGTTTTCACTGCTGGTAATAATAATAATAATAATAATAATAATAATAATGTAAATTTACATTTCTGCTTGGGAAAATATAAAACAATGAAAACTTTGTGACTTTAAGGTGTTCCAAGTTTCCATCTAGTTCATTCCTTTATCAGATCATTAAATGAAGACAGACAAGAAAGACAAAGAAGTGTTCTCTCGCATTCCAGTACATATTTCCTCTTTATCTTTTACTCTCCCCGTCATGATGGACAGGCACATTTGTACGTCTCTCTCTCTCTCTCTCTCTCTCTCTCTCTCTCTCTCTCTCTCTCTCTCTCTCTCACACACACACACACACACACACACCCACACCCATCTTAGACGAACGGACATATTTAAATTATCAGCATGTCGCAATCAGTAATTTCTAGCCCAGGCTTTAATTTTTAACAATGGTTTGTTTCCGGCAAGGTGCTGAATTTTGAAGCGGGTTGCATGCTTTTCGTAGTGGCGACGTTGTCAGTCTGACTCTTTAAACCTTGTTCTACACTCTCAGATACAGATCGGTCATCAAAAGACATGTTTTTGTAACTTGCAACAGTGCTACATCCGGTGATGGTCACTTTTCGACTCCTGAAACAAGAAAATGTATGAAAATATAACGGACAAATGCAATAAACTTATTGTAAATTATCAAATAGTCATTTTTTCAGAAATTAACAAAATAAAAAAATAAAACAAAATAAAATCACGAAGTATTGAACAACGACTCTGTTTTGATCCCCTGGCAAAATCGCTGGTGGGGACATAATAGTGCTGCCGATGTCGTTCTGTTTGATTTTGAACTTTGCCCATTTGTTACATCATTTTGGCGGAGTATCCGTGTTGTATGGGTACATTTCTGGCTTTTTTTTTCTTTGTTTGTTTATTGTTCTTTTTCAAAATTAAAATGAATCATCGTTTTAATTAATGTATCGCTGTGTGTCAGTCAAGCCCTCACACGTAACTACACCTATGGCACGTGATAGGGTCTAAGTGACATACGGCAATACGTTGAGAGAAACATAAATTTGTCCACAAGATTCTTCTCCAGTTCACTCACCAATGTTGATTCACTACAAAACTTAACACTATTTTCCCTCCAAAATCATTATCAACAATGACTGACCTCATTCTTTTATATGAGATGACAAGTCCTGTGATGACAGCCAGTACAATCGCAACCACAACAGCTACTATTATGAACACTGAAAATGTAGTAAATTCAAATATAAGAAAACAATAAGCAGAGAGAGAGAAGGAGAGCTTGTGTGCCGTTTTTCAGTCGATGTATACAAAGATAATAGGTATTTGTACATCTATTGATAAAGATAAACAATACACATGTACTGTCATCTCTTGCCATTTAACATCTCTCTAATAGGTAATTGTTCTTCGTGAAGAGGAAACCCTATGGTGATTTTATACACGTAACATTTGAATGAACTGTCCAAAAAAGATTAATTCCGTTACTTTAAGAGTTATGGAGATCAAAAATATTTAAAAAATTATTCATACATATATGCAATTTTTATGTATAAAAGTCAAGGTCTCATGGTTCCTTTTCCATCGATTATTCTGTATGAGACTGAGCACATGATTATATTTGTGTTTGATATATTCTATATGAGACTGAGCACATGATTACATTTGTGTTTGATATATTTTGTATGAGACTGAGCACATGATTACATTTGTGTTTGATATATTCTATATGAGACTGAGCACATGATTACATTTGTGTTTGATATATTCTATATGAGACTGAGCACATGATTACATTTGTGTTTGATATATTCTATATATGAGACTGAGCACATGATTACATTTGTGTTTGATATATTCTATATATGAGACTGAGCACATGATTACATTTGTGTTTGATATATTCTGTTAATGCTGTTATTAGATACTTTCAAAATATTAAACAAGACATATACATGATTTCGCTCTTATCCTTGTATTTTTTACATTTTTCATCATATAATTATTAACAAAGCATTTGTTTAGATGTGATCGTGTGCATGTTAAAGTGATACTCACCTAACTTGTTATATTTTAAAATGTTAACGGCTCTATCAACAAAAGTTTCACTGTCCATCAGTTTTGATAAAGATAACGTTACATTAACTTTGTCCTCTGTGATAGGTCTAATTTTAATAGATTCTGTTGTCGAAAGTGTCGATTTCTCTTGTAATTTTGGACCAGAAGCCGTCTGCTTCTGTGTAACTTTTGTATGTTGTTTAGTGGATGCTGTAACTACAGTGGTCCCCGATTGCACTGCTTCGGCTGTTTCCACGGGAACAATTGTTTCGACTGCGACGGTTGTTTCAGTCTGTTTGGCTGTGATCACCGTTTTAGTGTTTGTTTCAGTTTGGTCTGTAGTGCTATCAACAGTAGCTTTCGAGGCTGAAAATGATAAAACTTTATGACTTATAGGTCTCAAGCGCTATTATAGCACACATTTACCTACAATGGCGACTTTATTTCGACAGTAATCGGGGACTCGGATTGCTTACACTAAATAAACTACAGGTTCAAAGGTATCAAATATCATTTTATTAGCATAGTTCATTTATGATATTTGGCTGTTCTCCTTTATGCAGTACATATTTTCGACTATATTAAAACTAAAATCCCTTAAGGCAATAAAGTACGCAAATTCAAAACCCCTAATTTCAAATGGATTAATCCATTGTAAAGTACCAGACCTGCTAAAATACATGTCTTAGTTTATACGAGTTTTTAAATGTATGCGATAGGCAATGCATTGATGTTTGACAATCGAAGTACATTACACTTAAATGCGATAAAGAGATTTCATTGCAGCAATTATCGGACTGATATACTCAGAATAGAAGCTTTCTGATATGGCAATTATGTGAAGTGGAAGATCAAAGGCTAATGATGTTTTTTGGGGGTAATCACAATACTCTCAGGAAAATCTACCGATTATAAATCTGAATAAAAAGCAGTTGTAATTTGATGGCAGTGTAGGACATTTGGGGAGTATATGATTTCAATATCTCTGACATGGCAGTGTTTGGAGCAAAGAAAGTCGTGAGAGAGAAATGTTAAGCGTTGGAATAAAAATATTAGTAATCTTTCCATTCAAAATAAATATAAAATGTATATTCTGCGAAGCACAGCTTGGTAATTAGTGTAAGACTTTTATATCTTCTACATACGCATTTAAATTTGTCTTTTAATGCGTCCATAAGGATGACAATGGTGTCAACTTTAACCTATTAAAATATTGTTTGATTTTTATATACTTTTGAGAGGAGGAAAATAACTTTATAGTAAAATTGGGAAATATGAGAGAAAAGAAATCGATGATACCTGTCTTTGGGGATGTTATTAAGGAAGATGTATTTGTTCTAGTTGTAGTTCTGCTAATAATATCCACGCTATGTGCTTCCGTTGATAAATTTTCTTCCGCTGTCCAACTTGGAACTGATTTTACACCGTGTGTTGTAGAAAAGCTAAGGTCTGGACTTGGATCCTTTCGTTTTGTTGTAGAAACGCTAAGGTCTGGACTTGGATCCTTTCGTTTTGTTGTAGAAACGCTAAGGTCTGGACTTGGATCCTTTCGTTTTGTTGTAGAAACGCTAAGGTCTGGACTTGGATCCTTTCGTTTTGTTGTAGAAACGCTAAGGTCTGGACTTGGATCCTTTCGTTTTGTTGTAGAAAAGCTAAGGTCTGGACTTGGATCCTTTCGTTTTGTTGTAGAAACCGTTGCTGAGTCTGTTACAGTGGATATTTGAAGAGTTGTCATTTCACCGGATGTTAAAGATTGCAACATCTCGGTGATGTTTGTTGTTTTTAAGATCATTGTGCTTGTTTCATTGGTATTGTCAATGGTGCTCGCACCTTTTTCACTACTTTGCGAAGTAAACTTTGAACCATTAGATGGCATTGAACGTGTTGTTGTTTCTTGAAGTGAAATTTTAGATATTGATGGATATATTTCTTGGGACCTTGTGATATTCATTGTTAAATTGCCGATGACGGGATTTTCGTTTGTTGATGGTACAGGTTGAGTGCCTGCAGCTGTGTACTTTGTCGATGTTGTCCCTTTCGAAGGTGTCCTACTGGTGGCTTTCACATTGTGTGCCACAGATGGTGTTGTGTTATCATATTGGATACCCATCGTAATATTCCTATCAAAGGTAGAAGCATATATTTCCGAAGTGAGATATTCTGGAACTGTTGGACTTGATATCTCTGGTGAATCAGCTTGAGCGGTAACGTTCATTACCAAATCGGTAGTGCTGTTTTTTGCAGATTGATCCCTTAATAATGTACTTGTCCCCGGGAAGAATTGAGTTTCATTATCAGAACTTGTTACATAGTCAAGAACACTAGTAGTTTGCTCTATGTTACTAACTGATGCATTCATACTCTCTACTTCTGCAGTAGATGAGCTAAATGCGGCTCCCATTGATATCGCTTCTGTCGATGTCCCCATTGAAGTTACAGTTGTGGTCTCCACTGTATGAAAATATATATTTTCCCTTTCGGTTGTGTTACCAATTGGATCATTAGTATATAAAGATGGAGAAGTCATTGGTTGCGTCGTCGTGTTGGCAGTCTTAGCTGCCTTTGACGCTAATGTGACTCTTAAACTTGTTGTGTTGGTTGCTGCTTCACTTGTTGTTGATGTTGTAGCTGTTGTCGTTGATGTGACAGGTGTAGTTATTCTTGTTGTTGCAAAGAATATCGTCCTTGTAGCCGCTGTAATCACCCTTGACAAACTAGTCGTTTCGATATTTTCGTCAGTCAATGTGTGTACTGTTGGTGGATAAGGGTCTATACATGTTACTGTTATATTTTCCGACGAACCTGTTAGGATAAAGAAAATATTATTTTTGTTAAAATTGGTAAGCATGATCATTCTATGTCTCGTGCAGACTATACAAAGCGATGTTACTCGTAACAACCGATTCCATTGGACACATCAAGTAATCTGTAAATGATTATTCCAGTTATATCTTAAATTGGTTGAAAAAATTGCATAGATTGTAATTTTGTCGATAAATACCACATGCACGACAAGTAAGTAAGGGATCTTTGTCAATATGTGCACACAGTTGATTTTAATGTTCTTTGCATTTGCTTTTGGTACATGCTTCTCTGCATGTACTTTATCTCGGACTTTCATTGATTGATTTTACTGGGAGCATTTGAGCTATACCGTCGACACGTATTTACCTATATAAGTGAAAAGTTGTGTGCGTATAACGCAGTTTGACGGATCGAATATACTATTTTGTCTCATTAATATATACATTTCTCAGAGTGAAACTTTGTTTTCGTGAAAATATGCATAAATCTTTAACAGGATTGTTGCTTACATACCAAAAATATCTCCTCAATGGGACGAAGAATGACTGAATAATAATAATATTAATTTACATATGCTATTTTATGAAAACTACCTCAGTTTCTGAGTTCGCTTAGCCAAAACTGCCAAAAACAGGTCATGACGCAAAAAATGACAGGTGGCTACCAATATAACTAACCTATTTCCGAATGTCAATCAAAGCAAAAATAAAACACGAGCTGAAGCCCATCGACAACTGACCAATACTTTCGCTAGAAATGGCATTAGGCATTGCTTTGTCAATGGCACGATGATTTGGCGCTTTAATACTAGTTCATATTGGTGTAGTTGTCAAATGAAACAATTCAAATTCTGTATGATCTAATGTGTAAAGGTGGTTATCTCTGTTCTGGCGAGGATTTCATTGGTCGGCAACTCTGCAACTTGATTCCATTCGCCAGCGGTCAACTGGGATCATCGATAATCAATTATTGACCTCTCAGCCGCGGGTGGCATTTGTCTATCAAATATCGCATAACAGAAATGACAATGAAGCTCCAGTGAATCCAATCGCCAGCTAGGCGTGCATCATTACGTACTGGCTTCTGGACTAGCAGGTTTGGATGGTAGCACAAGTGCGAGTGGGTCACCTATCTGTCAAGTCTGTATGAAATTGGTATTTTGCTTTCTAATTTTATTATATTTTCACCATACACATAAAATCATACGTCAATCAGAATGATATATATCCTATAAAACAAAAATCAGTGTTACATCAATTGCCATGCTAATAAGAAGGTTGAGCTTTCTCCTTTTTCCGAGAGATTATTAGATTTACAGTTGTCTAAAGAGCAACTACACCTACCCCCATCTGCTTCTAAAATGAGGCAATAGTTGCTGTCATAGAACATCTGTTCAGTTGAGAATATCAGAGTGCCTTCCCTGTATCGCCTCATGTCCACAAACGTCCCTGACATCAGACAGGCGATCTGCAGACCATTTGAGCCCACCTTAAGATAAAAATGCTCAGTTAAGTTTTTTTATTAAAACATGTGTAGAATGTAAGCTAAAATTTGTATATCAGGTTTAACGTTCAGCTCAAAATCACCCATACCGTATGACCGTTTCTCAAAAAGGGGTTTTACACTTGACATTGCTAGTCCTTGGGTAAATAATATGGGCACTGTTTTTGTGAAAAGAAGCATCGGCACGTAATACTTATAGAAACTGTTTATATTACAAGAACATGCAAACCATGCATACTTTTTGACTGTTAAGAGCAATCGTTGGAAATCACATCTCTTTAGATGAACACGAGATCAAATTACCACATTCACCCTTACCCCCACCACCCCAAACCATTTCAAGTAACAACAACATTTTAGCATTTCATTTTGTTGAAAATTATTATAAATCCCAAGACTCCTTGCGTGCAGTCATAGCCCTACTATGCATATTTAAACTTGGGGCATTATTTTCGTACTTTGTTTGTAAATATATTGCCAAATTTAGTAGGAAAATATTACACATGCACACACACAGATATATATATATATATATATATATATATATATATATATATATATATATATATATATATATATATATATATATAGATATAGATATATATCGATTGATGGAAATTTACCTTAATGTCCACAGCGGAACCGCATCCTATGTAGTTGGGAGCTCTGAGGGTCATGACTTTTATCCTCTTAGCGCTCGTGCTGAACGTGCAACTGCACGAGGCTTCTGTGTCTAAGAACGTCGACATATCTACAAGCACGCTGTTTTTGGTCAGGGTGTCTGCTGTACATATTCTATTCACTACAATTCAAGAAAACAAAAAGAATGAACAATTTAGATGAATTTTGCTATACATGTACATTAACTTCACTGGTTGTGTACCAAACAATGGCAGCTGTTGCCAGAATTATTCATCATCAATTTTGAAGTCAAGATAACCCCCACCCCCCGAAAAAGACAGAATACTTGCAATTCACTTGCAAAGCAACCAATTCCTGACGTAATTATAATACTGAAAGCAATTAATATCTATTTACAAGTCGTTTCAAACGCTATACTATCTTGTCACAAACACGCAATCGGTTATGGTTACCGTTTCAAACGTGCGAACGAGTTCCTGTCACAAAACAATCTGGATACTTTGATGGCGTGGTTGGTCGATTTTAGAACATAAATTAAGCTGCTGTATCCTTCACTAATAAAATTATTGATTTTTTTCACGAATGCATTTCATACAAAATTGTTACAATACGACCTATTGATAAACCTTCTTAGTTATATGGAAAGTCATTGGAAACGTGACCGTTTAAACAAAGAAGCCGTTTGTACTAACAGTCAGTATGGCTAAGATATAAACAGTTTGGAATCGAGTGAATAATCTAAAAAGCACGTAAAAATATTCTACAAGAAATAAGACCCACTGATTAAAAGCAGTATTTTTATTTTTTATTTTTTAATTTATTTTCCATTTTTCATGCTTATACATCATCTGCTACAGCTCCAACTGGGTGGGTTTAGGGATTACAATAGATTTGGTTTGGTTTTATGGGTTGAACGCCATTTTTCAGCACATTTTACATGGCGGACAGTACATTTTGGTGGAGAAAGAACCCGGGAAAGTCCCGGGAAGAACCACAGACCCACGGGAAGCTACTGACAAGCTTACTCACATACCCACGTGGACGTAGGTGAGATATCAGTAATATGTAAGGGCGAGCGCCTTAGACCACTCGGCCACCCGAAGCCCCCAGGTAGTACAATCGACTAATTTACTCTCTTCATCAAAACATAAATAACTTAACGGAAAGTGAGATATGTATCAATACTGAAGAACAGTCAGCCATAAAAATTTAGAAAAAATACCGTCTGTACTTACTTATAAGTAGAATCTTACTGCAAACTGCACAGACCAAAATCTGGCGTCGTATAATGCGCCGGCAGATCTGGATCTATGCAGTTTGCTATGAGTAATTAGTAGAACAAACAATGTAGACCCTGATCTTCCGGCGAACTATGCGACGGCAGATCTGGGTCTATGTTGCTTGCAGTTGGACTCGACTTATAAGCTAGTACATACGGTGCGTATGTTTCATATACCCCTTTAGAAAGAGACCTCAAATTTAAGAAAGAAGGAAAGAGACGAGCAGTATTTATATATTCATACATATACTTCTTCAGAAAGAGTTCTCACAATTATGGAAGAAGGAAAGAGGCAATCATTATCTTACATAGTCATACACATAGCTAAACACATATACAGATCTAAAGATCGTTAAAAAAGGAAATTTGAAAGCAGAGCAATAAAGCCATCCAAATAGTTGTATCTATTAATAATGTATGACTTGAAACATTCATATATTTTAATTTATTATTTCTCAATAAAATATAATGTAAGCTATTTAAGCATTAATAACTTGATACAGAAAAGAAAACACCTTGGCAATCGGAGAGAGAGAGAGAGAGAGAGAGAGAGAGAGAGGAATCTGACAAGGTAAGGAATAAGGGTCTAATATACCACATGTGTATAAGCCATCTGACACGGTAAGGAATAAGGGTCTAATATACCACATGTGTATAAGCCATCTGACAAGGTAAGGCATAAGGGTCTAATATACCATATGTGTATAAGCCATCTGACAGGGTAAGGCATAAGGGTCTAATATACCACATGTGTATAAGGCATCTGACAAGGTAAGGAATAAGGGTCTAATATACCATATGTGTATAAGGCATCTGACAGAGTAAGGCATAAGGGTCTAATATACCATATGTGTATAAGGCATCTGACAAGGTAAGGCATAAGGGTCTAATATACCATATGTGTATAAGGCATCTGACAGAGTAAGGCATAAGGGTCTAATATACCATATGTGTATAAGGCATCTGACAAGGTAAGGCATAAGGGTCTAATATACCATTGGTGTATAAGCCATCTGACAGGGTAAGGAATAAGGGTCTAATATACCGTTGGTGTATAAGGCATCTGACACGGTAAGGCATAAGGGTCTAATATACCACATGTGTATAAGCCATCTGACAGGGTAAGGCATAAGGGTCTAATATACCACATGTGTATAAGCCATCTGACAGGGTAAGGAATAAGGGTCTAATATACCATATGTGTATAAGGCATCTGACACGGTAAGGCATAAGGGTCTAATATACCATATGTGTATAAGCCATCTGACAGGGTAAGGAATAAGGGTCTAATATACCATATGTGTATAAGCCATCTGACAGGGTAAGGCATAAGGGTCTAATATACCATATGTGTATAAGGCATCTGACACGGTAAGGAATAAGGGTCTAATATACCACATGTGTATAAGCCATCTGACAGGGTAAGGCATAAGGGTCTAATATACCATATGTGTATAAGGCATCTGACAAGGTAAGGCATAAGGGTCTAATATACCATATGTGTATAAGCCATCTGACAAGGTAAGGCATAAGGGTCTAATATACCATATGTGTATAAGCCATCTGACAAGGTAAGGCATAAGGGTCTAATATACCATATGTGTATAAGGCATCTGACAAGGTAAGGCATAAGGGTCTAATATACCACATGTGTATAAGCCATCTGACAGGGTAAGGCATAAGGGTCTAATATACCATATGTGTATAAGGCATCTGACAAGGTAAGGCATAAGGGTCTAATATACCACATGTGTATAAGCCATCTGACAAGGTAAGGCATAAGGGTCTAATATACCATATGTGTATAAGGCATCTGACACGGTAAGGAATAAGGGTCTAATATACCACATGTGTATAAGCCATCTGACAGGGTAAGGCATAAGGGTCTAATATACCATATGTGTATAAGGCATCTGACACGGTAAGGAATAAGGGTCTAATATACCACATGTGTATAAGCCATCTGACAGGGTAAGGCATAAGGGTCTAATATACCATATGTGTATAAGGCATCTGACACGGTAAGGAATAAGGGTCTAATATACCATATGTGTATAAGGCATCTGACAGGGTAAGGCATAAGGGTCTAATATACCATATGTGTATAAGGCATCTGACAGGGTAAGGCATAAGGGTCTAATATACCATATGTGTATAAGGCATCTGACAAGGTAAGGCATAAGGGCCTAATATACCATATGTGTATAAGGCATCTGACACGGTAAGGAATAAGGGTCTAATATACCATATGTGTATAAGGCATCTGACAAGGTAAGGCATAAGGGTCTAATATACCACATGTGTATAAGCCATCTGACAGGGTAAGGCATAAGGGTCTAATATACCATATGTGTATAAGGCATCTGACACGGTAAGGAATAAGGGTCTAATATACCATATGTGTATAAGGCATCTGACAAGGTAAGGCATAAGGGCCTAATATACCATATGTGTATAAGGCATCTGACACGGTAAGGAATAAGGGTCTAATATACCATATGTGTATAAGGCATCTGACAAGGTAAGGCATAAGGGTCTAATATACCACATGTGTATAAGCCATCTGACAGGGTAAGGCATAAGGGTCTAATATGCCATATGTGTATAAGGCATCTGACACGGTAAGGAATAAGGGTCTAATATACCACATGTGTATAAGCCATCTGACAGGGTAAGGCATAAGGGTCTAATATACCATATGTGTATAAGGCATCTGACACGGTAAGGAATAAGGGTCTAATATACCATATGTGTATAAGGCATCTGACAGGGTAAGGCATAAGGGTCTAATATACCATATGTGTATAAGGCATCTGACAGGGTAAGGCATAAGGGTCTAATATACCATATGTGTATAAGGCATCTGACAGGGTAAGGCATAAGGGTCTAATATCCATATGTGTATAAGCCATCTGACAGGGTAAGGCATAAGGGTCTAATATACCATATGTGTATAAGGGATCTGACAGGGTAAGGCATAAGGGTCTAATATACCATATGTGTATAAGGCATCTGACAGAGTAAGGCATAAGGGTCTAATATACCATATGTGTATAAGGATTTAGTCAGAACTTTGTGCTTAAAGATATTTATTTGATAAGAAATAATGTACAATAAAAACTTCAGGTTCTCCAGAGGTCAGTTCTATGGTCTTTACTTGTCTTAACATATATTAATGGCATAACGGATGAACTCAAAAGTCCGACTCGACCATTTGCTGATGACAGTTCTTTATCTTGTAGTTCGGATAACACTGACACAATTGAAAGAACATAAACATTGATTTGAAGAAACTTTCTGATTGGAATAATGTGTGCTTAGTCACTTTTTATCCTTATAAAATCGATTTTTTCAGACATATACAAATAGAGTCTTAGAAGGTTAGTAACCTAATCTCCGTAGCCAACATATACATATTGGTGTTAGCCTTAGCTCGGAAGGAAAACGGACTCACCATATAGATAATCTTATAACTAGATGTACACGTACTAAGATAATATAGATAATCTTATAACTAGATGTACACGTACTAAGATGTTCGCCATTAAAAAATATTTGAATATGTACATGTCTTTTATTAGGCCAATTGGATGTTGGTGATGTTTCAATTGGATGCAATGATATAGATAGCTGTACGTGTCTTTTATTAGACCAATTGGATGTTGGTGATGTTTCAATTGGATGTAATGATATAGATAGCTGCACGTGTCTTTTATTAGACCAATTGGATGTTGGTGATGTTTAAATTGGATGCAATGATATAGATAGCTACACGTGTCTTTTATTAGACCAATTGGATGTTGGTGATGTTTCAATTGGATGCAATGATATAGATAGATGTACGTGTCTTTTATTAGACCAATTGGATGTTGGTGATGTTTCAATTGGATGCAATGATATAGATAGCATTCAATTAAAAGATGACAAAATGAAGCGGCTAAAATTGTTATTTCGCTCAGTACTGTGTCACACTTCCGGTAGGCTTGCCATTTTAGGCCCGGTACCAAGAAGAGTAAAATGGGATCATTTATATAAAGAAGTTGGATGTTGAAGCGGCGCAATAAACATAAATGTATTGCAAATTTTAATACAGTTCATGATTTTGCTATGGGGCTATATAACCGAGCGATTGCCTTCAAAAGTTGGCCAAAACTTCCCGCACAAATTAAGAAACAACCTTTACTTTATGAGTAGTTATGTAGATTAGAAATTACTAAAAACTCCTTTTTCCCATCTGCTGTATTGCTTTGGAACAAATTCTTAAATGATACAAAAACTATTTATAATTTATCAATTTTCAAATTGAAGATTACTTTAAAGCCAGAGCCACCTCCAAAACATCTTCTATCGGTCAACGAAAATGTATTCATTCAAGGCAGCGAAACAAAAAGTAGCAGTTTGTTTTGCGACCCTGGTTCTTCAACATCTGATAGTCAATGTGGGGGAATTGAGTCTACATATCGCCTGATATTCAATGTGGGGGAATCGAGTCTACATAACGCCTGATATTCAATGTGGGGGAATCGAGTCTACATATCGCCTGATATTAAATGTTAGGGAATTGAGTCTACATATCGCCTGATAGTCAATGTGGGGGAATCGAGTCTACATATCGCCTGATATTCAATGTGGGGGAATTGAGTCTACATATCGCCTGATATTCAATGTGGGGGAATTGAGTCTACATATCGCCTGATATTCAATGTGGGGGAATTGAGTCTACATATCGCCTGATAGTCAATATGGGGGAATTGAGTCTACATAACGCCTGATAGTCAATATGGGGTAATCAAGTCACCATACCATTACTTCTTTCAATATCAAACCTATCATATTCAACGCCTGGAATTGATTTGCTTTCTTCAGCGTGAGAAACGTCCAACATATTAAAATTCTCTTTTTACGGCAAATATACCATTTGATCAAAATTGTAACATGTTCAGGATAGTTCAAACATTTATAAAAGATTATAAAACGATTTAGCAGACAAACAGGACCGGCCACCAGATCTTAGTTTTAATCTCTCTCTCTCTCTCTCTCTCTCTCTCTCTCTCTCTCTCTCTCTCTCTCTCTCTCTCTCTCTCTCTCTCTCATATGATTTAATTTGCCCCATGTGTTGCATTTTGTGTTTCGTATACAAGGCAAAGGCCAACACTAAGTTGTGAGAATTTGTGACCAAACATTTCTGTTATTTTGGACAAATAAAATATGTTTAAACTATACATCAGTTGATTGTGGCATTTCGCCTTCCATATTCTATACTCAAATTACCTATTTTTCGTAAAACAGTATGGTATTTTGTCGCACGTTTATTATGAATGATGTGAAATATTGCCTTGTCACTGAATGTATCGGCTTCAATTCATATTACGTACGTCTGCTACTTTTATATACCTATAATATCATCACAGAGATTGATGATCTGTCTTTTAGAGTTACTGTCCATTCGTACATATAATTAGCAAGAGGTTTCCAAGAACATTGACCAACTCACTGTTCCGGTCAGTCATGTATGTATGTAGTAGCGTTTAACCGAACATCAGTGCAAAAGTAGCTGTATGGTGCCTACTACAAGTAAAATTCTAAAAATTAAAAAATTAAGAATTGCACAAAATCTCTACGAAAGAAAACCCTTCAAAATAAATGTAAACATGAAGCACAACCAGATAGACTATAAAGCATAAAGATGTCATCATTCTGTAAAAGGTAATACAAAAAAGATAAAGGTAACACATGTAAAATCCTTAAAACATCTGGTGTAAATTTTTTACACAAACCGCATTTGCTAAAACAATCCAAGATTTTCTCGGGTGGTACATCATCACACAATTTCTTCATCGAGTTCGCATCAAAAGTCGACACACTGGACAAGAATGTGTCATCTGTCAGTGGATAGTGGCATGGTATGCACTCTGGTCGAGGTTCACCCTTCAGGAGGTATGTACGAATTAGGTGTGTGTGGCAGATTCGATATCGGCACAGCACCACCTCATCTCTGCGATTTGTTCCATATGAGGGATGGATGCCACTCTCCGACAATGGATCTGATTTATATAATATCTGAAGTCAGGATATGGACTCTTAGGACTAATATGAATTACATTGGGGAGGAGGATGTCTGATAAGCACATTTGTGTTAGATATTGAACACTGGCGATAATTCAACAAAGCTCTTCCTTTTACACTGTCTAGACCAACAGTGGTTGTCCATCCTCATCTCCGGCCAGACGTATTGGCGTTTGTCTATTCTCTTCTCCGGTCAGACGTATTGCACCAATGGGAATTGTTTCTTGCAAGAAACATTGCATTTACTTGCAGTATTTACTTGTTCAAGTAATTATTTCTTTAATTTCCAGCTATATAACTAACTTACAAACTATTAGTCAGCTACCTAACTAGCTAACTAATTCACTCACTAACTTCCTCACTCCTAAGCTGACTCACTAACTGGCTACTAGCTAGATGTAACGAAATGTCCCATGACTCACTAACTGGCTACTAGCTAGATGTAACGAAATGTCCCATGACTCACTAACTGGCTACTAGCTACATGTAACGAAATGTCCCATGACACACTAACTGGCTACTAGCTACATGTAACGAAATGTCCCATGACACACTAACTGGCTACTAGCTACATGTAACGAAATGTCCCATGACACACTAACTGGCTACTAGCTACATGTAACGAAATGTCCCATGACTCACTAACTGGCTACTAGCTACATGTAACGAAATGTCCCATGACACACTAACTGGCTACTAGCTAGATGTAACGAAATGTCCCATGACACACTAACTGGCTACTAGCTACATGTAACGAAATGTCCCATGACACACTAACTGGCTACTAGCTACATGTAACGAAATGTCCCATGACTCACTAACTGGCTACTAGCTACATGTAACGAAATGTCCCATGACACACTAACTGGCTACTAGCTAGATGTAACGAAATGTCCCATGACTCACTAACTGGCTACTAGCTAGATGTAACGAAATGTCCCATGACACACTAACTGGCTACTAGCTAGATGTAACGAAATGTCCCATGACTCACTAACTGGCTACTAGCTACATGTAACGAAATGTCCCATGACTCACTAACTGGCTACTAGCTAGATGTAACGAAATGTCCCATGACACACTAACTGGCTACTAGCTAGATGTAACGAAATGTCCCATGACTCACTAACTGGCTACTAGCTAGATGTAACGAAATGTCCCATGACTCACTAACTGGCTACTAGCTAGAAGATGTAACAAAATGTCCAATTACTCACTAACTAGCTACTAACCAGAAGATGTAACAAAAAGGCCCATGACTCGCTAACTGGCTACTGGCTAGAAGATGTAACAAATAGTCCCTTGACTCACAAAATGGACACTAGCTAGATGATGTAACAAAACATTATATACCTCAATAACTGGCTACTAGCTAGATGATGTATCAAAGTGTCTCATGATTCACTGACTGGTTACTAGCAATATGTAACGAAATGTCCTAAAATCAAGGTGGTTCAAGTGATTTTAGCTAGAATTCTTGTTACAAAATAAGCTTCTTAAGAAGATATGAAAGATCCCTCGTAATTGAAGCAATCTATGTAATTATAGATCTGAAACAGTGACTCGTGTTTTGTGGATTGTTCAGATACAAGTATTCATTTTTTTTAAATAAATGGTTTTCTAGCATGGCTTCAGAGTGAAATGTCAGCACTTATTTAATTTTAATTGTAATAAGAAAAGCGTCTACTTGGAATATTTTATACAAACCAAGCAGATGATTTTATAAATTTATTATTTATGAAAATGAAACGATAATTACACGTGAAGATATTTTAATGATTTGCCAAAATGTCTCACATTTTAAGAAGAAAATTAAGCTACATTATCAAGTAATGCCTTTGTCAATTGCATCTTGGAAGCTATTGATGAAAGGTGGCTTGAAATACAAAAAAACTTTTAGGTTCAACATGTATATTAATATCTCAAAATGTTTATACTAAAAACAAAAGATGATCAAGTCGAATGGAAAGAAAGAGGAACAATTGATTATATGTATGTATGTGTGAATGCATGTATGCATGCATGAATGCTAACATACATACAATAATTTACAATTGTGTTATTTTGAGGATAGATGGATGGATAAATGAGATAATATGTCTTTAAACTATATAAATATACAAATTAAATATACAATATTATATAGTGATTAATGTTTTATATATGGTACGTGCCAAAGTAACTTCAAACTTAACCACAGATTCAGGCACATATTGCTACAAAGACAAGCGTTACCTAATTTGCAAACATATGCCTGAGACCAAATCGTTCAGAAGTTTGACGACAGGAGTTAGCTTCACTATCAATTAGAAGTTAGGATGTCGAACCAAAAATGTAATCTATCTTCTAACATGCAAGATCAGAGCGACTCAATATGTTGTTGACACCGTTGATTTCAGAAAACGAATGAATAACCACAGGATCCACATTCGCAACAAAATCAACGCGAAACTCGACTGGCCGTTCAGTCGATTTCCTCGAGATGCGACCAATCTAATCTAACCTGAGGTGGACTGATTTAGAACGATACTGGATACTACAATTGAAAACACATGCGGAGTTTGGCCTAAATGAAAAAGTCTAACCTTCCTAATGCAATCTTATCAAAACCTCAGCCAGGCATCAGTTTATCAGAAGTATGCAATTTCTGCGATAATATTTACCCAAGTAAATATTCCGTAACTTTTTACATGTATTATTATTATTATTATTATTATTATTATTATTTTAACTCTTGTCCATTATCCCACTACACCATGCTCTCGACATATTGCCTTAGTACATCCATGCATAACTTTACCGGGATATAATTTATATTGTACATTTTGAACGTGGCGTTGATTGTTAGCCCAGCATGATGTCCATCTTTTGTTCGCAGCGTGGAATTACGTCAAAATATTTTGGTTCTCTGCGTGATAGGCATGATAATCAATTCTTTGATTTTTGTTATACAGCTTTCTTGGACTGATGGCAGCATAAAATAGGCATGTAGTTTACCCCTTTTAAGACCGTTTATCTATTTTTTCTTCTATTTTATTTAATCCTTTGTTTGTATATTTCCCTGTCATTCAAACATGTAGGAGTCAAGAATTTCTCTTGGCTTTTGTGTTTTGTGTTTGTTATGTGCAAATTAGTTGTTTTTTCCCTTGACGAAGAGCTTGTTTTGCTCGAAACGTTGGAAAACAGTTTTGTATTTGCGCCGTACACACACACACACAAACACACACACAGATATATATATATATATATATATATATATATATATATATAAACTCTATTTGCGGTTATTTTCAATCTCCTCTTCTTTCTTCTTCTTCTTACATTTTTGCAAAAATATCTTAGATACGTGGATATATATATATATATATATATATATATATATATATATATATATATATATATATATATATATATATATATATATATATTATAACTAAGTTAATCTCCATAATGTGGACTATGAGAATGTATTTGTAAACGGTAATTCCAATGCATGCTCCAACGATGACATCATTTTATGTCCGAGTGACACCCCTGCGGGTGTTCGGCACACCCCAACCTTGGCATAATTTTATGTCTGAGTGGCACCATTGCGCGTGTTCCGACTAAGAGTAGTTCAAACAGTGCTTGACCACACAAACTAAATGACTCATATTCAACCATTGTTTCACGCAAGTAACCGAATTTTTGGTCGGCATAATAAAGGAATTATAGACCTAGTTTTTGGTAATTGACGAATTATCCACCCTCTACATGTCATGTTACCCTCGGTCGGAGCCCCTGGGGAAACATGACATATGCCTCTGGCGGACAATTCGTCATGTAACCTCAAAACAAACGGCAACAGTTGGATAATACAGGGGCCTCGAAACTATTTTATATTTGAGGAGGCTCTTTGGGGTCAGGGATAATTTTATAAATTGAGTGGAGTGGCCATTTCTTTATATTCGTAATTTGCCAACAATGAACAGTAGCATTAAATTCAAAATACCAATGAACAATATTCTTTTTATAGGGAAACTTAATGATTCATTTCTTTAATTCTTACTCATTTATGAATTTGAATCAAAATTCACATTTGCACTTTTATTGTCCCGAGCTAATATTAAGGGCGAGTTTATTTATGGAAATGTTTTCGCCTTTGTCGAACCGATCGACCAAATATAAAAAATTCATCCTCTGGCCGTTCCATATGGTGGAATCATTTCTGGACCACTAAAAAGATGCACCTATTGAACCATACGAGCAGGGATGTTCGTGTAGTCATAAACTAAGTCTCAGACAATTTGTAAGTTTTTATGACTTTCCCCGACAAATGATCACGGCTGACCCTTGCCCGAGAATGTGTCTATTTTATGTCTGTTTGATAGGAAGTCAAAGTGGGGGCAAATACAACACTTCAGACAGACAAATGGTCAGTGATGGACATATAAATAGACTACCAGTGATAGATAGATAGATAGATAGATAGAGAGAGAGAGAGAGAGAGAGAGAGAGAGAGAGAGAGAGAGAGAGAGAGAGAGAGAGAGAGAGAGAGAGATATTTCGTTAGGTCTTGAATTACATGTAAATATGTAAAGCTCTCAAGCCCAGTCCTCAAACAAAACACTTACTATTATATAGATGCGATTTTATTTGCAGCGGATGTTATTTGTTTGTTGTTTTTTTTTATTTTAGTTATGTCTGGAAAGACCAAGAATACATAGAGATTAGTATTTTCGGTGGTTTCATAATGTTGTTGAAACGCCCAAAAAGCTTTAGTCATCAATGCGCAAGGAAACAATGTGTCATTGACCATGTTAAAGTTGTGTTTTTGTCCACGTTAAAATCAACTAAAGATAACGGTCATAATTTTGCGTAATAAACCAACTAGTTACCAATTTGTGTTTGAATGTGCCTTTTGGATCCAAGATAACTGTCAAAACTTTTAAGAACATATTTAGAGATTCTAAACAAAAACAAAACTGAAACTGAAACAATGGTTCTAATGATCAAACGTATTTCGACTAAAGAAGAACGCTTATTTTGAGGAAATTGCCATATACCGTATACGTCATTTCATAGTGTTCTTTCTTTTGCTGACACTATCGGCGAATCATCATGAAGGTATGACATTTTGGCTAATACTAGTATTATGTATTTTGTCGTATTAATTCTTTAGCAACTATTTTCAAATTTATTTAAAACCTTATCAGTCGAATACAAAATACATGTAGAGATTACTAAATTGAATAAAATGATATTGTCAGAGAACACAAGATTCAAATGCCGTATTCTTTAGTGCCTCATTATTTTGCACTTTCGTTAGGAAATAGCGTTGATTGTTCGATTCCATCTCAACATCCGTCTAATCGTGTGGCCAAAATATTAGGTAACTTTTCTTCGAACACTGGATATGAAGATTTTATATTCTGGAATGACATAATGCATGTCGATTTATAAGGATGTCGAGTTGAAATCCATACTCTGAGAGAGAGGACAAGGAAAACGGTCCCAATAATAACATGGTTAACTTAATAAAGCTGCAGATTTATGATTGAAGTAGGTTACATAATACCCGCAGAAGGTTCGGGGTTTCTTCCCGCCTCTAGTCAAAATCACGTCGAAAAATACATCTTGCCCGGTTAATTCATCTGTCAAGAGTCTTATGTAACCGCAGTTGGCGAGCTTATTAGCAAGTCCCGAGGCTGTCAACGTGTTCTTTAATAGCCTTTTGGTCTTAACCATCCCATATAACTCCATCTTCAGGATCAAAAAGAACAAAACTGTCGTGTCAAGTTATTAACCTTCCGAAGTAGTATTTGTACCTTCACTAGTGTAGAGGAGTCGTTTGCTATCACCTTGACCAGGGCCGTCGCAAGTTTGCGCTGGAAGAAACAGCGCCCCGGGCGAGTGTCGCGTTCGGGCCCTCATTCTGGAAAAAAATACCGCAAACTCCGCGAAATGGAGCCCCCAGGCTTGGCACCTCGGGCGATCGCCCATTTCTCCCGCCCCATACGACGGCCCTGAGTTTGACAATAAGCCCTTTCCCTTACACTCATTATAGATAAGCTTCTACCGTCACTCACTCAGAGGCCGTTTCATCGGATGTGAAACGGCAAAATGTTTATCTTACCAACTATGTAATCTACTTGCCTGATATTCAAAAGTTTGGTTCTTATCAGATTCATACTAATTCATGCAGCGAAAATCTTTTTTTTTTTACTACTTCAATTAAAAAGGTTTTAAAGTAATTACATGTATACATGTGAGTTAACCACATATTGTGCGTGGTAGAAGGGAGTATTTTGGAACAGCAAATGTTGTGAACTGGAAAAATGCGAAAGTGTGTGTGTGTGTTTACCCGGTCTCAAAAACTGTACTCAACTACACAACCAAATTTACTCTTAATGACTTAGTTTTAAAATATTGTATAAGAAGGCTCGTACGGCCCTTTCTGACCAGTACAAATGAAAGGAAGAATTTATTTACATAAGATGTATTTAGTAAACGAAATACGTCTTTTATTATTTATTCTCCAGGACTATTTTCATTGTACGAGGGAATACAAACATGAAGAAGAAAAGTGGTATTAAAACTGAAAAACTCGTATTAATATGAACAGATTTAAATCACAAATATCATCGTCCATATACATAATAAAGTAAAGGTTGTCATTTACAATCAGTAATAAACAGGAAAATAAATGAAAGGAACAGTACAATAATTTCATCATGACCATTTGGATTAAAATAGAAAAAGAGAGACAACCTTTCTCTAAATCACCTGCAAATTAGACTTAGACAAAATATTAATGTCAATAAAGTGACGGAGAAGTGATTCGCCTTTGATCAAAACCTTGTAAATATGCAACGAGAGTACTTAGCAGATTCATTAGTTTTTATTTATCTGGATGACCACAAAAACATGAAGCTATGTACATTTTCATGAAAAGCTGGGCAAATTAATAGAAAATGAATTTCATCACACACTTCTCCTTTTGAATAAAGATTTTATTGCATTCCATGTAGTTTGATCAACCCGTAGATTGAAATTTGAGGTTCTAAATCTACATAATTCCTGTCTGTATTTACAGGTAAATCAATCATATATATATATATATATATATATATATATATATATATATATATATATATAAAGTAAAATATTTGATTGAAATGATAAATATGTTTCTTTCCTAGAGCAGGAGTATTATGCGGCTGCAAATCAGGGTCTATGTTATTTGCAGTTGGACTCTATCTATATGCGAGTATATTCGGTACAAAGAGATAGGTACTTATTCCTATTAACGATAGAGATTTCCATAAAGTCGAAGTGAAAATAATCGCTTCTAAAGTTGTCATCTTTTATAAATCAGCTATGACTCTGATATATACTGTATTAATTTCATTAAATATTCGGGAATAATTTTTTGTTTTGTATTTGATTAATTATATTGAACTTACCACTGGAATAGTTTTTTCTCGCAGAAGTGAAGTTGTTATTCAAAGACATCTTCGTATAAACAGAATATGAAAATTGGCCTTAATAATTTAAATAAGAACACAAAATAAAGGCAACATTTCATTCATTCAGGATAGAGAAACTTTCATTTTGATAAATATGAACTGCCAATCAGTTTTAATGGAATGAACTGCACCATAGATGATACAACGTTAGGTCAGGCCCTGATTCACCATCATTCATTTCTTTTAATTGCTAATTAAAATCGTAGATATGTGATACAGAACTGCTAAAAGCAAAAATTCATTACATTCTTTGAAGTCTGGGGATTTCAATATTTATCAGAACGAAAGCACTTAGTTTTTTTACTTTACAAAGAATTATATAGCAATTGCCGTTGCATAGCCCCTCAAATGCGCTTGGTTGATTGTGACGTCATAAATGGACCCCCACCCCCACCCTCGCCATAACACCACCAACAAACTATTCTGGAAAAGAGACATTAAACTTTATTTTATTTGCATAATTTATGTTTATCTAAGTATATTCTTTATGTTCAAATGCATTCGTAGATGTATTTGCATACCTTAGCTAACTGTTTATTATAATTGTACACTGAATGGTGGACATTTTTGCGTCAGCGGATGCAATTGTAGAAGTTTTGTGACATAGCAGTGACGTACGGTGTGTTACTAGGTAGGAGACCAATATACGTGTAAAGATATATTACTCCGTTATTTAATATGCCATCACGTGACTAAACGCAAGATTCAGCAAAATATCCATCAAACAATAAATTATAAACTTTCTTTAAAAGTTTGTCAAAGAAGTAAATGGGTATACAATGATACCTGCCTTAGCGGACACATCCACATAAAGAACACCTCTTAAAGAACATCTTTCTTAATTTCGTCTCCATGTTGACCTCTGATCAGAACATCCCTCATTCCTTTCCGTCCACTTAAAAGATACTCTGACAGTGTTTGCGGGAGTGATTTACATTAAATCGGTGTAGAATTTTGCCGAAAGTAAAGGTGCCTTCCATAATCGGAGGTAGTACTATTTGTTACCATAAAAGCAGGTATGATAGAGTTATCTTTCCTATAAATAGTTCTGTTTCTCAGCATCAAAGTTGTCGGAGTTTAGCACAAGCAGCTTGTTCTGTCTGTTTTAATGTTTGGTTCTGTACAGGGACAAAATTGGTTCAAATGGTGGTGGTGGTGGGGGGGGGGGGGGGGTCATACATATATAACGTGTAAATTAATCTTGTTCGAATATGAAAGAGACCCAAAGGTATATATCTAAACTTGGTTCCTGTGGAGGAGATAGACGATTCTGTGGATATAAGACGTAGACCGCCCGATGTTATTTTCGGGTCCGATGGAAATGACCGAGTGATGTTTCGATTGTTTCAGCCTCTGTATAAATGTCATCTGTCCACGAAAAGCATTTTTTGTCCATTGAGCGTCTTATGTTGACAGGTTTGACTATTATAAAAATAACAGCGTCCGATGTTGACAGGTTTGACTATTATAAAAATAACAGCGTCCGATGTTGACAGGTTTGACTATTATAAAAATAACAGCGTCCGATGTTGACAGGTTTGACTATTATAAAAATAACGGCGTCCGATGATGACAGGTTTGACTATTATAAAAATAACGGCGTCCGATGTTGACAGGTTTGACTATTATAAAAATAACACAATATAGTGTTATCCCTCTTGTAAGCAATTTTTTGTTTACCGGACATGTAATGGATGCACTAGACTTTTAGTTAAATTTGTGTTTAGCAGGTTATTTTTTAATTTTTTGCAGCAGTGATTTTTACTGTAATTTTCTAGATAATTAGAAAATTTACATTATTATGCAATGGAAATGAGAAATGAGACTAAGATAAATTATATGGAGTTTGATTTTTAAATCCAAGGTACATCAAAATTGACTCAACCTCTGTATGTTCTCTACGTCTTAAAGACGTGCGAGATTTCGACACCTTTTTTGGATGCGAAGAACTTTAGAGTTTCAGATTCCTTATGGTACAATCTTCTGTCTGTACAACGCAAAGTTAATATACAACCTACAATAAAAACTGTGGTTCCATATGTAAGCAGTAAGTTTGAGCAGTATGACAGCACCTTTTTCTACGCTCTGCATGTCACATAAGAAGTAAAAATTAAACTCTAGATCTGTTACACTAATTGAAAGAATTTAAACTTCCATCCTGTTCATGCGGATTTCTTATGCAAATACAACGTATACACACTGGCGTGCTAATTGGCCTGACTTATCTGTCACGAGGCGTATTGTAGCACATCAGTATGATCAGTAACGCCCTTGTAAAATGTGTTGCTCACGCAAGAAATATTTTGTATTTTTCTAAAAAAAGCATCACGATTTACTCAGTTATAAGCTAGAGTACCAGTCAAACTTGTAATTTGTACAAACACGAATAAATCATTTTTAGCATGGAGGATGTAGCTCAGTTGTCACCCCACTCTTTCTACTAGTTAAACACAGTCATCCAAATGGAAACGCAAACTATTTAGTTTCTTATACTTATAGAAAGAAAAAGACACGAAGAATAACATGCATGTATTCGTTGTCATAACTTCTTTGAAGTCAATGCACGATAGGATAGTTTGGTTTGGTTTGGTTTGGTCTGGTTTGGTTTGGTTTGGTTTGGTTTGGTGTTTTACGGCACAGCAACACTTTGAAGGTTATATCGTGCTGAGGAAAGGAGAGTAAAGTACTTTGCCCATGGGCACACCACGTAGACGACATGGGTTGACCCTGTGGTGGGAATTGGAGAGAGAGAGAGAGAGAGAGAGAGAGAGAGAGAGAGAGAGAGAGAGAGAGAGAGAGAGACTTTCCTCCAAAATAAAAACGATACGTACCAACGAATCTATGTTTGTCGACAATAACATCTCAAAATCAGCTAATACAAAAGTCATCTACTAGCTTGTAACTGACTATTTTGAACCTAAATCAAAAGACTGGGTTTTTTTTTTTTTTTTTTTTCGTCTATATTTTAATCTAGAAATTATGTCAATCAAAATACATAGAGCTGGCGGTTATATCGCCTGCTTCAAAGTGGCACGTCACAAAGTATAGTGCTGTATAGTAACTTGAAAGGACAAAGTCAACTAATTCAGTTTAAGCATACAAAGAAAAATAAATATCAAGTACTCACCGTTCGGGGCTTCAGTTGGGCATGTCCCTCGAGCTGAAAGAAAAACAGAAACTAAGTTTCAATGGTTCATTTAACAAAAGCATAATTCTGCATATCTAATACATGTATATATTTTGAACCGCGGGTTTACTGCCTATTTATTATAATAACTGTTGTAGAGTTTTATGTTTACCATTCAGTTGATCAATATATGCTTCCCGATATTCATTGATAGCGTGACAATTTCAAACGAATGGAATAAGATTTTTTGATGCGGACGATAATCCCAATCTACCATATCTCCAAAGTTTGGATTACTGGAATGGGTCTCTACGAGCACTGCTACAAAATACATTTTGGGTAGATTAAGAGTCTACACTCTATTTATTAAAAGTTGATTTGACAATAAGTTTAACCAACTTCTATGTCTAACAGTCAGTAATTCAATTTTTATGGATGGTAAAGTTAACAAATTTATAAATAAATATTATTTGGACACAAGCTCGCCTTTGACACTTTATATATATTCAAGTGTGTGTGTGTGTGAGAGAGAGAGACAGACAGACAGACAGAGACACAGAGAGAGAGAGAGACAAAATATGGTCTGTAAGGGGATTTACATATACACTAGTATAGCTACATTTAGCCAGTCAGTTTAAATTGGTATCGGTGCTATTTAGTAACTTGCAAATAGTAACCACTACTGTCTTAACACTGACTTTACCACACTTTCACTTCGATCTTCTACTTTGTCTTCACATTCTGTATTAACCTCATTATACCTTGTTCTCTATTTCTTCACATGTAAAGCAATATCAAGTTTTTCTATCATACCTAGCATTGTCATGTCAAAACGTGTTATGCTTCTTTTTTCTTTAGTCCTTTTCTTTAGTCCCCTTCGTACCTATTTTAGTAAGTCTATCAAACATATTTTCTCATATATCATTTTTGTGATATCCGAGTCATGACAACAGAATTTTTTTTTTCTTTTCTCTTTAATAGGTTCAAAAACAAAAAAAAAAGATGAACCCTGTTTTGAGTCAAATGACTGAAATACTTTTTATGGCTCGACAAAGAACGATGTGATTAATCGTTATCTATTGCTTACAGGCCTTGTGATAGGCAGTCACTATAGCAATCACTATAACGTAAAAGGAACAGAATCAATCAGCAATCCAGCTTAGTTTTTTGCATTCTATAGAACAACAATGGTTACCATAATGTGTGTGTGTGTGTTTTTTTTCCTCTTTAACTACTAAGTTGCTATTAATTTCTCTCGGGAATGTGAACATGCAATAACAACTTCCTAACAATAAAAGCGATTGTTCAATTTTGTTGACTTTCAGGAAAATGGCGTTTTGATAACTTTTAATATAATAGAAAATTCATAATGTAATTGTAGCGAAATATTTATTTAGTGGACTAAAACGATTGCTTTTGAAAAATTAATACTATTATGAGAAATTGTTAGGCCTTTGTCATATCGGATATGAGTGTCTTGAAATAACTTTTTGAAATTGTCTTGGTGACAAACTTTCACAACAACGAGACCACTGATTCCATAGTTTTCTGTAACAACTAATTGTGGTGAAGACTTACGAAAAAGAAATCAGTACTTACCTTTGCGTACCACAACACCAATAAGAAATGCTTGCAAAATGAAAAGCCTGATCATGGTTGTCTTTGAACTTTCTCCAGCAGTGAAAATGATTCCCCGAGTCCGCTATGGAATAATGGTATAATTCACACAAACACTATAACAAATATTCAAAATCAAAACGTCTTGCGATTTAAGAAATAGTCAGCAAATAGACAAATACCATCCGTTTTGTTAGAAAATATTAAGTCATGCACACAATCATTTCAGGAAAGAATTTCTTTCTATATGATAATGTTTTCTTCACGTACACCGGATTTATATTGTTTTTGGTGGAAGATTTATAACACAATGGCAGGACTCGGGCAACAGGTGGAGTGACCCGTCAAGTGCATGACGGAGGCGATTTGAACCGGTTTTATTTTCTTCGTACAAGTAAGTAGGTCCGTGCTTTAAGTGCTGGAACCTGTCAAATGGAAGACGTATGATGTGCGGCGATCTAGCCTCAGGGCACGTTTGTTACTCGTCTCCGACACTTTTCTTCCAACTGGTAAGCATTGTCATTCTGGTATTTATGTGCATTCAAAGTGCAGAGCAGAGTTATGCATTCCTTGTACATTTGTCTTCTGAGGACCATTGTCTGGCCGTTCATGTCATTAATGTAGTGATTCTTCACGAAGAAAAAAGCTTACAAGAAACATCTTACTATTTCCTTGAGTGACTGTCTTTTTTTATCACGAAGAGTTGCCTAACCATTACTGTTAAAATCTTCAGAAAAAGGTTTCAAGTAAAAAGTGTGCATCCTGGCCAAACATGTATGAAATTAACAGATTTTTCATGAAGAAACTTGTTCTGAGTAGTTCTCTTTCTTCACGAAAAAATCACAAATCTTCATGAAGAGTGTTTCTTTTTTCGTAAAAACTGCGCATTGTTCATAAAGATTGCACCCGTTTTGAGAACAACCTCGGTGTTTTGGTGAACATTTTTTTCCCATGTGTAAAGGCACTTTCTTCGTGAAAAAAGTTACATTCTTTGCGAATATTGTCTCTTTTTGAAAGAAAAATTACACATTTTTTTCGTGAAAAATGTGCATCGACGTGTACGGACACTTTGTTCGTGAAAAAGTTAAGTTCTTCAAGAAATAAATTTTATTTTTTAACGTTATCGTAAAAAATATGTGAAGATCCTGAATAATTGCACTTTCTTCACGAAAAACATCCCTGTTAACGTCGATGCAAACTTTTCACGAAAAAGTTACTTTTGTCGTGAAAACAGAGCAATTGTAATCAAAAATGTGCCCGTATACGTCCATGAAAATTGTTCAGGATTGTGTAGTTTTTCGGGAAAAAAATGCAGTGTTCATTGATAATATCACCTTTTTCAAGAAAAATGTACTTTTACACGTCAATGCAAATTTTTCACAACAAAAGTTAAGTTTTTCTTCATGTCAAATTGTGCATTGTTGACGAAAAACGTAACTATCTTTATCAAGATTGGTCCTTTTTTTTTGTCAAGATAGAGGATTCATCAGAACAAGTTTATTCATTAAAAAAAATCGATTAATGTTTTACGTGATCGGCCAGGGTGCATACTTTTTACGTGAAAAATTGATCACTCTTTTCTGAAGGTTTTGGCAATATTGACTAGACAACTCTTCGTGAACAAATTCAGTTTCTTCACGGAGAAGTCACTTTTTCGTGAAAAAGACACTTTTATTTCGCAATGAAAGTCAGCTTTTGTGAAAGTTTTCCTTCATGACAAATCGCTACGTTAATGACATGAACGTCCATTAATTTATCTGGTTGAATCCGTTGCCCATTACAGGTTGAAGAGTGTAAACCTAGTAACAACATGTATCTCATTTTTAATGATTTCTTCATTTCTGTGCAATAAAGTTGTAAAATAATAATATCTGCAGGGAAAAATTCAAAAGAATTTTTTTACCAATTTCATACACTTTCATCTTTAATCTGTTTGTTTATAAAATATGTCACTTCGAAATTTCTGTTTCAGCAACGTACAGAACCCTTGATTTACTGTCGACGAGTTAAATACTAGCTGTCTTATATTAAAGTCAAAGTCGAAATGGTGCAAATAATGCCGTATGAAATCGCTTTGCATCCATTCATCATGGATTCAAACATTATAGTTTGTATCAAATTCTTCACGTGATTAACACCAGATTCATGCAAGGACTCGCTCAATCCTGATTTCAGTAGATTTCGGACAGTCGAATTCTTATAAATATTACAAAAAATAAAACTTTTTAAAAATATTTTTATATTCTATCAGTTAACATCAGTTCCGGAAAATATAGTCCATTCAAAGTCTTATCAAATACCAGCAATCGATTGCAGTTACTCTTTGAAATGGATGATACCAGCGCAATACTGTACGAACGAATTCTTGTCGTCAGTCAGTGTCTAGATACTCTGATTGCGTCATACCTAATTGTTCGCACCATTTCGACTGTAAACCTAACTTCCAAACTCTGGATAGATTTTACCTCACTGTGCTTCTTACAAAAAAAGCTACAAGATTTGAACTTGGGAGGAAAAATATCATATTTATTATCTTATTCAATGTTCCCAACTACAAAGTCACAAGAATTGAAAAATAATCTTTTATTGTTTGACGAGCTCACAAGAAATTATTCTTTAAATATCTCCAAAGATTACATCACAATTATGTTTAAACACGAGAAAGGGATATGAAAATACATAACGGAATAAAAAAGCGACAAAAGTCTTACACATATGCTGCCCCATGGTGGTTGTTAGGATCGAACATTGTGTCTCGAAAGTATATACCGAATACCGTGTATATTCGCTTATAAATAGAGTCCATCTGCAAACTGCACAGACCCTGATCTGCAGTCGTATAATGTGCCGACAGACCTGGGTCTATACAGAGTGTTAGGAGTAATCAGTAGAGCGAAGAACGTAGACCCTGATCTGCCGGCGCATTATGCCACGGCAGATCAGGGTCTGTTTTGGTTGCAGTTGGACTCGCTTTATAAGCGAGTATGCACGGTATACTCGGTTTGAAAGCGGCAATATCTGTATTTTCCTATCTTATATTTTTTGATGAAATTCACACAGTCTCTTTGAATTTCATGAATAGAACCATTTAGATATTTTCAGTGATAACCGTCCATTCTGTATTGATACTCTGGCAGGCAGATTAGGGATAGACCATTAAATTTTTTTTTTTTTTTTTTTTTTGGGGGGGGGGGGGGGGGGGAGGATTTTTTTTCCGACAAGGACATTTTTGTTTTATCACAAGATACTGTATTCTACTAAAACGATAGATAGAATAAAGTATGTTTTCTACAAATCAGAGCAAGAGAGTACATCTCTATCAAATCTATCTTGAAAACAAATCATACCTTTAAACTATTACTTTGTAGTGAAATTATGTCTTTATTGACATTATTAGCTTATGGATTGTTGCCAGCGTAGTTTTCCAGTGTTCTGTTCGTCATTTGCATATTTGAAAATCCCCTAACATACTGACATAATTGAGAAATCTTAAAATTCCGCGAGAATATATTAGCTGGAATTGTGAACTAATGTTACTGAAAATTTGTGAAAAGACTAGTTCATGCAAGTCAAATATAGAATATGTAGAGTTTAGCCAGTTCTAAACTTAAGAAAAATACAGATATCGACAGCTTGAAAGGAAATACAGATATTGACAGCTTGAAAGGAAATACAGATATTGACAGCTTGAAAGGAAATACAGATATTGACAGCTTGAAAGGAATTACAGATATTGACAGCTTGAAAGGAATTACAGATATTGACAGCTTGAAAGGAATTTTGTTTGATAGATATTAGTTGTGTAAACCTCAAATAACTTGAGGAAAAGGATAAATAAAGAAAAAGAATATGCAGTATATTTATTTATTCAATGGTGCATAGAATTCCAAATACGAAATTTGTGTTATGCGTGTTTTTCTACAAAAATGGAGTTTGTTATTGGGTATAGAGTGAAAAATTTGTACGAAACATTAGCGACGATGAGTCTCATTTCATATTTCTTTCGCAACTGAAAACTTTTTGGAGCAGTGATGTCACATCTTTCTTTTTTCCATCTTGTTTAAACAGAGAAAGAACGAGGGGAAAAAATCATTGACTCGATACTATATTAACATGATGCATACACTGAAAGTCATCATAAGCCATTCTAACTGAATGTAATACGTACGCTATATGCATTCGTTTCCATTCCTTTTCACAACTTGAACGATATCCACGCGAAGCTATATCATCAGGTCATTCACGTTAACAATTAAGTTCATTTCTAAAAATTGCTTTATTATTCTCCAACACTTTCCTCTCCGAATCGGCAATTGTGAACTAAGCTTCTTTGCTTCTTTTAATAACTAGCCCCCCCCCCCCTTTCCGTTTTTGTTTTTACTCGTGTAATAAACCAAAACGATCATTTAAGTCCTAATATGATAGACCCCTAAATGACGTTAGACGTACTATTAAGACATATGCCATTATGATTTAATAAAACAATGAAAATAAAACACCCCCTCTATTAAATAAAATATCCATGAATAAACAACAGTGGCCTCGCTACTTGTGTGAAACCAGAACGAGTTGCCACTGTCTCGCTTTCTATGCTGAGGCCTTCTCAGGCCACACACCATGTGCCATTGTCCTCATTTTCTTTTGAACTGGATGGGACTTGTGTGCGCCATCTACTAGTGGCTTCATCCCGTCTCATAGCAACAAGCAAGAAGAACAGCCCACGGGTGTCTTTGGCTGCTATCTGCCTCGATCTTGACTGATGCTTGACGTCTAGTAAAAGTTAGGCTTGTTGTACATATTCCTTGTGATGAGATTGGTCTGATTACGCAAAGACATATTTGCAGCCAGCTGTTACCCTAATTTCCACAAGGGAGCATTCATGTTTATACAACATGCTCTCTCTCTCTCTCTCTCTCTCTCTCTCTCTCTCTCTCTCTCTCTCTCTCTCTCTCTCTGTGTGTGTGAACGTGATATCAATTCGAATTTTACATCCTTAAATATTTTGGGAATACAAATCATAGTATTTTCATTTATTTTAGTGATTGGGAAATATTGTTTAACATTAAAAATCTGACAACCCGCTGGTTGTAGGGTTTAAATCGCTGAGTACACCTGGTCTTCGTAGTCGATACAAACACAAATTGCGTCATGTTATCTTCCAGCTAAGTTTGTTCATAATGATTTGCAATTTTCCGATAAGGGTCATTAGTATTTACACATTTACTTTCCATGTACATGCTACTACCCTAGCATACTCAGGTATGCTCGCACACGCACGCACACAGATTTAAAATGGATTAATATATGTAGCTATAGTAGTCAACAGGTACATATATGAACAATATACTATACACAGTTATACACATTTCAGTATGTCAGAAGCCATATATACATAGATAGAATAAAATATGCACGGATTATCTCTGGATACAATGATACAATTCTGTATTGAGCGGCTTTCATATATCAATCCAGCTGATCAAGAAATAATTTCTTTAATGAGGTTTCAAACGAAGCAAGGGAATTTGAATTACGTATCCTCAGGGGTAAGGAATTCCAAAAGGTAGGTGGTGATACAATAAAGGAGCATTTTAATGGTTGGTTTTCGAATCCGAAGTTTTTTCCTAGTTGTTGATTGGAGATTACGCTCAGTATTTGATGATCTTAGTTCAGTTAGGTTAGAGATATAATCTGGAGAAAGATCGTTTAGAGACTTATATGTCATGATTCCATTAAAATAAAGAATACGTTTTTGAAAAGGTAGCCATTGTAGATGTGAAAACAAAACATTCGAGGGAGTATTAATATAAATTTTCAGAATTTGTTACGACTCTATGGTCTAAGAAAAATGTAACAGAAAGAAAGTGAAACCAACAAATCAAGTAAAAAATCAACAAGCAATTTATTACTAGATAATTAAAATGAAAAATCAAAAAGTCACTTACAGTAATGTGTTTTGAAATCCTAATAATCCAATAAGAATGATTGTTCTAATCACAAGTCCTAAATATAGAATGTTCCGAATTCACGGCTGTGTCCTTGAATGTCATTATGTGCCAATGGTCTCCAAAGTCCTGATGTACTAGAAATCTTGATGTGCTGAAGTCAAAATGAAGTATTCCAAAATCTCTGAATAAGTTCACATAAATTCCAAAATTGTCAATTAAAAATCCAAAATCCAAAAGTTTATGAGCACTGTTATAATCCAATGAATATTTAAAATAATTCCTCTCTTAGAATTTGGAACGAATTTTCACAACTGTAATAGCTCTTCACAAGACTGATGGTAATGTCAAAACTGAATAAATGTCCACCAAACATGGCATATATAAAGATTGGTCACATGACAGAATGTTCTAGAACATGAGTCATCTTAATGGAATTTTTACTTGTAAACAAAAATTCAACCTTGACCTTCAAATTGAGAAAACATATTGATCAAAACAACCTAATTCAAGGACACTAGTTAAACATGTTTTTCCTGATAACACTAAGATTCAAGCAAACACCAAAGTGAAGAAACATTTAAAATTTCCTAAAACGCCTACAATATTATATAAACATCATACATAACACCTCCCCTCATAAAGAAAAAGAAAGATTTATATAATAAAGCTTTCTTTTGAATATACATCTAATACTACAATAACCAAAATTACATAAGAACATGTTTTATGATACTGGACCCAATTATATCAAGCAATATTACATTTCTAGGCACGTGAGAGTGCATCTGCAATCACATTGTCTTTTCCCCTGATGTGTTTGATGTCAATGTTATATTCTTGCAATATCAAACTCGATCTCAACAATCTCCGATTTTTATCTTTCATTTTGTTGATGAAAGTAAGGGGATTGTGATCACTGTACACAATAATTGGAGAAAGAGCTGAGGTAACATACACTTCAAAATGCTGTAAAGCCAATATCAAAGCCAAACATTCCTTCTCAATTGTGGAATAATTTTTCTGGTGCTTGTTTACTTTTTTAGAAAAATAACACACAGGGTGATCCACACCACTTTTGTCTTCCTGAATCAATATTCCACCAACCCCTACATCACTTGCATCAACAGATAATTTAAATGATTGGCTAAAATTTGGTGCAGAAAGAACTGGTGCATTCTTAAGTATGGCCTTTAACTTGTCAAAAGATTCCTGACACTTGTCAGACCAATGAAATTTGGTTTTCTTACTCAATAACCTTGTCAAAGGTTCAGCAATTTTGGAAAAATTGGAACAAAATTTCCGATAATATCCAGCCATACCTAGAAATCGCATCAGTTGCTTTTTACAAATTGGAACTTGAAATTCAGAGATAGCTTTGACCTTAGCTTCTATAGGTTTAACTTGACCTTGTCCCACAATATGTCCTAAAAATGTGACACAAGCATGGCAAAACTCACTTTTGCTCAAATTAATTGTCAGATTCGCATCGCTGAGTCGATCAAAGAATTTTCGAATGATTTCCAAATGATCTTCCCAGGTGTTGTTGTAGATAATGACGTCATCGATATAAGCGTCACAATTATCAAGACCAGATGTTACAATGTTCATCAGACGTTGAAACGTTGCAGGCGAATTTTTCATTCCAAACGGCATGACTTTATATTGATAAAGTCCATCTGGAGTTACAAATGTTGAAATTTCTTTTGCCCTTTCCGTCAGTGGAATTTGCAAGAATCCTTTTAAAAGGTCAAACTTGGTGACATATTCCGCATTTCCAATTTTATCAATGCAATCGTCCATTCTTGGGATTGGAAATGAATCAGTTTTGGTGACACTGTTGACTTTTCTATAGTCAGTACACATACGGAATGTATTATCTGGCTTGGGAACAAGAATACATGGTGAACTCCAGTTACGTTTACTTGGTTCTATGAAATCATTCTCCAGTAGATACTGAATTTCTTTCTTCAGATAGTTCTGTTTGAGAGGATTCATCCTATAAGGATGCTGTTTCACAGGCGCAGAATCTACAATGTCAACGTCATGATAAATTTTACTTGTTCGTGTTGGAACATCAGGAAACAAGTGCTCATAGTCATGTAATAGCTGTTTTAGTTCATTTCTTTCCTGTTGTTGTAGATGTGAAAGTTTCTGGTCTAGGTTGTTCAATATTTCTGAATTCCGAAGATTGGTTATACCAGAGTCACTATAGTCTGATTGTATTCCATCGTTGATATCTTCACTGTGTGGGACAGGTACAACTAAATTAACAGAATAATTAGCTGAGCTATCTCTGTCAAAATATTCCTTTAACATATTTATATGACAAAGTTGTTTCTGTTTCCGTCTCCCAGGAGTGTTAATGATATAATTTAAGTCATTTACTTTCTTTTCAACGGTATAAGGACCATAAAATTTAGCCTGAAGAGGATTCTGAGGTATGGGAAAGAGAGCCAGAACTTTGTCACCAGGTTTAAAACTCCTTTCCTGTGAATTTCTGTCATACCTTAATTTCATTTTTGACCGGGTATTGTGAAGATTAGTTCTTGCTACTTCACAGGCCTTTGACAACTTGTATTTGAAATCAGAAACATAATCAAGAAGATTAATCTTTGAATCTTCATTTGAAAGAAGTTTCTCTTTCAATAATTTCAATGGTCCACGGACAGTATGACCAAAAACTAGTTCAAAGGGACTAAAACCCAACGACTCTTGAACTGATTCCCTAACAGCAAACAACAACAAATGAACACCCTCATCCCAATCCTTTTCTGTATCAAAGCAATATGATCGAATCATATTCTTCAAAGTTTGATGAAATCTTTCCAAAGCACCTTGACTTTCAGGGTGATAGGCAGAAGATTTAAACTGTTGGATGCCTAGTTCATGCATAACTTGCTGGAAAATTCCAGACATAAAATTTTACCCTTGATCCGACTGGACAGATTTGGGAAGGCCAACAAGTGTAAAAAACTTCACCAAAGCTTTCACAATAGTTTTAGTTTTTATATTTCTCAGAGGAATTGCCTCTGGAAATCTTGTAGATGCACACATGATGGTCAACAAGTATTGGTTGCCTAACTTGGTTTTAGGTAAAGGACCAACACAGTCTACCATTATTCTACTAAATGGTTCATCAAATGCAGGAATAGGTTGTAGATGAGCCTTAGGTATCTTCTGATTGGGTTTTCCTACCATTTGACAAGTGTGACAAGATCTGCAGTATTTAGAAACATCACTTTTGAGTTTCGGCCAATAAAAATGATTCAAGATCTTGTGATAAGTCTTACGGACTCCTAAATGACCAGCCAAAGGAGTTTCATGGGCTAAATTAAGAATTTCCTGTCGATATGACTTAGGAACAACAATTTGATAGCTCACTGACCACTTGTCACCAGCGGGTACATCAGGTGGTCTCCATTTCCTCATAAGGACCCCATTTTTCACAAAGTAACACACTGGAACTTATGTGGCTTCAGTTTCACTAATAGCCCTCTGAAACAAACAAGATATCTCGGGATCTTGCTCCTGTTCAACGACAAGAGATTGTCGTTTGTCACCCTGAGTAGGACAAAGAGAATGAGTTGCCAAAAGAGGATCACTGTGATCAATACCATTTGATTGATCAATACCTGAGGAAAAAGTGACCTCATCAAAAGACTGACCAATACATGTGTCAGCTAAAGGAATAATATCCTGATCAACATCGCTCTCAAGAGCTCTTTTTGCCATAGCTCTAGTAACTGCACAAGCAGGGTACAAATCAGGGATTTCAGTTTCGACAGGATCAACTTTCTGATCCAAACAAGGCTTGTCAGTTACAAGTGGATTAACCACAACCTTATCTCCAGCTAGGTCATTGCCTAGTAATAAATGAACACCCTCTATGGGTAAAGAAGTCACTGCCCCAACAGTCACAGGTCCAGAAACTAAGTCTGATGCCAAATTTACACAATGGAGAGGAACATTTACAAAGCCGCACTCTACTCCCTGAACAAGAACACTTTCACTTGAAGAAGACTCCTCAGACAAAGGCAAAGTACCTGATAATAAAAGACTCTGAGAAGCTCCAGTGTCCCTTAATATTTTAATTGGGATAGGTTTGGCAGAATCACCAATAAGTGATATAGAACCTTCTGACATGAATGGTTCATAAGCCTCCAAAATAGAATCAGACTGGGGTTTGTTTGACCCAACAAATGTATTGCTTTCAATACAAGACCGTGACCTTGACCTCGTAGAAATAAGAGCATTTGGAAAAGCTCTGTCTTTACTCTGTTGCTTATTTTTCAACTTGAAGCAATCAGAAATAACGTGCCCTTTCGTTTTACAATAAGTGCACGTAGGAAGAGATAAGGATTTCTGATCAGTCTTATCAGATGTTTGATTCCTAACAGTTGTGCTGTTGTGAAATTTGGAAGTACTCGAATGAGATTGAAATGGTTTTTTACCAGAAAACTGCTGAGAGGACGATTTATTACCAAATGAAATTTTGTGAGTCAAGGAATAATCATCAGCCATACGAGCAGCATTCTCCAAAGTTTCCACATTCTGCTCGTCAAGATCGGTTTTAACATCACTATGGATGCACCTCTTGAACTCTTCAATTAACTTTCTCATGCACTCTATCCCCTCCTGGATAGGTTTTGAAATGAAATTCTGAACATTAGATGCCATTGTAAATGCTTGTTGGTTTCACACAAAAAAAATTTCTCTATATAAAAATCTTTGCCAAAGACAAAAAAAAATTCAGAGACAAAATCAATATGAATTTCAAAGATAAATTTAATATCTCTAATATGCTTTAAAGAAATTCAGATCCCGGTCGAGCTCCCAATTTCTGTTACGACTCTATGGTCTAAGAAAAATGTAACAGAAAGAAAGTGAAACCAACAAATCAAGTAAAAAATCAACAAGCAATTTATTACTAGATAATTAAAATGAAAAATCAAAAAGTCACTTACAGTAATGTGTTTTGAAATCCTAATAATCCAATAAGAATGATTGTTCTAATCACAAGTCCTAAATATAGAATGTTCCGAATTCACGGCTGTGTCCTTGAATGTTATTATGTGCCAATGGTCTCCAAAGTCCTGATGTACTAGAAATCTTGATGTGCTGAAGTCAAAATGAAGTATTCCAAAATCTCTGAATAAGTTCACATAAATTCCAAAATTGTCAATTAAAAATCCAAAATCCAAAAGTTTATGAGCACTGTTATAATCCAATGAATATTTAAAATAATTCCTCTCTTAGAATTTGGAATGAATTTTCACAACTGTAATAGCTCTTCACAAGACTGATGGTAATGTCAAAACTGAATAAATGTCCACCAAACATGGCATATATAAAGATTGGTCACATGACAGAATGTTCTAGAACATGAGTCATCTTAATGGAATTTTTACTTGTAAACAAAAATTCAACCTTGACCTTCAAATTGAGAAAACATATTGATCAAAACAACCTAATTCAAGGACACTAGTTAAACATGTTTTTCCTGATAACACTAAGATTCAAGCAAACACCAAAGTGAAGAAACATTTAAAATTTCCTAAAACGCCTACAATATTATATAAGCATCATACATAACAAATTATTCGCGCGGCTCTTTTCTGGAGTTTGTCAATTCTGGATAGATTATAATTGGATGTGTTTCCCCATATGGTACAGTCGTAGTCTATCAGTGGTGGTATGCATTCAGGAAAATAAAGTTCAAGCGACTGGGGAAGTAGAAATTTCTACAGTAATTTTAAGAAAATTCATCTTTTGACGACCATTTCACATAGGTGATCGATATGTGAATTTCAGCTGAGGTGTTGATCAATGTAGATACCAAGAAGTTTTTATTCTTAACACTAGACACGTCTAAGCCATTTAGAGTTAGAAGTAAATCTATGTGCATGGATGGGCGCTACCTTGTTCCGATTGTCATACATTTCGTTGTTGACACCAATTGATAAATTGTTGAAGCCGATTTGAAGTTTATTTTTAAATGGAGTCATGAGATTTACCAGATGTATGCAATGTAGAATCGTCAGCGAAAAGATCAGTGCTTGAGTGCACTGGCCACACTGCTAAGTCATTGACAAACAGTAGAAAAAGAAGAGGCCCTAATATAGAGCCTTGAGGAACACCATTGAAAATATGATTTGAATCGGAAGTATATTTACCGTACAAACAACCTAGGGTCTGTTAGTGAGATACGATGTGAACCAAGTAACTGAGTTTGAAGAAAACTTGTAGGCTGATACTTTTTTAATGAGCACCGAATGGTCAACCAAATTGAAAGCTTTTTTTTAAAAAATCAATGAAGATTGCGCCGGTAAGTTCGCCGGATTCAATCGCTAGTAACCATTGGTCTATAAGTTTCATCAATGCAGTTTGACAGGAATATTTTCGTCGGAAACCTGATTGTGATTTATGGAGTTGGCACTTGTTAAGATATCCGAAAAGATACTTGCAGACATGTTTTCAATAATTTTTGAAAGTACAGATAGAATAGATATGGGTGAGATGGGTTGATAGTTAGGTGTGTCATCCTTATCATTTCCCTTATGAATTGCGAATTTCATTGACTCTGGAAATTTACATTAGGTGCTACTACAGTTAATTAATTATTTTAATGACTACAATATTTACAAAGACGACATTTTAAAGATTTTTGGCTGATTTACATCTAGACCCGCCAATTTGTTAGTGTCTATTTTAGTGATAATACCAATCATATCAGTTAATGTAATTAGGTGGATATTAAAACAAACATGATCAGGTACCAGTTTATTTACGAAGGCAGTAAGTTTATCTATGTTTGGCTCTGTAAAATTAAACCTATCAGGTGTTTGGGAAATAAAGAGGTTAAGTTGGTTTTCAATATCATGATCATCAATGTAACTAGTGCCATTAACTATAATTTTACATGGACTTGGAAGTACTGGTTTCGTAGAAATTAGTTCTCGCAAAATGATTCCAGCAGATGGATCTGTTATCAGAGTCTGAGACGATGGCTTCTTTGAAAAGGGAGAGTTATTTTGTACAATGACTAATTTGGCTTTGTTCCGCCATTAACGATAATTGGTACATTGTTTACATTTATGATAGTAGTTTTATTTGCATTGCGCCTCTGCGATTGCACTAATATACCATTCTGGTTGTTTTGATCGTTTCGTTCCTTTGATTTGTATGGGAGAGTGTTTATTTAGGATACTAAGAAAACAGTAGTTCCATATAGACAAATCATAATCCGGGTCTGTTTTAGAGAAGGTTAATGAGCTAAAATTTTGAGACAGTTCAGAGTAGATTCATTTTCAGCCATTTTTTTTAAAGCATCTGTATTGCATATAGGAGTGTGGATTGTTTTTCTTTGCGCTCTGTTTCTTACAAGTTGCACATATGAGATAATGATCACTAATAGAGAAGCAGTTTATGAAATAATAGTTTATGAAATGTATGATACTAACATAAGACTAATGATGAACGTTCTCTTATCAAGTGCGTATATTTAATAGACAATATACTAATACACTAGAAATGTGAAATAGTGTAATTTACAACATTGCATTATGACCATACTCAGTAACTTATGGCCTCTTTTTTGTACGATCAATATTAAGTTACTGTAGGATTCGCGAGATGAGGCCAAATAATGGCATTTGTTTTACTTGTTCTCTGATAACTGCCACTGTTCCTATAAGCCTGAAAATTATCTTCTTAAATACCAAATGCATTTGTCATGTCTAATATATCAAAATCATTTTCAAATAACGAATATGTAGCTACAGTGTATTGTTACCAAATTAGACAAAGAAATTATACACTTTGTGTCAGTTTTAGTGCTTTATAAAATCTCTCTGAACAATGAGAGAGAGAGAGAGAGAGAGAGAGAGAGAGAGAGAGAGAAAGAGAGAGAGAGAGACTTGACATTAAATCTCCAAAATTTTGCACAATTGTATCATTTTGTTCAAGGTCAGAATTGGCTGCTGAGTACCCTGGGATTGGCACAGTGGACACCTTGTCAGGGGGTCACTAACCTTTATAAACCCCCTGAAGCTTTGTGGGTTAATGGGCCTTATGCAACCTCCTGCATGTCATAAGAGGCGATTAAATGGAGGCACGAACCGCGGTGGCTTAGTGGTTAGAGTGCCGGATTCGAGACCTAAAGGGTATGGTTCGAATCCTACCATTCGATCACCACCGGTCGGCTACTGTGATGTGTCCTTGGGCAAGGCACTTTACTCCAACTACATCAGCTCTAAAAAACCTACTTGTGTTGCTGTGCCGTAAAACACCAAACTAAACCTAGCTTTGCGTCAACAGGATTCAATTAACTAACGAATGAACTAACGTTATTGATGCATCGTTGACATTTTTGGTTTGAATGACAAAATAATGAACAGAAACTAAAGTTCAGACACTGTACATCCTCAGATTATCCTTTCAGTCAGCGTCCGTCTAGGAACATGTGGTGTGTAGTTAGTAGATTAACTCTATTATCAGAACAACATCTCAACACGCGCCTTTTTTTTTTTTTTTTTTTTTTTGTTTGCTTATTTTCGTCCATGATTTGTAGCCAAATATGCATCTCTCAAAATGATTTCCTTCTATTATCAGACTTCAGCATTTAAGCGAGAATTTGATGTAAACGTGCATTGCAGAACTGATGCCACCGTATAAATGTCACTTTTTCGCGATTATCTTTTTACAACACCGACACTTATCCATGTGCAAATCATAGATCATCTGAAAGCAGAATCTCTTTGGTACACATATGTATAAGATGACATAAGGGATCATTTTAATTTGTTTATTCCAAACATTTTTCTAACGCACATAGTTTGGCTTTGGTTTGGTGCTTTACTGTACAACAACACAAGTAGGTTATTTAGTGCCGAGGCAATTGGAGTAAAGTGCCTTGCCCAATGACACACCACGGTAGCTGACCCAGGCTGGTCCGATGGTAGGATTCGAACCCGCACCCTAGTTATGATTGTGATAAGTGACGTCAATGTTCAGCGGAGCAGTTATGATGCTACCAATGTTAAATTATTTATACGGACAGGAAAAATGGGACTATGTTTATCGAGCTATGTTACCATGTCTGTATGCAGAGTAAAAAGACATCCACCCACTCAATGTCTGAGAATGAAGTGGATCAATCCGAATATGAAGTTGTATTAAGACACCGCCGAAATGAGACAAGAAAGAGAAGAAAATGCCATGCATAAAGCCTTCTTGAGTAGATAGGAAACTAACTGACCGTGTGACGTTTTCCAATTTTTTTTAGAACTCGTGATTCTCATGGTAAATACAGTGTAGTAACGCTTCTGTATTTTCCCCCGGGAAATTGTGATTTCTTAAGCGAAACTGTCTTATTGCTGAGACGGATCCCTAGTGAATCGCAAATCCAATACATTGTAGCTCAAACGACCGAACAGTCTCTTTTTTATATCACCTTGGAAACCGTAGTTACACGCGCATAACTCTCTAAGAAATTTAGATTCTGAAACATGTTCATAGGTTTCTAATATTAAACATATTTTAGGCTGTACATGAAAAGTAGGTGCCAAATTCACACTTGAAAATAGCAAACTTCCGGAAAACATACAGTCGTTAGTACACGGTGGTAAAAGACGTGTCAGTAAATTAATGTGTAAAATGTGCTGATGATGGGATTCGTAACGGATGGAAGTCTTCAGGCCCACACAAAATGAAATCAATGCAGTATTTGTAGTGGCCTGTTAATGATACTTACCTATATCCACTATCGGGATTAACTCATATACGAGAACGCTTTTATGGACAGATATCAGAAATGAATGTGTAAATGTTTGATGCGACTAAGAATACAGCAAACCAAAATGTCTGATATGGGATATAAAGTGATCCATCTGTACACGGCAATCGTGTTTACTTCCCGTATGGTTAATCCTCCGCTCATGCTATTCAGACCACAAGAAATCATGTCAAAGGAATAAAATATTAGCATGTGTAAAGGAGTCCATTTCTCTGCGTCTGCACTATTTGAGGATTATCAAACGGAAGAAGGAATTTTTCAACATGTGTACAAGATTCAATTAGTGACTAAACCTAATAACATACACACACACGCACACACACACACACATGTTACTGTGAGATGGCTTGAAAGACCAACTTCCCCCAAAATGACTAGTATACATAAAATGCATTAGAATAGGTCTTATTTATAGGCAGATTGACCCAAATTTGTATCTTAAAGATCAGCTTTAAAAAAAACAAAAAAAAAACATTGTAGTGAATTCAAGAAAGTTGCTCTGAAAGTGCCGAATTTCGTGGCAAATGCATGGAGTTTTAACTAAATTCAGTGGGCACTTTGTATTGAAATAATCTAAAGAATGAAACGTCAAAACTTGATGAACAAATAACGATTTGCTCAAAGAAAATATTCTCAACCACCACGTTAGTATATGTAGTAGTCGCAATACACAGGGGACACGCATGTTTCTGTTGTCGTGGATCGCTTCGTCTCTGTCACACTCTGTCAATCATATTTCATCTGAGAAAGAATTAATTGACACGGCACTTCACTATACTGTGTTTTTATTTCTTCCTAATCACACCCGTTTAGCGGGACACAGGTCACTATTACCAACTTTTTGTTTTTGCTGGTGAAGGTCAAGATAAGTCCAGGCTTCGTTTTATATCATTGCCGTTTTGTATTACATGGAAACCGAACGTTATTCATCTACCAAACAACTAAGGTCGACATTATGTTGTTACGACAGACTTTTGCAAAATGTAGGTTACATATCGAGCATTAGATCGACAGTGAGACCATTGATGTGTTCTAAATATGCATTACCCCCCACCCCCCATTTAGTATTTTCAAACTTATGGGACATTCTTAAGATCTGTGATGTCTCTGAATTTTTTAAAAGTGGAGATGTAGTAATAACACAAACAAATATTTGTACAAATATATGTCCATTCATTTCCACTGCAGATGCGTAAGAGAGTAGAAAATACTCTGAGTGAAACTGCCTTAATCTATTTTGATCGTTTCTTTCACTATTTTAGCTTTTGCTATTGGCCATATCATAAGCATGATATATCACAAGAAAGATTATGTGCATTATAAAAATGATTGAAATAAAATAAATGAAATAATCCCTGAGATTAATTATTAAGTTACGTGGAGGAGATTCTACTGTTAGAGAGGCAGTGATTTGCTCAACGGTAAGCGCCCCTATTAGCGTTCTGCATTATCGTTCAGCGGAGTTATATCCCCTGATTGTCAGATCCACCCACTTTCGTTTCCACACACTGACACCTTTAATTATTACTGGATTTCAACCAAATCTTTTACAGGATGTTTGAAATTGATAATGACTCGCCTGAGTTTGATTATCACCATTCTACATGATCGTTTATCGGAGTTATAGTTCCTGATTGACAGAGCCACACACTTTCATTTCCGCATGACAACTTTTTTACTACTGGATTTCGACCCAATTTGAGATACAACTTGATACTGATAGGATCTAGGCCGAGATTGATTAGCAGCTTTTTACGTCATTATTGAGCGAAGTTATAGCCCCTGGTTTGTCGGTCCCAGTGACGTTATTTTAATATTAATTGGATTTCAACCCAATTTGGCATGATATTAATGAATTCTCAGCATTCAGTATCATTTAGCAGAGTTAAGGCCCCTGATTGTCAGACCCAGCCAATTTTGTTTCTGCACATGAATGACTCCCTAGTTGGATTTTGAACACACTGAGTAGGTAGTTTAATATTAATGACACCTCGCTTACATTTGATTGTCAGTGTTGCTCAGGTACATATCCAGTATGCCAATATCATCTTTTAACGGAGTTATGGCCACTGATTTGCAGACTAACTTTCCTTTATGGGCAATAACTCCTTTGCTATGCAACTTTATGTTGATCTCACCTTGACTTACCAGTGTTTGATCTGCATCATCATTTAACAGAGTTGTGGCACCTGATTGTTGAACCCACCAACTTTTGTTTCTACACAATAATTCCCTTAATTATTATTGTTTTATTTCAATCAGCTCTATACTGATAAACCTTGAGCGGAATTTGATTATTCTGTATCATTATTTAAGAGAGCAGTGACCGATGAATGTTTGAGCAACATTTTGTACACATGTTTATATTGATTAGACCTCACTTGGGTTCCATTGTCAGTGTTCTAAGTCATCAATAATATCTTCCGTTACAAATGTACCTTAATTCATTTACTATATCAGCATTGTCACTTAGCCCTTTCCTCTACAAAACTGTACTCACCTACATCCAACGAAAAGTGGGGTATACCAATTCTAGGAATGTGCTTTCTTTTTATAATTGAACAGTTAAATGCTAATAATATGGCAAAAATCTTAGAAGTTCAAAAATATATTGATTCCCTTTACTTTAAGAAAAACAAACCAAAGCAGACAAAGAAAAAGAACAAACAAACAAACAAAAAACAATCAAACAAACAACAACTTGATGTTGAAGTAGTCTACACCTACGCATGGCAGAATCTTATGAGACAGTAAACCATTTATTAGTCATTTCAGACAAACCTACTGGCAGACTAGCTTCATCGTCTCTTCGAAAGATTGTTTGTATGGTGGCCCAGTTTGGAAACACCCTGTATGACGCATTGAAAGTATTATTGGGTGCAGCATTGTATAATGTATTAGCCATAATAATCCCCTTGGGTGAGTTTCTTTGCCCTATATCCTTGTATGTCCCCATTGGGGACTAAGTTTCATTTGTTACCATTGCCCATAAGGCCTATGAACAATGCTGATGTCCCCTTTTATGTGTGGTACATTAATATGTGCATATTTGCTGTTTGCATGTTTTAAACCTTGTGTTGCTGTTAGAACACGGGCACTGAAAAAGGATCAAATTTATCAGAGTTGTATATTGATATATTCGAAGAAAACAAAATTGGGGAAATTACGTACGATGTGTGCAAGATTTTTTTTTAGACGGAATACGCTTGTTAATATTTGTTTTCTTGTAAATTCCCTTATTTTGGGTTATTATTGTGATTGTGTTTATCTGTCATGTCTTCTCCTTGCCCCTTGTGCATTAGTCATTGTGTACACAGAGTTTAGTCTATAAACGAGGAGTATTTGAAATGTTCTGAATATTAGTGCCCTGTACAACAAAGTTCTTTATTAGTGAACAGTACGTCAGTGCATCCCCTCAATGTACTCCCCATGCACCTCTACACACTTTCTCAGTCTGATTATCCAATTCTTATTAAATGTCATTTTGTATTCACTTTTTGGTATGTTGTTCATACACTGGGAAACTGCACTTCCATGCATGGCGGCTTTCAAATTGTCTGCCTCTCAGCGAATCTTTGATAACTGGATTCAGCCAAAAACTCATCCGAGCTAAATCAAGGCTGTATGGAGGATGTAGCAAAGTTTGGATGCTGTGCTGCTTCAAAAAGTTTGTCAGAGCGGTGGATGTATGCGTCTTTGCGTAGTCAAAGAGTAGATCAATAACTCGAATACCGGTATGAGGACGGGTGGTTCAGTAGTGTTCCATAACTTTTGGCAACAGTTTTGGAGGCATAAAAATGTCCAGTGACAATTGCAAAGTCAGGCACAGGCACCTGGCCGACCTGGCCTTTTGTATCGAAAAAAATGCGTTTAAAACTCTCTTGACAGTCTGACTACGAAGAGCGATTTGTGGTCTCAGCTCGTTTTCTCCGATACAGATTTTTTTAATATTATTTTCTCTTGATATGGGTTCCAAAAAGTAAATCCATGTTTCATAGCCTGTAACAATTTCATTTAAACATCTCTGATAACTCTTTCATATTTGGCGATTAGCTGTTTGGCGATTTCAACCCGAGTCTATTCTTTTGTATATCAGCCGTAAACAAATGCGGGACCCATCCTGTACACACCTTTCTGTGCTTGAAACGATTCTTCAGTATAGTAAAAACAGCAGACGAAATAATGCCCATGATAATAAAAATATCTTCCACTATGTATCGAGCATCTTTATCAATTGCCCCCGTCACAGCAGTCACTTCCGCTCACCAATCGCAGGTATCTGTCTTCCAGAACCTGGGTCATCTTTGATGGATTCGCGACCATCTTTAAAGCGATGAAACCACATCAAAATTCTTGGATATGGCAGCGAATTACATCAGTGAACTTAATCCAAGTCGGCCTTGATTTGAGTCGGAAAGTAGTCTAAGACAAGGGCAGATTAAAAATTTGGGGGCCCGGGACACTTCAGCTTCGATGGCCCTGGGACACTTCAGATATAGATCTACAAAAACACCCTAAAAGCTGTCCTTGAATTGTCCTTTATATGTGTCTAATTATTATAGCTAAATATGCACTGCTATCAGAGCGCCTGGATTTTACAGTATGCTCTTTGCTCAGTAGCAGAATTGTTCTCTTCCCACATTTATAGGTCACTGTCATTTACCTATGTTACGTCACATGCATATATATTCAGTTGTTCGGTGTGCTGCACGTGCAGATGTAGATCACTTTATAGAACGTAATTTTGTTCTTTCTATTAGCGTTGCATTTACTAACAGGTTAAAAGAAACAAAAATGTTATAGAAAAATATTCGAAACTTTTAAAATATCCCTTGTATGTTAGTTTTGCGTCCCTTTTGGTGTTATTGGAGTGTTAATAGATGGTCTGTTTCACCATCACTCCTTATCTGAACGGTAGAGGCTGAAATTCTTTCTTGTAACCTTTGCTCTTAAGGCCTGCTTTTAAAGTTGATGTTCCATTGGTGTGTGGTGTTATTATGTTTCTATTTCTTTTTTTTTTTTTTTTTGATTTTCCCTGTGTTGTTGTCAGTGGACGGGCGCTAAAAAGATCAAATTCTTTTTGAGATGTATATTAATTTAAAATGTGCGATTCTGTATGTATGGGGTGTGCATGAAAATGTTTTAAATTGGAATACGCTTGCTAATATATGATTTAAAGTAAATTACCCTTCTTGTTGTTATTGTGATTTTGCGTATGTGCTTTATCTTCTCCCTGTCCCTTAAGTACAACAATTTTTCGTATCTGATTTTCATTTTAAAATTCATATGTCCCATTGTTTTTGTTGTGTTTTTTTTTTTTTTTAATTTTTTTTAAATTTATTTGTCGTTGATAAGTTGGTTGGATATCTGTCTGGGTAGGGGTGCCCCACAAAAATGAGGGAACCCCTGTCTACATAGGTTTAATGGCGACCTGTGCTAATTATTTATATTTCTTCTTAAAAGTTGTTTGCAATATTGTCTGTATATGTTATTATTGAAGTAACTGGATGGTTTCCCGAGATTCAAAATTTGAAAAACTGATTTTAAGTTTAAATTTTGGAAATTTGCTTTGATTACTTCCCTTCGAATTGGGTATAATATGTATTTGCGTGTGTGCAAGTGCAACTATATACCCACCGCATGGGAGCTTGTGTGGGATCGCATCTACCTCACTCTTAAAAGTTATCCCTGTAATATAGTTTATATATTAGTTATCTCTAATATAGTTTATACATTAGTTATCTGTAACATAGTTTATAAATTAGTTATCTGTAATATAGTTTATACATTAGTTATCTGTAATATAGTTTATACATTAGTTATCTGTAATATAGTTTATATATTAGTTATCTGTAATATAGTTTATATATTAGTTATCTGTAACATAGTTTTTATATTAGTTATCTGTAACATAGTTTATATATTAGTTATTTGTAATATAGTTTATATATTAGTTATCTGTAATATAGTTTATATATTAGTTATCTGTAATATAGTTTATATATTAGTTATCTGGAATATAGGTTATATATTAGTTATCTGTAACATAGTTTATATATTAGTTATCTGTAATATAGTTTATATATTAGTTATCTGTAATATAGTTTATATATTAGTTATCTGGAATATAGGTTATATATTAGTTATCTGTAATATAGTTTATACATTAGTTATCTGTAATATAGTTTATATATTAGTTATCTGTAATATAGTTTATATATGTTATTATTGAAGAAATTGGATAGCTGATTTGATGTTGAAAGTTAGGACATTTTTTGTGATTACATCCCCTATGCATTGGGTATTAGGTGCTGTGTTTATACCCTTTTATCAGTTCCTTCCTTTATTTCTCTCTCTCTCTCTCTCTCTCTCTCTCTCTCTCTCTCTCTCTCTCTCTCTCTCTCTCTCTCTCTCTCTCTCTCTTTTGTTGCTGCTTATTTTGGGCGAACATTCTTGTTTGAGCTGGTCGTAATATTGTTGTTGTTTCCGCTTCTGTTGGCCATTTCCTATCTATTCTTTTTCTTTTTCAGTGACAGGTTGGGGTGGGAATTTCATTTCTCTTCAGAGTGTTCTGAATTCATATTCCATGTTATATTCTTGATCTTTTTGTATTTCTTCTTTTCTTTTTTTTCCCACCCGTATTTCTTCTTCAAGCTCTTCCTTTTTATCTTTTTCCGATTGTGTATTTTCTTCTTCAGAGGTGAGTTAATTTGCATTATCGGTTTTTTTTTTTTTTTTTTTTTTTTTTTTTTTTGTTCCAGTTTGCCTGCCTTTCCTGTTTCTTAGTCAAGCGGGTCTTTTTTAATGTTCTTTCTTTGGGTAGGCTGTATTTTTTCTTCTGTTCTTCTTTTTTTCTCTCCATGTTTTCAAATGGTGGTGTGTTATCTTTAGTTCATATAATATCTTCTATTCCAGTGTTTATTTTGTAACTTCTTGAGCTTGATTTTCTTCTGTCACGGCTATGATAGCTGCATTGGACCCAGATGCATCCTCTGTGCCAGCTCTTTATACTAAAGCTAATGATATTATAAGATCGAATTAGCTTGTCTTTTTCCTTGTCCAGTTTGATTATTCATACCCCAGTTTCTTGCGTATTTAGATTAATATATTTTCAGACTCTATGTCTCTTCAAATCTCTTTTGTAGATCCTTCATTGATATCTCAAATGGTACCACTATGAGATGTACTTCAGTGTCGTGCCATGATTAATCTTCCCTTTTCCTTTTCCACTCTTGTGATTTCAAAGAATTCACTTAGAGTTGTCATTTTATGCAATTATATGGTGATAATCTGAAATTCATATTATTGATATATAAAACAGAAATGTATGCAATATGCAAATATACACCTACCTGGTATATGTAATTTACATAAAGAAATTCATATTATTGATATATAAAACAGAAATGTATGCAATATGCAAATATACACCTACCTGGTATATGTAATTTACATAAAGAAATTAATAAAAAAGACAGAAACATACAATCAGTACCTGATTTGGTTGCCTAAAAGGTTTTGTACAAACAATATGCTGACCGTATTTTGATTAATAAAAACATTTTTATAATTTTAATTTTCCTTTTATATTTTCACCATGTGTTTTATTGTATAATATCATTGATTGTCTGTACAAAAACATGTGTGGTTTAAATACATACTTTTCTCAAATATCTTTAAAAGTATATGGGCCCTATTTGACATTGTTGAATGAAAGAAGACACAGTTAAATTCTTTTTGTCTCAACCTTGCTTTTGTAATTTTCCTTTTGCTTCTTTTAAAATTTCTGACAAAAATTCTGTGAAAACATAAGCTTAGTTACAAGGGAAATAACTCACAATATCATCACATGCACACTGTAAGATTTATTCCCCTTATATTATACTTGTTTTTGTTTTATCAAAATACAAATTTCAATTAATTCTGCGTTCTACAAAATGTTCAATCAAGTGATTAGAGTTTCTTTGCAAAAAGAATTGTTACTTTGGAAATCCTCGTGTGCTCGTTGTTTCTTTGAAACAAGATTTGTTCCTATGCACAATGTTTAAACCGTTTTTAAACTGACTGTTTCAGAACGTACTCATATAGGTGCAATGATGTTTGAAAGTTTCTACACTGACTGTTTCAGAATACTTACATCTATATTACAATAAACAATATGTGCAAGAAAACATATAAATTATGAGAATTATTTTCTCCTTTTTTGGCAAATTAGTAACATGGAGTAAGGAGTTTTATATTGTTTAGCTATCTTTTTAAGGGGAGTGGAAGTGAAGCTGGTAGCTTTGTTGCTTGCTACAACGGATTTATGTAAAACATCAAGCATTGCAACAAAGATGCAACGCGTTAAGAACGGTCTTTTTCGATTTTACTTTGAACTACTATTCCTATATTTTTGCATTATTTTGCTCAACTTACAAAACTTGTAGAGGATACTTTTACAACTTTATTTTCAGGTACCCATTATTACATCGTGCCAAATAGATTGTCCTTGAATGCTTATTAAAAATAAATACTTGTTATATTATTTCAGCATTAAAATATCCTAACTTTATTTTTATTTCTTTTTCTCATAGGACTGTTTTGGACCAGAGCATGTTTTACATTCTAATTTCAACAATTAATGGGTTTTTTGGGGTTTTTTTTAAAATAATATTAATTCGCTCGTTGTAGACCACATTCAATTTCATACCATAGTTTTCCTCAGACATTGATATTAAACAATATTTTATCATTACAGTTTTTACTCTGATTTATTATACTTTTATATTATTTGTTTTTTAGGAATCTAGTATAGACCATACTTGCTAATTTAGCAGTTTAGGATGGGAACTATCAGCGCAATGGCGGCATTTTTTTTTTTTAACAATCATGAATTTTAAATATGACTGTTATTGAAGTACGAGAACATCACTAGCACAGTTGTTATTGATTATAATTCAAATAATGCACTCGTATTATTCCACTATTCCTTTATTTGATAATAATATAGAAATAGACGATTATCAAGAGGAGTTGTTATTCTGACAATGTTTGATAGTAGTATAGAAGTGGACGATTCTTGAGAAGAGTTGTGGTTCTGACAATACTTTGCAGTAGTACAGAAGTGGTCTATTCTAGAGAAGTCGCGTTTGTCTTTTAATTATTTTCTTTTTCCATTTAGAGTATTAATTGAGTCATTTACAGTTTTGATTTATGTTTGTGTAGCAGCGGAGTGAAAATAAGATGCTCCATTATCTTTCAGATTTTGTATTTAAGTCAGTTTTCTAGCGCGCTTTAACAATGTGAAATCAGTCAATAAACAATAACTGGCCAATTCTATAGTACAGGAGTTATTGTAACGCATATTAGGAAATGTGTATCATAACATTTTATGATAAAATTACTGTCTTGCGTTTTTCTTTCCAAGAAATAGGAAAATATATCTTTTTTTCATCACGTTCCCTCGTGAAATGAATGGTAATAGAACGAAATATAGAATTTAAGTTCAGAACGTAGATAATAAAGAATAAATGTCATGCTGCGTGCGGACCAGAAGGCATCTATTAAAAGTATGGTGTTGTGTATGTATGTATGTATGTATGTATGTATGTATGTATGTATGTATGTATGTATGTATGTATGTATGTATGTATGTATGTATGTATGTATGTATGTATGTATGAATCTATGTATGTATGTATGTATGTATGTATGTATGTATGTATGTATGTATGTATGTATGTATGTATGTATGTATGTATGTATGTATGTATGTATGTATGTAACACTAAAAAGGGAAACTTGAAGCTTCAGTGGTCTAAGAAAAAGAGCAACCCAGTTTTCTTTACTAACCTTCGAGAATTTTCTTTTATGGAGAAGCATGCTAAAAAAAACTCTATAAGAACGATGGATAAACCGTGATTGTAAGTTTCATTAAATAAGGGCCCTTGCTACTCATCCTGAATTCTTCACCATTTCTTGAACATATGTTTATGTATTTGCATAGTATGCAGGTATAAGATTTTCTGTAACCATTATGTGATTCACTTGGAAAGGTTGTTCTTATTTTTCAAGAGTAGTTTGGCACATGTCTTTATTAATTTAAATATTTCTTGTCACTCCAACTTATTTCACATTTCAGAAAAATTAAGTATATTTTAAGAAGTTTGCATGGCTGTGAAACTTTGTCGTTTCAGGCAAAGAGTATAATGTTGTATCAAAATATGGCGAAGTAATCTTGATTTTTTAAAAAGTTTACTTTTTTTCTTTCTTTTTACTTGTATTGCAAAATTTGTTTAAATTTCATTTGACGTCTCTGTGGCCTGATGTACCACTACCCCATTACTACTACTACTGTTACTGCTGCTGACAAGAGTCCCTGGAAGGGACAGACAGCCTACTGGCCGAAAAGAATTTCAGGGAATCCAACACCGTTCTTCCGTCCTTTTATTATTTTTAACTGCTGAGTATTAACACGATCTCGGATATTCTTGAGAAACTGCACCATAACAAATTTTGTAATAAAACTATTTTCCCGGATATCGTGGATAGAAAATCATTCAATTTGTCCATATGCTACGTTTGGTGAAATCTATAATGAATATTTTCTTTCTTTTCTTTCTTTCTTTCTTTCTTTCTTTTTTTTTTTTTGGTGGTGGTGGGGCACGAAATTATTTAAGTGGCGCGATTCAGTGCATCCTTCTAATATATCCACAAACTGGGTTTCATACAAATCAATTCATACTTGTTTGTGTTATCATGTTCACAAGCCAGGACAGTTAAAAACCTGTGTTAAGATCTTAGACGTTAAAGCCAATGTCACAGTATCGAATATCAACTTGCTCACTGGAATGGAAGAAAGGTGAAAGTCTATGCAAAATTCACTTGTGTATGTAAATGACACTGTGTTCATAAGACCAATGAATTAAGAAAATGCAACCATTGACCTTGAACTTGACCCTAAGGTCAATTAGGTATGGTTTTCAAAACTCTTTCTACCAAAGTGTGGATATGTTGGTGGTCAGATCTGCGCCATTTTCATTTAGAACCAATTAAATACTGCAAGAAATGCTTTAGTGAAAACCTCATGTCAATGCCACCATTTATGGAAAAGGAGTAGTGATAACAAGATCTTTGAGATGGTCACTGTGGTACCATGTTGGAGGTCAGATAAGCACCATTTACATTCAGAAACAGATATATATTGCTATAGTGTTTCTGTGAAACCCCATGTCAATACGACCATCTGTTCAGGAGAAGTAGCCATATCAAGATTTATTTTCAAGATGGCCCTTAAGGCAGCCATTTTGAAGGTTTGATCAGCATTATTTTAAGCAGGAACAGCTAAATATTTCAAGAATTAATCTTTTTTCAAAATGTCGGTGTGGCCACTCGTTCAGGATTATTAGCTGTTACAAGACTTTTAAAATTTTGGTCGTCTACATTAGCATCAGTTTCATTTCGGACCAGATACATACTGTGAGAAGTGTTTTAGTGAATACACAATGTCGATACGACTATTCCTTAAAGAGGAGTAGTGATAGTAAGATTTTCAAGGTGGTCACCAGTGATCAGCACCATTTTTATTTAAGACCATAAGTTATCATGAGAAGTCTTTAAGTGAAAACCCAATGTCTACATGACCATTTGTTCAGGAGAAGTAGCTATAACAGGATTTTCAAGATGGCTACAAAATTGGATATTGATCTGACCATTTTAATTTAGGACCAACTAGACATCCTAAGAAGTCTTGTGGTGAAAACCCTAGAAGTAGCAATAACAAGATTTACCAGATGGTCTCCGTGGAGGCCATATTAGATGTCAGAGCGGCACTATTTACATTTAAGACCACCTAGACATTATAAGAAGACTTTCAGTGAAAACCCAATGTCAATACGGCCATCTATTCAGGAGGGGTAGCGATAACCAGATTTTAAAGATGGCCGCCATATTGCATCTCAGATCGGCACCATTTTCCTTTAGGATGAACTAGATATCATAAAAACTATTTTAATGGAAAACACATATCGATATGACCATCCATTCAGGAAGATTAGCCATAACAGAATTGCTAAAATGGTCACCATTGCGGCCATATCGGATGTCCGAGGAGCACCATTTGTATTAGGAACCAACTAGACCTTAGGATGAATGTGTGTGTAACGTTTCATGGTGATTTTTCCCAGTAGTTTAGGAAAAGTAGCGATAACAATCTTGTGCTAACGGACGGACGACGGCAAATAGGCCATCGCATAGGCTCTTCCGGTCTATGCCCAGTAGAGTTAATAATAATTACATTTCCATTCGCTTGTATAAGTTTTCAATGACCATTGTTTGCCTTTCTTTGACAACATCTTCCAAAGAGTGTTGAATTGTAAATTTATTTCCTTTCGGTATTTGTTTTGCAGGAATACAATGTCAAAATCAGCATATTTAAGAGAAAAAAAATTAAATTGTTTCTAACAAAAAAAAAAATCACGTCAAAACTCTTTTTGTCACTTTTTATATAAACTTTAATGCTTATACTGTTCGTTGTTTGCTGACAAATATTAATAAAATTTGGGACATATCCAAAGATTATCAAGTGTCCGTAGAGGAAAGATTGCGAGAAAAGCAATGTTTACCAAATTAGAACATAATAATGCATGCAGATACATTTGCCAGATAATGTGAAATGTTACAAGTAAGAATAATTTTGATTGCAGTTTATTAAGTTCATAAAACAGATTAACATTTACAATAGTATAATAATATATCAACAACATATACATCATTTCCAATGAACACAACAAAACCTCCACCTTAAAATATTTGAAACACAACAAGGGTCATTTCGATGCTCTCTCTCTCTCTCTCTCTCGTTATTTTAATTTTAATTTTCTTATTATAAATAATCTGTGCTATGATATTGCCATCACTCTTAACTAATATCAGGTCCAAATAAAGCCTACTTTGCAATAGACCTTCTCTCTACAAATGCTAAGATTTGAAATTTTGAAGAATTCACATGTAATCTGAAGAGCCATATTTTGCTTAGTGGTTGTATTTAAATACTTACTATCGATTCGGATTTAGCGTAACATCAGCTGCGCTGGTCAATAGTGAAATGAACAATATCCAAGTATCATAGCGTTGACTTTGTGACTTAAAAGAGTTTTAAAATGCGCAGATATTTACGCACCAGGGCACAAAATTACAAAGAATTCTCGCAATAAAACTTAGACTCAGCTAAGAAGTTTGTCTCCTGATTGGATAACGTCAGATAAGTGACCAATCAGATGCCAGAATCTTGAGTTGACTCTGTGTGAACATTCCATGTAATATTGGGGCCATATTCCTAACTGCTGCATGACCTGCATGGTTTCAATATGTGTGTGTGTGTGTCTGTGTGTGTGTGTGTGTATTAAAAATGACCCAAGGATCTGCATGTACAGCATATGCATTGACTGTGGCTATTGGAAGCATATACTGTCTGTTTCATAGTTCTGTTTTGACTTAAATGAGCAGGAACAGTACAAATTGCGTCCTTGCAATTAGACATGCAACTCAAATGCAGTGTATTTATTTAAAGGTCAGTTATAGTGAAAAATCTTCAAGCTGTTAATTTTCCATGCTTTTTTTGAACATAATGTGTAGATTACAAATCGCTTTCTCCAGTAAAATTTACTTCAACCGAATTTCAGGAATATACCATTAAAAATAATGAAGAGTTAGAGTATCTCGACTAAATTACTTCACTTGACCAAGGCTCCGGTTGCTATTATGTGTGATGTCATTCTAGAACAAGCCGACCAGCTGCTAACGTAGAAGTGTATTAATTACACAGTCATTTCAACTAAAAATGACAAATTGTGTACAAAATACGGTCCGATATTGTGATCAAAAACAGAGAAAAGGGCCACTGTTTTCCATTTTTATAATTTTCAAATGATGAAAGAGGCAGAAAAAATATGGATCAACCGACTATATTATGTCAAACTGGGAAGTATTATGAAGCTTTCCGAGTAGTCCCTACTGCTTATTCGAATTTTTATCCAAGCATTTAATCATCACAAATCTCTCTGAAACGTTGACAAAAAATTATTTAGACATATCATTTAGGTAATCATTGGCCAAATAATGACCGAGTGAGCGAGAAGAAGAAGAATATCGAAAAAATAAGTTGTTCCCTTCCAAAGGGTACATAAATTGGAACTGCAAAAACATATCTTCATCAGACCTTTGTTTTATAGATTTATGGTGGAGAAATGTGAGCAGCAAATATCAAGTAGAAAATTACCTTTTAAGAGGGCGGGCTCATCCATATATCATTTTAAAAAACTGAATTTTATTTTCGAAGAGTTCTTGTCGATAATTCTGACTAAAAAATAAGGATCCAATCTGGTAAATTTTTATTGTGGCTTATATAATATTAAAGTTACAAAATACGCCTGGATCGCGCCTTCTGTGTGCGAATGCACAGTATTTTTGTAATTCTATCCAGTAAGTGTGGCATTTATTTTCCTTTTTCTATCTCGACGTATCGACGACCATATTGACTGTAGCTGTAGCATTAGTTGTTTCAATTTCTTAAATCTCCACAGGTTCACTGTTCATTTGCAGCGTTATACATAACAATGACTGACAATATCTAGAAGTATTAGCTGTCGCAAACTCCCTACATTATCATCTTTACGTCAGTGAGTTCTTTGTTCTAGTAATACGTCACTTCCGCATATATATATATATATATATATATATATATATATATATATATATATATATATATATATATATATATATATATATATATATATATATATATATATCAGGGGCAGGTAGTACCCGCGCCGACTTTTGTGAGGGGCATACTATTAAAAGCAATTATTCGTAATGATGCAATAGAAAATCATAACAGATTTAATATGGGGTTTTCAGGTAAGGAAGATTTTTTTAAAAATTTGAAACACAAACCTGCATAATTGATGTTTTAAGCTAGTGTTAGAAACTGACTGTAGCCAACGAGCGCAGTTTTAAATCTATGAAAAAAAAAGTCTTTTGCTTTGGCATGGCAGATCGAAATGCTACAATCAATCCGAATCGATAGGGTATAGATGATAAATAAAAATATAAGATGAATAATTGAACAATTATCCGTAGATTCTGACTTGAAAGAAAAAATTGAAAAATCATGCATGGATTTTTCTGCGTTAAAGGAAAGCGATAGCTTATTCACAGGGGGACAACAGGCAGATACACCAAACACTTAACAGAATCATGCTAAATCATCTGCAAGTTGATGATTTAATTTCGTTTTTCAGTGGAGCCCGAACATCTCTTCAGTCAACAGTGTTTTGCATCGATGATTTGCCAGTCAGGACGCACCCGGCTGCAGACATTATTACAGACTACTGTTGGGTATATAAACTTTAAAAACTGTATTGAATACCTTTTTTAAAGCATGACAAATTGTTCTTATCACACAAATTCTACGAACAAATCGTTCAATCCGTTTGTAAAAGGACATCATCAGGTCTAGCTATTACTTCCTTTCGATGACCTTTCTCCTCATTTTCTACATGTCCAGGATTCAACGGATTCTCAAGATCTGTGGACGTACTGAGGTCATTGGGCTCAAACTGATCACCTGATACAGCGGAAGTTTGGGGATCTTCAGTATTGTTCACTGGCTTATCCCCATAAATGTGTTGTATTGGGGTCATCTCTACTCCATTTGAAGGCGACTGTAACCCCTTGTTCCTGTAATAGGTTACGTTGTCGTATCCCATCGGCGATGCTCGACCTCCCTTACCCTTTATTGTTTCAGAGTAAATTGGTTTATGAGATTCTTCGTTGTGTCCGGTGTGGTAGGATTTAGTTCGCTTATGCCTATAACAAAAAAGTACTAATCAAATCAATATGAATTTTCAGTTTTATTCTTAAAGGAAATGAAATTAAAAGCAATATATGTTTTAATGTTACAACAATCGACTCAAAGAAAAGTACATAAACTTATAAATAAATGATTTTTTTCTTTTTTATGGCACAAATATGCAGCAAGCATGGCATAGCATGATTACTGAGGTGAAAAGAATTTCTATGAACACGATAATTATACATAATCAGGTAAATTTCAGCTGGTTTGTAAGTGTAGGTATATCATGCACCGTTTGAATGGAGTTTTATCACATGACTATTATGTTATTTACGTTCATAAACCCATAACGCGTTATACATTCCTCACCTGTAATAGAATCTCATCCTCACCGTGCAAGGCAAATTGTTTAACGGACGAGGCATCCGAATATTATTTTAAATCATTTTTGTATTTTATTTTTGTTGTTTTCTTGAATTAAATATGCATTTTGTAATATGATTAATATTATCTTCAATTTAAAGTTATTTCACATTTATGAAACTCGTTGAAGAGTTTCAATGTGTTGCTCAACCTTTTACTTTACTTATGATCGATGGGGACGTGTCAAACAACGCTCTACATTTCTGTTATACGCTTAATCTCGAGCACAGCGTTTGCGAAACAGTTATAAACTTATTCAGAAATCAACATTAGGAGAAAGTCCAGTTGTTGACGGACCTTAATCTGTATTTAAGCATTTACTTGATGATTGATTCTGTAAGAATAATGAACATACTCTACTCTATGTTCCATCTTTAGAAAACAAATTACCGGAACACCTCGGTGTTTGCAACCCATGCACCGCCTTATTTTGGGTTCAACCACTTTCCTTATGCTCGGTGGCGTGGCAAGAAATTCTGCTGCCCCCCCCCCCCCCTCGACCCCCCCCCCCCATCACCTCCCAATAAGGTGGCACTCTAGAATTTCGTATTTTGCAATGGGTTAGATTTTTAAAGAAAAAGAATTTCCCAGGTTTTCCTCACTGGTTATCCTGGCTATTTCAAAAAGACTTTGTATATCTTAGGTATTATTAAAAGAACTTTTAATTCCCTTTATTTGGTGTATGATTGAATTCCCTTTATTTTGGTGTATGATTGAATTCCCTTTATTTTGGTGTATGATTGAATTCCCTTTATTTTGGTGCATGATTGATGGGTGAATTTGGGTTATAGAGTATACATCTTGGCCTTACTTCAGATGTGCACCTATCAAAAAACGGCTCGCTCCGCTTTGTCATTTTTCACTTCCTGGACCTCAAAGATACATTGTAAAACAAAAAGAGCCGATAACTTGTTATATATTTTGTAATTCATTCATTGTACTTTCAGAAGCTGGTATGTCTACTCTGGCAAATTCGTTTTCCCACATTTTAATAACTGCTAAAGTTAGTGTACTTTGGACTAATTCAGGCTGATTTTGCGAGCATATGGGAGCAGCCAGTTTGGTCAGCTGTGTGCTTAGATCATGTACAATTTCCGCAAGTACAATATGTAAAGAAATTTCAGCCACAGTACATGAACGTAGCATAGAGGTATGCCAACATTCTCTCCACTGTGCATGTTGCACATGCAAACAACTTCACCTTACACCGGTCACTCTCTCAGAAGTACGTAATATCTGTAGAGGGCCTTCTAAAACAAAGTTGTCTGATGGGAATTTTGCCCCCCACCCCAACTGCGAGTGTTGCTTGGACAGTTGCAACGCCACTGCTCTTTAGCATCTCACACCATATATGACCACCCAAAACTATATAGTTCATCATTTACATTAGACGTGCGACTCCTACCATTATGCGTTTACCTGCATGCAGCATTTTCACCCTAGCACGTGAAGGTTACGCTGCATTTTAGATGGCTGTGTTGGATTTTTCAACCGCTTATACTTACGCACACATTAATACCCATTACCCACATTGATTTATGATAGTCTTTACATATTAAAGTCTAGTCTTGAAGACTTTTTTCGGTGACCATCTCTCTCACTATGAATTCTTGGAGATTTTTGCTGTGAAATAATATATTACAACGTATGTTATTTAAAATATAGCTACTTCCTTATGTTAAAGTCGTCAATTACTTCGTCATTATTCAAATTAATCATGAGAGGCTTCTTGTTTTAAGACTATTTATGTCCATGCCGATGTCATCCAGTCAACTGTTTAATCAAAAATGTGGGTGAACCTCGTTTTAGAGTATTTTGTTCAGGATTTAAAAAAAAAAGTTTTGATGACCATGACTAATTAAGCGTCTTAACAATCAAGCTGCACGAGTGTGTTCGCTGACAACTGCGTCAAACTTCCGGTGTTCGTGAGACCGCATAGAACTAATATCCTCCATCTTAGTGAAAGTACTGAATTTCTGTACTTTTTTCCCCCATGATGCACAGTAAGTAACCTGGCACTGATGCGTGCCAAGAAGTGAAATCTGCGACCCAGTTTCTCAATAAATGCCTGTTAACCTTTGTCAAGTATTTCACTGAGTTTATCTAACAAGATACTTTAGATTAACATTTGATTTATTAGGATTTAGACACACTGGAAAGTTCAGTACTGACATACAAATGTAGGTACTACTAGTATATCGGTAAAATAATTGTGACCCGAGTCAACACGACAAACTAATCGGGAGACACAGCTTTTACTAGTTTCCGGCCTATACATGGGCTTGCTAATGTAGGGCAGGCACCAGCGAATACGGGTGTATTCCCTGATTTCACGTAAAACTATACTTTTGTGCACAGCATTTGAATGGATTATTTACGTATTCATTGAATTTTAACCTGGAATACTAGCTAGAAAACGACCTATTTTTCCATACATCATATAATGTTATGGGGCTTTGTGTTAATTGCACACATGTAAAGTGTACTGTAGCAAAGTTCTAGTACTTATATGACATGACCCGACTTATACCGAATGTAAATGGTGCCCGAGCGCAGTCTGATAGAATTCAATAAAATAGCAAGCATATTCGTGAAAACAAATGTGATTGCGTTTATTTGAATCCGAAGCATATAAACAGATCGTATTATCTGGAAAGGGTAATTTTGACGGATATTGAATGACAGGTGTACAGAACAATCATCATTTACATTTACCTAGCTGGTAGTGAAGATAATATACAGATCGCGTGCACTATACTTTGTAAATGCTGAACCCAATCGTTCTCAAGGCTGCATGAGCTGCATATCGGTCACGTCGATTTCTTTCAGAGTGCTCTCGAAGCTAATCAGCATGCATCAACATTTACATTCGTCGTAATAAGATATAAATGTAGGTTGCTTTTTCGGTTCTAACGAATAATATTTTCATCTTCTCAATATCACATCTTTATCATGATGCACTTTACAATTGTATATTTAACAGACAGTTCAAAAATGTATCGAGCATATTTCAAGCAAACACATTTTCCATCAAACTTACACCCCATGCGGGCTCGGGAGTATAGAATAGGCCCGGTGCGCACTTTTCAGCATGTCGTACGAGAAATTTTTTGAGGCAGGAGCCGCAGTGTCTGAGTAATGATCGTGCCAGACTCACGACCAAAAGGGCGTATGCTTGAATCCTATCTTCGGATAAGCTTGGATCGGCTACCGTGGTGTGTCTTTAGGCAGTTGCTTACTGACTGGGATTGGGGGGGGGGTGCGGACTAGGCGGTTGTCCCGGGCACCAGAGGTCTTTGGGGGCCAAAGCAGCTGATAAAAATTCGGGCCTCGTTTTCTGGCCCTTTGGGCCATCATCGTCGCCCGGGCGCTATTTACCTTTAATAGGCCACTGTCTTTAGGCAAGGTACTTTACTCCAATTGCCTCGGCACTAAATAACCTATCTGTGTTACTGTGCCGTAAAATAAAAACCAAACACTCCATTAAACTTTCTATGTCAAAATTCTTGAAAAATACGCAAACAGTCTCTTTAAAATGTGACCCTTGTTAAATACATCAGTCAATATTGATCTTTCCAGATCCGAAACGATTGTTCTTTTCCTTAAATAATACAGGTTTCGAAACCAGGTCGTATTGTATGGCGAATGCTTGTCAAAATTGAAATTCCACCGAAAAAACCTCAAGCTTCTTGCAATCCGAAATCCTTCGACCAACCAAACTTCTATCGAGTCTTTTGTGTACTATATAATAAATTTAAGTCACGGGACGAGCCAGTCAGATAATTACCAACATGGAGGGAAATCGACCTCATCGCAATTTTCTTAAAATCGTTAATATTAAACATTGATGAATCAGTCACTTCGAACAGTACAATGCATATATTTAAGTCCAATCACCTCTTACACCTAACAATAGCCTTGTTTCTGGTAACATAGACTTGAAATTGAGTTATGTGTTAGCGTATTATTTATTTATTTGACCAATCTGTTACGAATTGCCGTTTCTTCCTTTCAGAACCATCAAATTATCACCTCCCTACAATTTTGCAATAAATAGCGAAGGTAGACCCATTAAACTCTCCACATCCTACTTGTTTTCTGGAACGCAATATTAGCTGCGTTTTTTTTTTTTTTTTTTTTTTTTCATGCCACAGAAAGTACCAGAATGTTTTCACTTACCTGATAACTAGAGTGATGGTTAGAAACAGGAAAAATACAAGAATAATCGCTCCTGCCAGTACTGATGGCAACACTACTGGCACTGAAATATCAAATGAGAACAAAATGACACAATACACTGACACGGTAACAGAAAAAGCATAGACTGAGGCAGTATTGGATTAATCTTAAACACAGGGGTGAAAAATGTTTGCCAAACGAGATCTGTTTCTTGCTGACTCTGCATGGTATCCCAGTTTTGTCCCCTTCATATGAAACATTTAAATCTACAGGATGTTAAATTATGCACAAATAGTACAGCTATGCCTTTCATATCCTAGCACATTTTTTATATGGAGAGGGATTACCGCCATAATTCTATGCATATATTTTCTATTAGTATATATTGTATATTCTATTCTGCATTATTATATTTTGCATTTTCTATGTATGTATGATGTACATTACAGACTCCATCTTTACATCTGCCAATATTTCTTTCTACATTTGATATGCATGGTATTAGAATACTGAAATTTCATATCTTCAAATTCCATGTGCATATGTTTAATATTACACACGTCAACATTCTACATTGCATATTTCTAAGTCTCCTCATTGCATTCTAACAATTCATTTGATTACATGTTAATTACCATAACGGTAAAAATACATAACATCGCAGAAGTTACAATATATCACAGTGAAAGTTACAAGTAAGATGTTAGTATAATGCAAGTTGGAATATTGTAATCAACGCCATCTGTTGTCCTAATGGGACATTACTGTTATGACCCATGATGACAACAAATGGTTCTGTTAGATTAATCAGTTTAGAGGAACAACTGTCTTGTGTCCAGCATACTCCAGATTCTACGCATGGAAGACATAGCCCTGGATCCCCTATACCACCCACATGCACTGGTTAGCGTGCCGTAACAAGAGAGAGAGAGAGAGAGAGAGAGAGAGAGAGAGAGAGAGAGAGAGAGAGAGAGAGAGAGAGAGAGAGACCATTTATTTATTGTTATAGCGATCTCAGTCTAACTATATTGACAAAATGGCATACACTTTCTTTAAAATGTGTTTATTTATTTATTTATTTATTTAAATTTGCATGTATAGCATGATATAGGACACGCTTCAGTGTCAGGGGATTTAATGATTACTCCCTTCTCTCCGTCCATATGTTCTGTCTGTAAATATAGCTCATTCTAAATTGTCGTTTCCCATTGGCGATGCTAGACCTCCTTTATCCTGTATTGTTTCAGAGTAAATTGGTTTATGATATTCTTCGTTATGTCCGGTGTGGTAGGATTTAGTTCGCTTATGCCTATAATAAAAAAGTACTAATCAAATCAATATGAATTTTCAGTTTTATTCTTAAAGGAAATGAAATTACAAGCATATATAATTAAATGTTACAACCATCTACTCAAAGAAGAGTACATAAACTTAGAAATAAATGATTTTTACTTTTTATGGCACAAATATGCACGAAGCATGGCATAGCCTGATTACTGAGGTCAAAAGATTTTTTTATGAACACTATAATTACTGGCTGGAAATTCACCAAACTTATATTTTATAAATTGTTGGTATTGCAAATATATGTAAGAGGGGTATATATTATTTGCTTTATATCCATGGAATCCGGGTGGAAGTTAGATATATTTTTTAGCCAAGCTCTCTCTCTCTCTCTCTCTCTCTCTCTCTCTCTCTCTCTCTCTCTCTATATATATATATATATATATATATATATATATATATATATATATATATATATATATATATATGAGTCTTTCTGAGATTGAGATTTCGTATGTTTCGGTTTCAAATAAGGAAATATTTAATAAAATGAGAAGGAATTTGCGATAAGGATCTAATGAAGTTGCACAGAGAGAGTACGCTGACACCCAGACTCCATGAAACTAATTGTATATGTTATTTTATTTTATTTTATTTTATTCGTGTTGTCTGAGGCATTTCATGTTTTCATGTAAACCGCAATTATAACAGAAAAATGGTGTTTTGGTTAGCTGCTATTTTGTGACAAGTCCTTATATCTATCTGCAACATCGCAATCGCCTTTTTGCATAATCCCCACACCCTTTTTTCAAGCACTTAGTTCAAAATATTGTTGGGAGGGGCTTGGGGGTGTTTAATGGAACACTCCGGTGTTGTGAAATAATTAGGACCGAAACATTCCTCTCTGAAACAGTGTTTTACTTATGTAAACTATTTTGTAAAGTTCTGAATGCTGAATTTGCCACATGAAACTTCGTTAACAAATCAATAATAATTCTTAAATTTAATTTTTAAAATAAATGTCTTGCAAAATATAAAATGTTTATAAATTCTGAATGATTATAGTATTACTGAGAAGGGAGAAAGTTTTTTCTTTCTTATTTTTGTAGATGAGAACAAAGAATGAAATAATATATAATAATGCTAGGTGTTCATTTATTCTCGTAAACCGATTGAACATAAATATTTTCCAAACGCTTTAAAAAAAATTAAAAAATAACACATGATGCTCTCTTGTGAAGTTATTCGCGTAATCAGTCCCACTAAGTACATGAAGTTAAATGATTGTTTTGCAAGGTTAGCACAAGCTTATAGAATTAAAATCATCAGTTTCTGACCTAACAATGCGCGACTGCCTTTGATTAGTACTGTTGTTATGCTAACCATTTACTTCAGCAAGGCACTATCTTGCTAATAAGTGTCCCTGATTTCACATATATGTGTATCGAAAGGCCACAAAATGTAAACATGAGAGAGAGAGAGAGAGAGAGAGAGAGAGAGAGAGAGAGAGAGAGAGAGAGAGAGAGAGAGAGAGAGAGGGTAGGGGTTTTAAGCCAGGTAGATTTATCACTTGGAGGATTGGGGAGAGTGTTGAAATTTTAAAAAAGTATTATTTATTTTCAATTCTCCTGATAACGTTTTTGCTATATGATCGTCAATTTAAAACAATGACGTTCAAAAAGCAATCATGAATACGAAAACCGGATATTATGCTGGAACTACTAATGAACGGTGAAAGTGAAGGGTGGTTTCTTCACAATTCTTCACCTGTAAAAGAAGCATTCATTAAAAAAATAAAAAATATAATTTAAAAAAACCTCTGGAAGAAGGAAGCATTTATATTGTATTATTATTCGTCAAAAATTACGTTGCTGTCTAGACACGGCAGGTCAGAACTGTAGTTCAGTCCTCCATGATTTGAAGGTTCATTATACCTTATATATATATATATATATATATATATATATATATATATATATATATATATATATATATATATATATATATATATATATATATAATATATATATATATGTATATATAATATATAATATATAACGGCACCCTCTGTTGTGATATGGGGACATTAATCTATTGCATCTTGTGTCATGCTAACAGCCAACTTTCATAACGCTACATTGTAACTTTCAGTATGTGAACTTTTTACCAGTGTGATTTAACAGTGTGCTGTTATAAAATGAATCCGCCAACTGCAAAGAGAAAATTTAGAGTTGGAAAGACACAATTCAAAATGTTAACGTGTGTAATACAAATGCACATAAAATCACTCTCATGCAATATGAACACACGAAATTGCAGTATTGTAATAACACACTTAACAACTTCAGTAATAAATAGTGGCAGATGTAAAGATGCAATCTAGAATGTACATCCTACATATATAGAAAATGCAAACGAAAGTAATACAAAATAGAATATACAGAATATACTAATAGAAAATACATGCATAAAGTTCAAATACATGCATAGAATTATGGCGGTAATCCCCCTCCATATATTTTATCATTGAATACAGTATATATGGTATTTTGTATGTGCGTTTAATTGTTCCATGTTGTAGGAAACGACTATTGTGATTTATCAAAATATGTAATGTGGAGCCTCGGTATTAGCGTACCAGACTCACAATCCAAAGGGTCGCAGGTTAGAACCCTACCTAAGGTCAGCTTTCGTGGTGTTTCCTTGGGCAACGGACTTTATTCATATTACCTCAGCAGTAGTAGTAATTGATGTGCTGATGTGCCGTTAAATACCAACCAGCCAATATCAAAATATGAAGCCGCATAGCTGGCTAATTTGATAAATATCTCTGAATTCTATTTATGACTCATAAACATGGATAGACAATGTAATAACAACGATGAAACATAATAACAAAACACCTATCTAACTTACTAATTTCATAAATCTGAGAAAGAAGTTTTGACTTAAATCTTCTTGACTTATTCACCCATATAACCAATCTAAATCTTTTTGGCTTATTTACCCATATAACCAATCTAAATCTCGATTAGAAATTAAATTATTACAAGAAAATATGCTGTACCCTATTTTGCAATTTTGTATGTTAAAATGGATAATTTTTTCTTATATATGTTACATGTAACTTAAAATAGATCTATAAACATAATAGTCAGGAATCTTAAAACAGGGTCACATGCTTCTTGTCTTTTTTATTTCATGCTTCTTGTCTTATTTATTTCATGCTTCTTGTCTTATTTATTTCATGCTTTCTTTTGCAATTTTTCAGATACAACTAAATGAGAACTTTTTTGGGTAGAGAACTTGTGTTATATTTATCGTGTCTTGCAATATTAAGAAACGTTCATTAGATTACTTCTTTTAAAAGATTCTTATATACATACAGAGTTCAAACTGCTTCTTTTCTATAGTAGACGTTGTAACATTCCTCCCTGTTGTTTCTTCATATACCTTTGCTATAGATTCAGATGTTGTTCTAGTTGCTCTTCTGGTTGTTGTTTGTGACGATGACGATGATGATGATGATGGGGGTAATGATGTTGCTTGAACTGAAATTGATGAAGACGCATGCAAAGTTGTACTTGGGAGTGACATAGACAATGTTGTTGTTGAAGTAGTAGTTGTAGTTATTGTTGTTGTTGTTGTTGTTGCTGCTGTTGATGTTGATGTTGCTGCAGATGATGACGACAATGAGGACGATGATGGAGGTAATAATGTTGTTGAAGTAGTTGCAGTCGACGACGACGATGATGATGGGTCCCATGTTGTTGCTTTTGTTATTAATGTTGTTGGTTCTGTTGATGTGGATGTTTTAACTGGTATCACTGTTGTTGATGTTGGAATTGATGAAAATATTGTTGATGGTAATGTCTGCTCAGTTGTTCGCACTGTAGAATTTGATGAAGAAGATGATATTGTGGTTGGTTGTCTTTCTGAAGCTGTTGAAACCTCATCTGAATGAATTGTTGTTTCTGTTGATGTCACAGCTGTAACTCTCGTTGATGGTGTGCTATTGGAAGCTGATGATGTCGATGTTCGCGTGGGTGTAGCAATTACAGAAGTAGTAACTGATGATGATTCGGATACCGGTGAGGTTGTTGATATGGATAACGAGATATCTGTCGTAGATTCTGTTTTTATACTAGGAGATGGTACCTGTGTTGTATTTGATGTCGATTTTGTTGTTTCCGATGCTGCAACTTTTGTTGTGGAAATTAATGGTGATGTTTGCTGAATTTTTGTCGGTGAAACCGTTGTTTCTGTAGATGTTTGTGTCTGGTTGGGTGATGTAACTATTGTGGTTGTCGTCACATCCGTCGTCACTATTGTCTCTTTTGTTGTTGTCGAAATATTGTTTGGTGTCGTGGAAAGCGCTGGAGGTGGTAATGTTTCTTTCTCTGTAGAGGGAGACGGATTAATATGGGGCGACGTGGGATTTGTCATATTTGCAGAGGAAGTGGTAGAGGGCATGGTCGAGCTGCTTGTAGTTGGCACGGTAGTAGATGGCATGTGAGTTGTGGAATTTGATAAAGTCGTCTTTGGCATACCTTCAGTTGTTGAATTCTCTGATACCGTAGAAGAAATAGAACCCGTGCTTTGTTGTTGCGTCGTCTTTGTTGTTGATAATGATGGTGACAATGTCGTCGTCGTTTCTGAGATCATCACCTTGGATGTTAATGTCGTTGCTGCCGTTGTTTCAAGCGTTGATGATGTTGCTTGTGCCACTGCCGGTCCGTAACATACCATTGTAATGGAATCACTTTCATCTGAAGAAGCTAGCAAGAAAAAGAGTACAGTCATATATAGTAAGTGTATTCATAGGCGATGCAGCGTATCTGAGGATCATAGCAAATACAATACAATTTATTTTATGCTAAGCAGTGAATGACTGGATTTTCCGAGTAAAATAATTGTGATATTTCACTGCAGTGAAAAAATATGATATTTTTTCACAGGCCATCAATAAACATTGATAACGCTATAACTAAGAAATTCCAAATTCTTTATAAGACGCTTGCGTGGTGTAAAGAATAAGATGGTTGCTTCACATCCACGAGAACTCTGTTCAAATCCAGCAATAGGCAAACACATTTTTCTTTTCATTTTCTTTTTATCTGCTGTTTTACCTTGAATTTGGAAGGAACATTATGTAACTACTAATATTTTATGTGCAAATATACACAAAACAGAGCAGAACATAAACGGCAAACTGCTGACATTATCGCGCGGGATGCAGTAAGAAATCAGCTACTTCAGTGTGTTATACAAATTGCTAGACAATACGCTTGAGCATAGAATAAAAAGAATATTTGCTTGCTCCGAGTGAATACGGATATATTTCATCTCGTGGGTGAAAAACTTGAATATTTTCACTCGTGGCTTCGCCACTCGCGAAAATACTGAGTTGTTCATCCACTCGATGAAATATATCCGTTATTCACTCGTTTCAAGCAAATATCCTCTATATGTTGAAGTGTGAAGGATAGGATAGGAAAACAATGGTAATAAGAAATAAATATGACAAATCTTTGGATATTATACAGCCCTTTCAAATCGCGGACTGTTTAAAATAAGGTCATTCAAATTTCTTTAGCTGATGGACTTAGAATATGAACGGAATTTTTAGTGTTGAGTCTGCTTTGAAATGGCAGAAACATAAACTAGTTTACGGATATTTACGACTGTAAAAACTGTTTAGATAGTCAGCATGTAATCGGTTAATACTTCGGCAATTCTTCCAGACCAAGTCGAAACTAAAGCCAATGTTCAAAACACCAACGGACATCTGATAAAAGAATGGCCTCAATCTAAATATCCAGTAATCAAAGAGGGCGAACAATTTCACAGTGGTTAGTCATACATGTTTCTTCTAGTCATACATGTTTCTTCCAGTCATATATGTGACTTTTACCTGGCCCTGTAATGGTTCAAACCATTCGAGACGGTGCGTTAAGGCGAAACAAGATGTAACACCATGATGAAAGGTTGTCCGAGTACTGAGTTTGGCCGGCCGTAAGTTACTTTTATACATTAACTAACTTAGTAATCGTCTGGCTGTGCAGCATAACTTTGGACTCGAGAAGTGGTCTTTACTTACAGACTTGCAGTACGAGGCAATAGTTCCACGATGCTGCGCTAGTTGACTTCCGGAGGGTAAAATTAGCTGTACTTCCGTCATTCATTTGGCTGTAGGAATTTGCGAAGCAATTAAATAAGAACATATCATGCGGAGAAGCAAAAGAAACATCAATTTTTGATCCACAGCCCCCATATCCAGGTTGGTCTGCTGCAGAAACCGTGAGTGTGATGGAACCTTTTGCGGTCAGGAAGCAAGCGCATTCTGTGTCATTTATATTAGCTGTCTGCGCATCTAGAACAATAGCTCTTCCCGTCGCTATGCCACCAAAACACATACCAACCACTGTAAAGAAAAAATAACAAGAACAATATAAATTATTTTTCATGGTCTCGCGCGCGATGTAGGTCAGCACACACATGACGCCAAGCGATGTCAGTAAGCTTCTCTCGCCTTTTAGGCTGTGCCTTTTGCATATTATTATTTTGGGCAGAAAATTAAATCTGATAATTTACATGTTTTTAGTTCGATAAAAGAATTCCAATGATTTTTGTATATCAACTCGCTGACGAAACCGGTCGCTGCTATCGATATGCTATACCTGTTTGGTTTTTCCGAATAGGAAGTCGGTTTAGTTTATGATATCATCGTTCATTAAAATGTCATAAAGATAATACACTCTAACTCGTGTAAAATGACTTAGCGGAGCAAAGTAATTTGAAAGTGATCAAACAATGCTTCGAACCAAAATCATCGAGTGGAGGGAGATTTTAAGAAAAATATTGCTATGCTTTAATTTGCAAAAAATAAGATTTTTACAACCTAATATGGAAACTGCTTTTTACACGAAAGATGTCAGTCACTGAAACAGAAAAGGAAAATATTTCTTATTACCGGATCAAATGAAGCGTTCTCTAAGAACGCGCACGTCCCGTACTGAGATAAATCTCGAAGACGTCACATTGATGTCACAATCGGAACGTCTCGGACCTTTATGGCCATTTTAAACTGCCCTCAAGCAAGTGGTTGTTATTGCGCCATAATATCTTCATTGACGTCACAATCTATCTATGATGTGTCGTCAATAATAACAACTTAAGGAGTAGTTTAAGACTGTTGAAAACGAATGATTTCTTCAATTTTTTCATTCAAATGTTGCAGGAATAGTATTAAAAATTAAAACTTCAGATATTTCATTGATGGTTGAAACGTCGTCGACTGTTAGTTTCAACATCTATCATCTTTGAAGGATATATTCTTCGTACATTTAGCCGAATGTTCGTTCTCCAAAAACACACCAATTCGGGAAGTATCACCCCAATTACCTCAGAGCTTGTTTTTCGCTGATGGTGATTGTGAGACCCCATATAACTAGGCATCTTTGAATAAAGTACAACATTTTCGTACTTATTAAGTATTATGCACCGCGCCAATGTGACACTACCATCCAATCATTCCAGTTCAGGGTGAGTTTCCAAGCTAGTTGAGGGAATGACTTCACTGTTGTGCGATATTAATTTGCCAATTTAGGCCAAGTACCAGCAAAAGTATCTTTTAGAGAGTCGAAGTTATTCGACTCGCATCGGGAAGAGACGAGGATGTTCCGATTGACGGTGTCAGTATGTAGACATCATGCAATGTAAAATTGCTGTGCTCCAAAGTTTCGTTCATATTATTTGTGGTTTTCCGTCTATTCAATGAGCCAAATTTGCGTCAGACGTTAGAAGTTTTAAAAATTATATTTGTAAACTCAGCACCACGTTATAGCCGTCAAATGAGTCCATAGCTACTTTCATAAATCAACACAGTATAGAATCTAAATATGTGTTTGGAAAATACGTATGTCCTCACAGCAACCGACAGAGTAGAAGTTTGAAATGTCAAATAAATAAGTAAATACCGTCAATCAACATACTTGTATCAGTTATGATACGTTTGGTCAATATCAAGGTCATCGCTAAACAATAGTGTCTTAACGGAAATTAATTCATGGTATTATTCCGCATTGCATGTCAGTTCATGAATTCTCTCAACAACATGGTGTTAGTCTACGTTGCATTCGGAAATTTCAAAAAGTCCTTTGTATCTTGATTATTAATGCAATTAAATTCACATTATCTGCAACGCGAAATTGTGGTAATAACTGTATACGTGAGTCTAGTCTTTATGCAGGTAGCGTTAAATACACGTCTAAGGGAGTCAACTTGGGATAGCATTAACCTGTCCAATCACAGGTCTTACGGAACTAATTCAATTTACTTTGTTTTCATATGAGTTTTTTTCAAAATAATAGAATTATCATTTGTATGACAATTTGATTTATTACAAGTGTATCTGATATTAGGACAATTCAGTATGCTGTTTGACGCTAAAGCTAGTAACATGTCTTGTGGATAAATATTTTTATGGTGTAAGGGAGATAATTGTCTTGTTAATTTTTGCCTGAGTGACTTGGATCTTTTGTAAGCATCTCTGTTAATGGTTTTCAGCAAGCGTCGTCTTCCTCTTTAGAACGGCACGAGATTTGCTGCAATTTTGGCTACCAGTTTGTTTCACAAGGGCCGCCAAAAACTAGAACCTGTAGCTGCACCCGGACTCTGACATCTATTTTGTATTCTTTGTCATTTTTGTCATTCTTTAAAACTTCATCTTTCAGTGCAGATTCCACTTCATGCAGGTTTAATCTATCCTCATTTTTCTATCCATCTAATTTTATATACATAACATGCGGTGGAAATCGGAGCTAAATGCCTTCCCCAAGGACGCACCAAGGCTGGCGACCTGGGCTGGCCTGGTCGGGTATCGAACAAACAACCCTTGGATTACGTGTCCGACACTCTACCAACTGAGCTATCGCGGCTCACAAGAGACACAACAATTGGTAACGGCGCAATTACAAAATAGTTTCCCAACGTTTCAAGCTGATGAAGCTCTTCGTCAAGCGGAGAAACAATTTTCATCCACAAAATAAACACTAAAACACAGCAGCCAAGGAAAACCTGGACTACTACATGTTTGAATAACAGGGCAAATCTACCAACAAGAGTTAAATAATGGGGAAAATGAAAGAAGAAATAATTGACAGACGGTCTTATAATGAGTAAACTACATGTCTATTTTCTATTTTTGTCAGGTTAGCAAAATATTGTAACAAAAATCAAAGATGAGGGGGTCTGTGTAACTACGTGTTTACCGTATAGAGAAGCAATTTGTTTTGACCTACTTCCTGGCTGGGGATAAAGGACGGAAACAATGCTGGGCGAAAATCAACGCCATCGTAGACGAGACACTACAATATGTCCTAAGATATTATATCCGGTAAAGTTATGTGTTCTTTAGGCAATAAAGGAAATATGTCATGAGAATGTTGTAGCGTGATACTGAACTACTATCCACAGGGAGAGGCTTTCGGAGCTAGAGTTGGCCATTTTGCAAAAAAAAAAAAAAACCTCATACCTAATTTGTATTCATAGTGAATTTGAAATTTACTAAAGTTTGGAGATATGCACTAACTTTTAATATTTTTTTTTTGTTGTTTTTGTTTTGTTTTTGGTTTTCTGTGTGTGTAAGGAGGTGTGGGTTGCCCTATGGTTTTGTTGTTATAGCAAGTAGTTTGAATGATGCTGTTTTTTTTTTCTTTCTTGAAGATATCTATGATTTTTTATATATTCTTTTGTTTCTTTTTTTTCTTCTTTTTTATTTTTTTTATTTTTTCTTTCATAAAACTTTAAATATCTCACTGGCCGCGGTTTTTGTTTTTTTAACAACTATTTTGAGACCACTGGTTGCTGAGGTATATGTTGTTAAATCAACTATTTTGAGGACCAGTGACCCAGGTTTTTGTTATAGCAACTATTTTCACGACCACTACCGCAGGTGTGTGTTGTTATAACATTTATTATGGCGATCACTGGCCCAAGTTTCTTTTCATAAACTTTTGAGGGCAAGTATCCTTAGAGGCCTGTGATTTTTTCATAAACTTTTGAAGGTCTCTGGTCTGGGTAACATATGGCAATGTTTTTCTCATAAAAATTTGAAGAAGGCTGGTGCCTTAGGTGGCGCAGGTTTTTTCATTAAAATTTGTATGCCGGTTGCCCAGATTAATTTTAGCAACATTTTAGATGATAAAGGTCAAAGGTTGAGGTAAAGGTCACAGGTCAAGTGACCCAGAATTAGTCAATATCCTACTACTACTGCAATAATAATAATAATAATAATAATAATAATAATAATAATAATAATAATAATAATAATAATAATAATTCATGTAAGAGTTAAGTAATATATACTTTGGTAGATACTGTTGCAAGAATTGCGTACGGGTGATAAACTGACTGTGTGACTGAAATTTTGATAAGACTGCATTGGGAAGGTTAGATTTTTTTAATTGAGATTAAATTCCCAATTAGTTTTCAGTTGCAGTATCCAGTATCGTTTTTCATTGAGATTAAATTCCCAATTAGTTTTCAGTTGCAGTATCCAGTATCGTTTTTTCATTGAGATTAAATTCCCAATGAGTTTTCAGTTGCAGTATCCAGTATCGTTTCTTACGTGTGCGTTCTGGGTAGGCGTGTTGGCTCAGCTGGTAGAGCGTCGGACTCGTAATTCAAGGGTCGCGGGTTCTATACCCGCACAGGCCAGCCCGGTTCAGCTGCCTCTGTGCTTTCTTAAGAAAACCACTTGGCTCCCGTTTCCTCAGCATGATATAGTCAACAGCGTGTTAAAATTAGCGTTAAAACCAACCAAAACAAAACAAAACGTCAGCGTTCTATATCGGTCCACCATGGGTTAGACTCAATTGTAGCATCTTAAGGAACTCTAGTGAATGTCCAGTTGAGTTCTAGTGGTTGGCGAGTTTCGCGTTGATTTTCTTGCCAGTGTGCCTCTTGAACTTGGGAACGATTTGGTCTCGGGCATATGTTTGCAGAGTAGGCACTGCTTGTCTTTGCAACCGTTTCTTTACTTTAATATTTGCTCAAACCTTAATGTTATGTATCAGGTTTACATATTTAGCTATTGTCTTCTAATTAAGTTGTTTATTTGGTATTTGAGTTCAAGGACGGTTTTGGTAAATAAGTTGTTGATTGAATTTGAGGTCGGGGTTGATTTTTTTTACAGATAAAACTAGAATATCCTTTAGAATTATGTGTTAAAAGTCTAATGCACCATATAATTTTATAGAACATTCTGTCATGTGACCTATCTTTATATACCATGTTTAGTGGACAGTTTTTAGTTTCGACCTTAACATCAGTCTTTAAAGAGTCATTAGCGCTGTGAAAAAATCATTCCAAATTCAGAAAGAGGAATTATTAAAAATATTCATTGGACTATAAAAGTGCTCATAGACTTTTGAATTATGGATTTTGAATTGATGATTTTGGGATTTATCTGAACTTATTCAAAGATATTCTGGAGTACTTCTTGTTGGCACATCAACACATTAAAGACTACTGGCACATCAGGACATTAAAGAATATTGGCACATCATCACATTGAAGGCTACTGAAATTCATTCGGAACATTCTAAATTTAGGTCTTGTGATTTGGACACTTAGGATTATTATATTATTTGGATTTTAATTCACGTTACTATAAGTGTCATTTGATTTTCATTTTAATTATCTATAAATAAATTGCTGGTTGATTTTTACTTGATTTGTTGGTTTCACTTTCTTTCTGCTACATTTTTCTTCGACCATAGAGTCGTAACACTTACTTTTGTGATAACTGCATGTAGCTGAATCCGATCTGATTAAAATCTAGATATCTGACTTAACGGAGATCAGATGGACATCAATACTAGATCATGCTCTGTTGATCTTTCAATTCACCAATCAATTTACAGCTTTCACATTTTTTAAAGTGAAAAACTTCATTTGGAACATATCATGTCTAATAACAACTCTCCTTAACCCGAAATGCAACCGTCTATCTGATAGTTTAATAATAAATAAGCGGACCGGGAGTTCCAAAGATCACCAGAAAATTATTTTATTTATCGGTGCCTGTCAGGTCTACTTCTTGAAGGTTATCGAGTGTTGTTTTGTTAACAAACTAAACCTTCCACATACACATGCAACTCTAATTGCACTCATTAAATAGACGCAAAAGAAGATGACAGAGACAAAGCGTAGTAAATGCAGCCGACTTAAATTGTGTGAAGTCATGTGCATACATGTACTACTTAACACAACGTCATGGAGATTTGTTGCAATACGGCACGCGTGTGTTCTGAAGAAAGGTATTATTCGATCAAGCTGAAAGAAATTTTTCTTGATTTTTTATCAGAACGATCTAACAATTTGTGATGTCAGAAAATGCTCTAACTTCTGCTTCGCAAAAACGAAAATAGGTATAGCAAGTACGTCGTTTGAGGTAATTAGCTTCGCCGACCGCTATTGGCCGTTAACTACAAAACAATTCTTTCTTATCAGTGGCACAGGATAGTTCGCGCTCGTGAAGCAGTGTAGTCTCGTTCAACCAGACTTTCGCATGTCTCTGTGAGATCCCCGCCATAGTATTAACAAAGTGAGCTAATATATATTGTACTTAAATTGCAGTTAATACCCATACGGAACTTTAGGGCTGTTTATGTGGTCTTTCATTATTCTATTTAGTGTTGGTTTTTTTAAAACTATTATTATAAGCTGTGGTTTCTTAATTATATGCGTTAGATTCGTAATTATATGCTGTGCTTTAGACATTATATGCGGTGCTTTTAACATTAAATACAGTGATACTTTAGACATTATATGCGGTGCTTTTAACATTAAATACAGTGATACTTTAGACATTATATGCGGTGCTTTTAACATTAAATGCGGTGATTTCGTCAGTATATACATGGTTTTGTCATTATGTCGTATGGTTTTATCATTTATATATGCTGCTTACTCTAATATATGCTGCACATTTCCCTTAATATTGGGTGTTTTTCTCCTTTTCCTACTATTCAGAGGCTATACCTTTATATTGGATGCTTATTTCATTATATAGTGTGCTTTCGTTCTGATGATGACGTGGCAATTCGTAAATATTTGGGACTCGACTGAGTGCCACCAAAAATCGGATATAATTAAAGCGGAATCACAGGTCTCACACTTCAATCCCTTTTTCTCTACTATATCGTTTTATTTTCTATTTTTAACATATATGCAGTGATTACAAGATATAAAACATGCCTGTTACTGCAGATGTAACCAAGGCAAATAAAAAAAGTCGTTAAAAGGTAAGAGTGATAAATCACTCTGAAATGAGCTACCACGAAAGCATCATGCTTGACTGGTTTCAAAACAACATTTGAACTTGATTCTTATGCCAGAGAAACCTGCCATCAATCATTTCATACACATCATTTTGGTAATATTTATGGATCTATACAAAATATATAACCAGATTGAATCTGAAGTTTATAAGAAAGTTTTTGATAAGAACACGGTTTTATTCTATTAAGACACCGAACTTCAAGGTTTTGGTGAAAGAACGATTGGCGATAAAATTAGATTACTAGATTTATTAAAGAATATTCTTCAATATTTGTATTGAATCATGATTTAATTACGTAACCTCTATACCTTTCTTCTGAAGTTGCTACGAATTATACCTGCAGTCGCACCATATTCGTGCTTTGTAAAATTTGTTATTCTTCATAAATAGCAGGCAATCTCAGTCTTTCTCGCAACAGTATTCTTTCGCAGATTATTTTTTACACCAAGATTCTGCAGTTTGGTGTCTGATAAGGATAAAATACTGTATCATCTATATTTTCGTCCATAAATTTCTGGAACAGAGTTCATAAACCCAGCAATAGTGGTCGCTCCAATAGACTAATCAAAGATGCTATATCTTTAAAATCTTTCGCGTGATTCTGAAAATAAATTTTTATGTCATTGCTGTCAGATAGTAGGAAAACGTTAGGTAGGGCAAACATGTCTCTCATTTATGGACGGATAATGATATGGATTGGATATAAATAATAATGTAAACAACCCAGTTTCCAACCATGTTAATAGCGCATGTTATTTATTCAACAATTGCTCTATCCATCCAAATAAATCCATTTAGACAAAGAAACGCACACACATATCGAAGGTTATTGGATTAAAAGTTTGCCGACTATATCAACTTTTGGTCTTATTTTACAATAAGAAAGGGGAAAAAATTACTCCTTACATGACTGCATATAACACAAAGCAACATAAGTACCGCGTATACTCGCTTTTAAGTAGAGTCCAACTACAAACAACATAGACCCTGATCTGCAGTGGCAAAATATGCCAGCATATCAGGGTCTATGTTGTATGTTCAACTGATTACTCCTAACAAACTGCACAGACCCAGATCTGCCGCCGTATTATGCGACGGCAGATCTGGGTCTGTGCAGTTTGCCGTATGACACGATTTATAAGCGAATATAGACGGTAGCTAAATTGGTTAGAGTGGGCTACACAAAATTTCAACAAAAAGTTTCATAATGTTTTTAACATAAACTTGGGACCATCTGTTGCGGAAACAAGATGTTAGGTAACATTCTAGTTAGGAACAAGACGAAGTGCGCGTGTAATTCACCCTTAACTGTAAAAATAAAAATTAAAGAAAAAATAAATATTAACTGAAAAATAAGAAGAATATTCGGTGAGGTCACCAAAAGAATACTGTGATGAAATCTGAGTGTAAGCTTTGTAAGAGAGCTATAGAGTCACTGGGAAGATATGGGAAGTAACCATGTTTCATGTCTCTGTCTCAAAGAGCATTAGAGTACAAGAGAGAGGTAAAAATTGATCAGTGACCTTGATCTTGAAGATATAGCCTGGACCGTGATATGTGAGATTTCAATAACCTGATAAACATAAGTGTAAGTTATAAGAGAAGAAAATGGAAAATATTATTGAAACCTAAAATATTGACCCATAACCTTGACCTTCAAGATAGGATCCCTAATATGGTAAGCAAATTACCTTCCAATGATGTATGTATAAATTTGCCAAGTTTGCTTAATCTCACACTGCTTGAAAGTTACAGAACGGAAAGGAAAGTGTGAGGGAAAACTTAAAATACTGACCCCTGACTTTGACATTGGATAAGGGACCCCAGTGTTGTTTGCGACACACATTCTAATGACTATGTATACCAAGTTTCAGCCATAAAGTTTCGAAAGACTGTAGTTATAGAGCGGAAACGAAAGTGTGACTGACTGATAGACGGACCAACGGACGGATGGAAACGCGCATACTATGTCTGTCGCTTTTTCGTGAAAAAGCGGGGTAAAAAAAGTATGTGATATAGTCCGTTTAATTCCTATAAAAACCATCCTTTTCAAATTGTTACCAACTCCACTTGTATAGGCAAATAACCATAAGTCTCGGTTATTGGCTATTGGCATGCGAAACTGACCAATACATTTTGGATTGTGTAAAAATTTATTTCGAAAGTTTATATTATCAAAAGGTACCCTCAGTCGACGTAGGTTAAGTCTAATTCTCTGAACAGTCAATTTTGACCTCGAATTAACAGCTACTTTGTTTTGTGCCGTGGTCAGTAGGATAGACCTCGTATTAACAGTTACATTGCTTTGCGCCATGGTCAGTGGGATAGATGACAGCCACATAGCTTTGCGCCATGGTCGGTAGGATAGACCTCATATTTACAGCCACATTGCTTTGTGCCATGGTCAGTAAATTAGATGACAGCCACATTGCTTTGCGCCATGGTCAGTAGGATAGACCTCGTATTTACAGCCACATTGCTTTGCGCCATGGTCAGTAGGATAGACCTCGTATTAAAAGCCACATTGCACCATGGTCAGCAGGGTAGTCCTCATATCAACAGCCACATTGCTTTGTGCCATGGTCAGTAGGATAGACCTCGTATTAACAGCCACATTGCTTTGTGTCATGGTTAGTAGGATAGACCTCGTATTAACAGCCACATTGCTTTGTGCCATGGTCAGTAGGATAGACCTCGTATTAACAGCTACAATGCGTTGTGCCATGGTCAGTAGAATAGACCTCGTATTAACAGCCACATTGCTTTGTGCCATGGTCAGTAGGATAGATGAGTACATTCTGCATGAAAAGAAAACATATTTTCCAAATTACAATTTTTAACCCAGAGTCTATTCGCCTTTGACATATTTTCATGTACTGTATGACAAGTGTCTTTGCGTCGATGTAGGTCTCGTTTCCATGTGTACAACAATAAACAATGCTTTTGTGTGTACGCCTGTATTAGGTCAAACGTGGCTGTGTTAGGATGTGGACTCATCCAACGTTTACTTGGAACACGTTTTGATCATTTAGATACAGACGACAAAGAATTTTTTAAAATTTATTGCATGACAAAATTCAAATTTCTTGTGTAGTTATGCTTACCTATTAGACCAACCACTGTTGTATCAAAACTTTACTATACTTAGTAGATTTTGAGAAAAAGTGGAACATTTGGGTTATAATAGGAACCAAACAGAATATAACATTATAGTTAAAAAAACAAACAAATGAGAAGTTAAACCTGCAATCAAGCTTTCATTATATCCGATTTCGGCTAACTCGGTCGAGTCCCAGAGATCTACGAGTTACTTCGTCATCATCATAACGAAGGCACAGCATATAATGAAATAAGAACGGAATACAAAGATGTAACTACCGCATATAAAAATAACGCCACCGAATGTAAAGATAGAACCACCGAATATAAAATGTAACTACCGCATATGAAGATAGAACCACCGAATATAAAGATGTAACTTCAGCATGTAAAGATAGAACCACTGAATATAAAGATGTAACTATCACATGTAAAGATAGAACCACCGAATATAAAGATGTAACTACAGCATGTAAAAATAGAACCATCGAATATAAAGATGTAACTACAGCATGTAAAGATAGAACCACTGAATATAAAGATGTAACTACCGCATGTAAAGATAGAACCACCGAATGTAAAGACAAGAAGTACAGCACCGAATATTAAGGAAAATTCGCTACATTTATGATGAAACCACGGAATATAATTACAAAACTACCACATATAATGATGAAACCACCGCATATAATAGGAAATGAACCGCGCATGATGAGGTATCTACGGCAGATAATAATAAAACCACAACATATAACGAAGAAAGCACCGGATATAAAGACAAAATCACCAAATATTACAATGGGATAGCATATAAGACAGCCCTTAAGTGAATTTAAATAGTGATGTTCATGGTTGTGAAATATCTTAATTAGATCGTTAATTAATTTGACGATAAGTAATTATATGTTACCATAAGATAATGCTAGATGCGTTTATCCAAGGTAATATTAGAAACGTTACCACTAACCTATTGCACTTTTTAACTCTTTACTTGGAGAAAACGATTATTTTCACGTTACAAAATATTTTGGTATTTTAAAACTTACCTGAGGTACCGGAAAATCTGTCTGAACACTGAGTTGCACATGCATCTGAAAAGATGAAAAGCAGCGGTTTGTACTTTGTCATGAAATTGGGGATGCATCTCCGTCATTCAACTTAGATATCTGATACAATGGCCAGCAAAGGCGACGCAATGATCAGCGTTTATAGTAGTAGTAGCAGCAGCAGAAGCTGGGAGTATGAAAGATGGTTGGTTAGTTGGGAGGTATTTACCGGTACATTATCACATCAGTGACTATTTAGTGCCGAGGTAATGGTAGTAAAGTGCTTTGCCTAGAGACACACCATAACATCCGACCCATGCTGCTTGGGGAAGGATTCGAACCCGTGATCACTGGATTGTCAGTCCAGCACTCTACCACTGTGCCACAATCTCACCACCCCCAATCGTAAAGTAAATGAAGTTTACAACTGGTTCACTTCTAACGAGCAAGGCTTGACCAATCATCTTCTATGATAAAATTAACTGTGATATTCTAATTACTAAATCTTTCAGCTATTTTTTGCATTTTCATTCCAAATTATTATTATTATTATTATTATTATTATTATTATGTTACAGTAGATAAGCGTGATGCTCACTTGTCAAGTATGTTAACGTCGTCAGTAATAGTCTAGGAGTTGGCTATGTATAGCATTATGTACAGTGTAAGTTTGTTATGCAGGTCTTAATTTGCCCTTGATAGATATTCTCTACCCAAGGCACGGTCAGTGACGTCATAGCCGTGCCACTCTTTGTACAAAAAATATAAAGTTTAAATTTATGATAATAAAAAAAATATCATAATTAAATTATGTGCGCCATATAATTCTTCTCCTTCTTTCACCTAGTTTACATGCAACACTTTTACTTATCAGATACTCCTATACTGTAATTCGTTGGTTGATCAAAATAATAGCATTCCTTTCAGCGTGATTCTTGTCTACCATAATGCGGTAGAAACAAACCGTGAAGTGTCGAGCAGGGCCAAAAATGTGGGATCTGCCCTTAGATCTAACGGCCCACCATCATGGCGACCCTTCTCTTATAATATTACCTAAACCCGCGGCCTATCTCAGAGGCGTAGCTAGGGAGGGGCAGGGGGGTACATATGTCCCCGGGCGCCAAGGTACAGGGGCGCCAAAATGAGGCTTACAACGTTACATTATAATAAGCAAACAAGGGTAATAAATCGGTCACAAGATCGCTGCAGCGGCTCAGCAGACGTGTCATCTGATACGTCTGCCATCCACAGTGATGATGTAAACCAGTCTACGACAGTGACTGAGTGGGTCATGTACTATAATTTCTATAAATTTGCTTCTTTAAATACAATGTTTTATTAAAATTTAAATTGTTTTCCTTATTCAATGTAATAGAAAAATGTGATTAAACGGGGAGGGGGCTGGGGCGCCAATTTTATAGTTCGTCCCCGGGCGCAAAATATCATAGCTACGCCTCTGGCCTATCTGCCCTCGGGCAGACAGACTGCCAAATGAACCAGTCGGACACTGAAACGGTGTTAATCACCTCGGTGTTTATCACCGTTTCAGCATCCGACGTGACTTAAAGCGGAGAATATTAAAACTTTGTTTTTTATATACAATCACAATAAATTGAACTTTATCCTCCGTTACTCAGCCCTGTTTGTCATCAATAAGTCATTATTTAACATATTAAATGTTAGTAAAAGATATGTAACCCAGTCGGGTCATACCTAAAGTCTTTAACATCAAATAACGTCGAGGAAGAGTATGTAAACTTTTTCTTCAATTTGAATTTAAATAGACATTCATCAGAATAAAAATTGCAGAAGGATGAAGACAAAAAAAAAAAAAAAAAAAGATTTTGCATCAGTCACCTTAACAATACCATTTACATTGATTAATCTGTCCATTATAAATAATGGGATGGCTGTACATATATACGCAAATGTATGTAATACCGATTTAGAGAAAGTTCTTTGTAAAAATTTAATGCACGTGAGTAAAATCTAGACAATGAAGGAACAGGAAAAAAATAATATTTCCCTTTCTGAAAAAGAATATCGGGGACATGTATATCAAATTTGAGACATAAACTAGTGTCGATATCTGATACTGCTATGAGGGACTTAAAAGAATTTATTTTGCATTCGTACAAAGGTCTCCATTACAAATTAAATGACCCTATAAAACAATGAGCATACAAATTACCACAATTATCGGGTTTCTATATTGTACATTACATAAAAGACCCCACCCCCGAGGCGTTATGTTGCGATAGCCGTATCGTTTTTACAGTGCCGGCGACGGGTCTGCCATCTCAGCCCACGAATGACAAAGGCAAGACAATCGAACATCTTCGGCCTTTTCCATCAAGTCAAGAAAGAAACCTCAGATTGCCAGAGACAAATCATCAAACCCATCAAATGTATGTGTATTCCTACCACTACGTCCGAGGTACTTGACGGAAATGACCGAGCGATATTCCGATTGTAGGCAGGGGTAACCGCTACTGATCTACTGATTTCTCAGTATTACCGCTTTTTTTTTCTTTTTTTTTTTTTTTTTTTTTGGGGGGGGGGTGTTGGGGGAGGGGGAGAATAGTATACCTGATTACTTCCCTTATATATGTCTGCTTCGTTTTAAAAAACCCGGAATATAAATGCTTGGACGACTCTCCTTTCTATTCAATTGTAAGTAAATATGTAAAACATAAACTGTGACTATTTACAAGGTATTAATGTATTATCTATTTCTTGCATTGATTATCATAAGTTTTAACTAGTGAACGTATTTTATCAACTTAAAAAAACAAAACAAACACAACAACAACAACAACAACAACAACAACAACAAAAAGAATAAAAGAATCAGAAGAGCAAAGGAAATAACCTGTATTCACCACCTCAGATATCTCAGACCAGACGGCTTCAATGAAGAAGAGTAAAAACCCGTTTCCTTCTTCATGTTTATATTTATTTGGAAGAGTTTACCTTCCAGGAGCTTTTGTGCAATTCTTGGTTTTTACATTTTTGGCATCGTATAGCCATTATTGTACCGAGGGGCTTTTAAACATATACATCTTGCATATGCACATACATACATACATACATACATACATACATACATACATACATACATACATACATACATACATACATACATACATACATACATACATACATACATACATACATACATACATACATACATACATGCATGCATACACACATACATGTAGATACATACATACATACATACATACATACATACATACATACATACATACATACATACATACATACATACATACATACATACATACATACATACATACATACATACATACATACATTGTTATGTATGATGCTTATATAATATTATAGATATTTTAGGAAATTATAAATGTTTCTTGACTTTAATATTTGCTTAAATCTTAATTTTGTTTATCAGAAAAAAACATGTTTAACTAGTGTCCTTGAATTAGGTTGTTTACTTCAGATTTGAGCTAAAGGATAGTTTTGATCAACAAAATGTTTACCAAATTTGAGGACAAGGTTGATTTTGTTTACAAATAAAACTGGAAATACCTTAGGAGTTACATGTCAATGGTCACACGTACATTTATTATTCTAGAATATTATGTCATGTGACCAATCTTTATATATACCATGTTTAGTGGACAGTTTTTCAGGTTCGACATTACCCACAGTCTTGTAAAGAGCTATTACAGTTGTGGAAAGTCATTCGAAATTCTAAGAGAGGAATTATTTAAAATATTCATTGGATTATAACAGTGCTCATAAACTATTGGATTTTGGATTTTTAATTGATGATTTTGGAATTTATGTGAACTTATTAAGAGATATTTTGGAGTACTTCATTTTGACATCAGCACATTAAAGACTACTACTTCATCAGGACTTTGAAGACCATTGGCACATCATAACATTCAAGGATACAGCCGCGAATTCGGAATATTCTATATTTAGGACTTGTGATTATAACACTCATTCTTATTGGATTATTTGGATTTTAATACACATTACTGTAAGTGTCTTTTTGATTTTTCATTTTAATTATCTTGAAATAAATTGCTTGTTGATTTTTACTTGGTTTGTTGGATTCACTTTCTTTCTGTTACATTTTTCTAGACCATAGAGTCGTAACAACATACATACATACATACATACATACATACATACATACATACATACATACATACATATATGCACGCATACATACATACATGCATACACACATACATGCACATACACACATACATACATACATACATACATACATACATACATACATACATACATACATACATACATACATACATACATACATACATATATACATACATATCTGATTCTTAATTTTCGAAGCACCTTATCTTTACTCATTTGGTTATAACTGTACAATAGATGTTATTCAGGACAATAGTTTGAGTAGTCATACATCGGCGCCATTGCCGTAATCTGTTACGTTCCCTTTGTTTCGTTAATTTAATGACCACAAACATTTCACTAACAAATTAAAAAAATTCTCCTCAAAATTAACACAAATCCAAATTGGAACAACTTTAAAACTTTGCTTCGCGCGAAATTGTTGTAATGAGTGCGAGTCAAGTTCATCTCCAAAACATTGTATTTTACACGCAACCTATCAATAACTCCATGTATTTTAATATCAGATACATTCAATTCATGCCTAACAAACAAGGTCTCAAATGTTCGTATATATTAACTAAATGCGCTTAGAAACTAGTTTTTGTAAAAGTCATTTTTTATGCAAATTGTATCACATTTTAGAGATACGTTTTCGGTTGAGAGTGAACATTTCAAGCAATTTGGATGAAAAAAATAACGAAGCTATTAAACATGTAATATAGTGCAATCTGTCCAGGTGCCTAACCTTTAAGGCAGCTGACGTCCTCTTAATTAGACATCTAAGTGCAACAGGTGTCATTACGTAACGGATAATACATTGTCCAGTACAAAACTGACTAGCTGTCCATTCGAATTTTTAATAAACAATGGTTGACTGACAGCTTGTAGTAGAGAGGTGGAGTTTGCGGATTCGTTGTTTCGTGAAGTTTTTTTTAAATAAAAATCACGAAGTTCAACATTACTAGAAATATACGAAAAATTGCCTTTCCGACGCAGTTTAGCATAAAAGGTGAAATCCGCAATTGCTGGATGAAAAATCAGCACGTGTGGTCACCCTGATGATGCGCATTTATATTTATAGTTAGATTTAGATGTGCATACTTATATACATCCATTCACGCGCGCACACATACATACATACATACATACATACATACATACATACATACATACATACATACATACATACATACATACATACATACATACATACATACATACATACATACATATATACATAAAATCTGATAGTCTATCATGTAGAGTTTTATAATTTTCACAGTCTATATTGTCTACCTATGAGATCTACATACCAAATGTACAAGTATACTAGTGTGGACCTTAATTTACTATGTTTAACAAAGATTTAAAATGCACCTACTGGTGCTAGTAAACAAACATTCTTAAACACAAATTCAAAAGAAACGTTTATCTTTTCATCAGAATTGTTGCCCTTCTTTCGAGTTGTTTGAATGATACTTGACACACTAGCACGGCTTGTGAATTTGAGTTGAAGATCTTTTGCAGGATATAACTGTAATTGTAGAAGTCCTTAAAATGATCGACATTATTGTATGTATTTACTTATTATGAGCGTCCAACTGCGAAAAGCATTAATCCAGAACTGACGGCACAGTACACCATGGCCAAACTGGATATATGCTGTTTGCAGTTGTGTGCACCTTATAACGGGTAAATAAGGAAACTTGAATATATTCACAACGAGCATATCATTGGAATAAGCGTTTCATTTGTCTTTAAGTTGTTTGAAACATATAAAGATACCGACAGCCAAGCCTAGCGCATTCATATTTGTTACTAGTGTCCTCGTTCTAGAGTGAATAAGAAAAGATATTCTTTTTCAGCTCACGCGGAGAAAAATCCTCCTGTTCAGCAGTAGGGTTATTTTTTTTTTTCGAAATAATTATTACGGCGCATTATAGATAGAAAGAATGATATCAGTAATTAAGGCGGTTTTACAACCATAATTCACCATATTTGCTACATATATACATATCTAGCAAAGCAATTCTTGCATGATTTTCTTATTATCTTGTATGCACAACCAACTAACGGGTTTTTATGTCATGTATTCTATGCCAATATGGAGATAATATAATGTTATTTTGGAGATATTATAAAGTTATTGTGACGATAATATAATGTTACTGTGAAGATACTATAATGCTATTGTGAAGATATTAAAATGTTATTGGGTGGATATTATAATCTTGTTGTGGGTGTATTTGTAATGTTATTGTGGAGATATTGTAATGTTATTGTGGAGGTATTGTAATGTTATTGTGGTGATGTCACAATGTTATTGTGGAGGTATTGTAATGTTATTGTGGAGGTATTGTAATGTTATTGTGGTGATGTCATAATGTTATTGTGGAGGTATTGCAATGTTATTGTGGAGGTATTGTAATGTTATTGTGGAGGTATTGTAACTTTATTGTGGAGATATTGTATTGGTGCATGAAATGCTTGATCGCGAACTGATGGCATTAGTATTTAACATGACAATCTGCGTACTTCTGTTTCATGTACAAGAGAGTTGTGATTCTCTTCATATCATTCTTTCCAACCTAGTTTTGGAAAGATAAGCAGATGAGAACTCTTTTTAACCAAACTTTAATGCACATTTTCTACGACTGTGACCTTGCTCCAAAGTGAAAGAAGCGAGTGAGCGTGTTGCGGAATAAATTGTTTAAACTTCATATTGATTCATTCCAAGTATTAAAAAAAAAATCAATCAAGGTGTTTAGGAAGTATAAGCAAATGCAAAATATTAACAAAGACCGTAACGCAAATTTTCTATGACTCTGACATTGACCCAAATGTGAAAGGGTCAAGCAAGCGTGTAGCAGAATGAATTGTGACAGCTGCGTCATTATTCATACCAAAAACGATGATAATCAATGAAGAGCGATATTGTGCAGATGGGCCTGACTATCAGGGGTTATAACTCCATTAAACGATGACGCAGCAAGCTGACTATCGAGCTTACAAGGTTATATCCATACCAAGTTGTAAATCAAATAGGTTGAAATGCGATAATAAGTAAAGTTCTTATTGTGTGGAAACGACAGTGGACGGGTCTGACAATCAGGAGCCATAACTCTATCCAACAATGACGTAGAACGCTGAAACTAAAACTTATCTAAGGTCTTATCAATATCAAGCTCAATAGAACTCAAATAAGATTTCATCAATATCAAGCTATACACCAGATTTGGTTGAAATATATTAATAAGTAAGGTATGTATTGCGCGGAAACGAAAGTGGGTGGGTCTGATACTCAGGGGCTATAACTCCCCTACTCAAAAATGTAGAATGCTGACAATCAAACTCAGCAACGGTATCATTAATATTTGCAAACAAGATATGGTCGAAATGCATAAATAATGAAAGGGTTTATTGTGCGGAAAAGAAAGTTCGACGGACGGATGGACTGATGGACGGACGGAAGGACAGAAAGACGGTAGAGCGGAAGGACTGACATGCCCAATTTAATATCCCCCGTTTTCTACGAAAAGTTGGAGACAATTAGTTCAGAAATATAACACTATCGGAGGCGACAATAAATCTTAAACCAAATATATATGTTACATTTAAAAACTGATTTTTCTTTTCCTTACGTGGCCACCAATGTCCAGGAAAGAATAGTTTAATCCATGTATTCAAATAAGCTTAAATGGGAGCATAAATCTGTCTCAAGAAAGTCTTTTTTCTTTTTTCTTTCTTTGTTTCTTAAATCTAACGATGCTTAAAATACCAAGTCTTTCTTTGAGGTCGACCTAGAAAATGCTATTTAAAATACCATCTTACCCGCGTATTACGCGCATCCATCTGCAAACAGCGTATACCCATTTCTGCCCGTGTATAATGTGTTGGTAAAACAGCGTATACCCATTTCTGCCCTTGTAAAATGTGCTGGTAAAACAGCGTATACCCATTTCTGCCTGTGTATAATGTGCTGGTAAAACAGCGTATACCCATTTCTGCCCGTGTATAATGTGCTGGTTAAATAGCGTATACCCATTTCTGCCCTTGTATAATGTGCTGGTAAAACAGCGTATACCCATTTCTGCCCTTGTATAACGTGATGGTTAAATAAGATTTACTGCAAACACAGTTCGTTCTACTTAAACCCTGATGTGCCGGCGCGCCTGTGACTCGCATCAAAATGTGATTAGCGTAGACTTAGATCTACCGTCCTTTATTACGCGGGCAGATCTGGGTCTACGTTGTTCGTTGCACTTAGACGCCGCTTATACGCTGTTCGTAGTTGGATACGCGTCAAGTACGGTTGGTATGTACGGTAAGTTCGACATGATGGACAAATTCTAACGTCGTAATTGCATTACTTTTCTGCCTCACTGCACGAAGAAATAATTATGGTGTAAGTGATTTAATAAAACTGCACCGTAGATAAATGAACTTCAAAAGCGGACACAGTATATATGATTTATTTCAGGCCACTTCCTGAGCATGATATGGCGGCTGGAGATAGGTTTTCTAATAAGATTTAATTATCCCCCCTCCCCCATAAAAGTCATAATTTGTATTCTCCAGACATGCATTACAAACATTATCGTAGCTGATTAGCTGATGTAATAATTTTGAATTGCGTAACCATCGCAATATGGTAATAGATAGTTTTTTCTATGTAATCTCAGTGTCTTTAATCGATAGGTCTTTGCAGTTTTTTTGGAAAGAAGCTTCCAGCAATTGTGGTGTAGTTAAAATTATTCGAAAGGGAGAGTAAAATAATCCTATTTAATTAAACAAAACTTATTTTTACCTGACTGAAAATATTGGGTTACAATATACAGAAAAATATATATTGCTATAATTTTTATGTCTGACAAAATTGACTTATCAGATACACATTTACAGAATACTAACGAGCAAGAATAAACTTTAAAGTGACCAATCACAAACGCCATTTTTCCAGATTTGCGCGCTTGTACAACATAACTCAGTGATATATTGTTTCATTTTTAAGAAAAGGGGGTCCATATTAGCGCCTTGTCCTAGCATAAACATCAACTTATGTTTATGGACTTGCACTTCACTTCACATTTCACAGAGGCACTTTAAGCAAGTAGCGTCTCATAGAATATCCAGAAGTCTCTCTCCAACTTCCCAGAAATGGGGGTAGAAGACTATATATATATATATATATATATATATATATATATATATATATATATATATATATATATATATAGAGAGAGAGAGAGAGAGAGAGAGAGAGAGAGAGAGAGAGAGACAGAGAGAGAGAAAGAGAGAGAGAGAAATATACACCAAACAGAGCGGAAAGTGCTATACCTGGATCCCACAGGAGAATGCTTGAGAACATTAACATAATTTTTAAATACGGATAAATAATATTATCATACAGATTAAAGAATTGCAAATCGTACTCTACGGAGATGGGAACTCAGGTCCGCGGGTTACGGCACACATCGCCTTGCCTGCACGCACCAACCCCTATACCATCTCGACCATTCGCACATCAACAAAATTGATGCTACAAAGTCGCTGTTATAGTAATTCGTGCGTAGCAGACACACCCGCATATCGATCCAGTAATAAAGTCTCATCTAAGTACTCTATCACTCCGGATTTCAACGACATAAATCAATATATAGGTTATTATAGAGATATATAAATATACACCAAACAGAGCGGAAAGTGCTATCCCTGGATCCTACAGGAGAATGCTTGATAACATTAACAGAATATATTCGAGATGATATAGGGGTTGGTGCTTACAGGCAAGGCAATGGGTGCCGTAACCCACGGACATGAGGTCGAATCTCCGTAGAGTATGAATTAAAATTCTCTAATCTGTATGATATTATTATTTATTCATATTTAAAAATTATGTTAATGTTATAAAGCATTCTCCTGTAGCAGTATCCAGGGATGGACACTTTCCGTTCTGTTTTGTGTATATTTGTAATTCTCTATAATAACCTTTATATACCTTGATTTCTGTCATAGGAATCCGTAATGACTGTGTATTTATATGAGAATTAATTACATGGTCCCTTAGATAAATATATAATAAGATACAAGGTTTGTAACTCGAGAAATTGTAGGTTTACAACTAAACCCTAACCCAAGAATTTCTTAATTTTTTTAAAACACTTTTTAGTAATCTATGTATCATTTTAATGTGGAGAAGTTTTGCTTTTCGACACGCTCTGGCTCATCTTATAATATGTGGGATATGATATGGTGGTACATATGTGGGAAGTTAAGAGTCAGAAAATGTCAAAATTTATATAGGTATTTAATTATTTTTAACACGAGTAATGTGGCCAACTTACATTTGAAAGGAGAATTCCGGGCGCCTCTGCAATTTTCACCAACTCTTGTACTCAGTAATCAATTTTAGTCAAAACTCCATTTCTAGAGAACTACTCAAGAGTGCCTATCAAACTCGATTCCTGATTGTCCAAAAATGTTGGAAGGTTATTACGTCATGGCCCGGCTTAAATTTAAGACCAACCAGCTGTTGTCTCAGCATTATGTGCTTTATAACTAAGTTACAAATAGCATGCATTATGTGAAACTTGGTGGGAATCGGCAGTGACACTTAAAATACTCTTTTCGAATGTAAGTTAGCAATATTTTTCTTGGGAAACGAAATTGCATTCTTATAGAAATATCTGCTAGTGTCTTCACTTTGCTGTGACAATGTATCAGTAATGCTGTAGTCTTGAAAATTTCGGTGACATGAGGCAAGCATAACACTTTCTGACGAGACTAAATATCATAACATTTTCACATTCTTTAGCTCTTAGCATATCACAGGTCTAACTCATCAAGATGTGTGATAGATTGTTAAAAAAGAGACTTTCTTCACATTAAAATAATGCTTAGCTTACCTAAAAGTGTCGCCGTAAACGCGAATATCATTAAGAAATCGGGTCTTGGTGTAAAACTGAGATTATGTAAGGGACCATGCATAAGAAGCATTTTAAACCCGCTGCCTTCACTCGTAACAGTATTTTTATGATTTGGACCCATTTCAGTGTCAAGTTTGTAGCAGGTACCTGTGAAAAAAGCAAAGTCGACTTCCTTTGCAATATGTTCTAGACCGACAACAAGTAGGCAAAATAGGCAAAAGTAATCGTTCATTGACGCACACTACATGTTACGCAATGTTGAACTTTGGCGCTTATCAAGGGAATCAAATGCACACAGATTTGTTCTCAGGGTTCAAATCTGCATCAACTCGGTCCAGAGACGAGTAAGTAGTAAAGTTGTCCTCAGCCAATTTTTACTCGGTCAGGACGCGAAGACGAGTGGTTTTTCCTGAGCCCTGAATATATATATATATATATATATATATATATATATATATATATATATATATATATATATATATATATATATATATATGTATGTATGTATGTATGTATGTATGTATGTATGTATGTATGTATGTATGTGTGTGTGTGTGTGTGTGAGAGAGAGAGAGAGAGAGAGAGAGAGAGAGAGAGAGAGAGAGAGAGAGAGAGAGAGAGAGAGAGAGAGAGAGAGAGAGGGAGGGGTGAAGGGTTTACATCAAAGTCGACGATGTATGTTAGGTATATTCATTTTTTTTAATTGCATCTGTAGACTAACATTTATATGTACTGTATTTAAATGGACTTAATTCGTGACAAGTTCCTGTTTAACGTGTTATGCAGTTTTTAACGTTATAAATTTCTGGTGCTATATTGCGGGTTGAGAATATTATTGTTTAACTTTGGTTCCACAAATGTCAGTATAATTTTCCGATTTCCAACTCTTTAATAAGTCATAAAATAAGTGCCAGCATTCGATATTTTGCATTGCCATGGAGACCTTTGATGCGGAAGAGCATAAAATGTGGCTTAAGTTACGATCGATTCGAATTGAGCATAGCTGCCACTGCCTTTGTTAAACGTGAAATCTACACCTGTTGATTATAGCCCGTTTCAGAAAGAGGATATTCTTAAGGCCCACGAGTGATCACAAGAGGTACGGGACTATGTCAAACAAAATGCAGAGTCTGAACGTATTTTTATTGACTGTTACTTCCAAACAACCACTGCACAGGAACGTACAGTATGTATGATGCGATATTTACCAAAATGAGCAGGAAAGTATATATTTGGAAACAGACTATAGCGTACATGGCAATCTGATAAAATTGAGATCTGCATATATTAAGTAGATTGGATGGACATTGATAAAGGCTCATGTTGTTGCCGACTGTTGTGATTCCCGCAATGGCGTATTAAGGGTAAATGGCGCCCGGAAAGACGATGATGGCCCAAAGGGCCAGAATACGAGGCCCAAATTTGTATCAGCTGTTTTGGCGCCCAAGACCCCTGGCGCCCGGGGCATTTCATGAGAGTTATCGTCAGAAACGATATGTTCCGAATAACACTTTTGAGTTTCATAAATGAGAAAGCTGTAATTTAATAGGTGAATTGAAAGGTGAACAGAACATGATCTCGTATCGGTGTCCATCACATTTCTGTTATATCGGAGATCTCAATTTTAATCATATTTGCGTCTAAGGGTAATGTCGCACACGTAGGAAGGTAATGCGTTGCCTTGTCACGGCAGTCAAATGATGTGCTCAGTCCGAATCGATAGTATATATTCTTTTGGAAAACGCGATTGTACTATTGATAAAAGGCCGTTACCGCATCAATTCGCATTACCGAAGATATATGAATACAGCTAGAAATTTTACGTACCGGACCACACCAAACACTGTCCCTCCGCTCTTATCCTTCCTTCATCGCTCTCATTTCATTATATGTATGTACGTCACCTGTCTTGACTATTTACACAACTCTTGCCTGCACTCTCGATAAGTAATTAGTTATGTTTACAATGGAGAGGAACTTGTAAGTTGAAAAACTTGTTTCCAATTCCAATCTTTTTGCTTTTTGCCCTGTATGCACATTTCACTTGTGATCTTCTTGGCAATAAACTATGTTTATATATATATATATATATATATATATATATATATATATATATATATATATATATATATATATCCATACATATATATATATGACAAAACATATGACAAAGCACAACCCTTTATGATAGATATGAATGCACAGAAATGCATTGATAGCGTTCCTCAATACAGAGAATTTTAATAAATAAATAAAGAAAGAAATAAAGAAATACAGTGTATCAGTCGTGCGTCATTTTAAATCTGAGTCACGTATATTATTTATAGTAAGTCTATGTTTAGTTATTGATACTGAATATTATCGGCGTGATACGCAATTTTAATGTGACGCTTTTACAACTGGTTTATTGCTATAATAAAAGATATTTCATTCATCCCTATTATTTTGCATTACCATGGCAGAAATTATTAAGGTTAAAAAAATCCAAAACATATATATCCTCCTCAATTGTATTTTGTGGAGATAAATTAGATTTAATCTTAACTTACCATTTGCACTCACAAGTAGCCAAATAAGTCCAAAGAAATGAATCCTCAAGTCTGCAATCAATTCATATTCCGCCATTTTGTTTCAAAATTTTTAGACTTCATTCATATAAGCTTCCGAAATGTAATATAGTCACTGCACGCCCTTCCATACACGTAGATCAAATGGGTCAATCGTGCACTTCATGTTATAGAACCTGTATATACCACAGTAACACAGTGTATTCAATAGTAGTAAAAAGATCTTCACATATCAACTCTGTTCCCATTCAGACAAATTTTTAGTCTGAATTGTTCTTTCTAATCGAGGAAATCAGCAACACGAAAAGACACATATATTATCTGAATAGCTTGAAAACGATTTCATAGCCGCTAGTATCGAACATGTTCAGTGTCTTCTCTCAAAACTTTGATACGGTTAAACGTCAGTAATTCCCATGGGGTTCCAATAGGTTAACAAACTATTTGATTGTTTGATCGATGCACCGGTTGTCGTTTATATATATATATAATAAAAGAACCTGTAAAAGTGGAATACGGGGTGAAAATCAATATTGACTCACGCAGATGTCATTGCGAGTCAATTTGAGGACAAATATAAGAATTACAAAAGGCCGCGTGTGATACCTTTCCTTTCATTTGAAATTAGTACAAATTATATGAATGACAGAATGTTAAAAAATAACTCTGTCAAGTGAAATCTTTTCAATGTAAAATAAAATATAAAAAAACAAGAAACAAAACAAAACAAAACAAACAACAACAACAACAGCAACAACAAAAGCAAACAAACTTACTTGAAAGTTCTCTGATTCAACAGACTAAGAGACAAGACTAAGAAAAATAAGAAAATCTGTTGATTGCTAAGTGTATGTTTAAACTTCCAAATCAATCTGATAGCGGAGTTAAAAAAAATACAAACAAATATAATAATATGCTCCTTAATTTACTCTCCCTATCTCTTTCACACACACACACACACACACACACACACACACACACACACACACACACACATAGATTTAGAACCCTTTATGTAATTAATAGTATGACTTTAAGTGACAGATTACAAACTTATCCAAAGCTGCCCCGAAGCAAGCCCCATTAGGAAGGACAGTGTAAATCTAATCGTAGGATTGAATGTCTTAAAGCGAAGAATTCCCTATATATCTGTCTACTAAAACACAAACTGGGCCCATATATCTATGTAAAGTTACAACAGTCGAAAACCGGTTTAATAGACTGGTTTTCAATATATTTCAGTGAAGTGTGATAACACGGAAGACAAACCCAAATATGATCAATACAGAATGGGAGTGACTGACACCTCTTTTTGATGGAACTTAATAGCTTGATGTTTCAAATACCTAGCAAGGTATAGCATATTACGTGTTAATTTGTAAATATGCAATACTGGGCGGAACAATTTACAACTGATTATAGTGCAGCAGTTATGCTATTATACAATGAGATGAAAGTGCAACATCTTTCGGTATAATGCACGCAAGTCTGAATGACGCCATGCAGTCTTACATTTATTAATTTGTGATAGCTTCTGAAACGTGATTTGCTTTTGTAAAACACGAACGTCCCACCGCATACATGCAGACCAAAAGTCTAAGTCGAAAAATGAACAAAGTTTGAAAAATTTAAATGTAACTAAAGTTGCATGAAAATTTAAACAGGTCATCCATATATGCATATAAACATGCATATCAAATTTTATTTATACCTGCTGGTTTCTACTTAAATGTGCAAACAAGGTTTTCATAAAAAAATCCAGAAAGTTCAAAATTATATAAGAAAAATTTTAAAATTGCTGTAATATCCTAAATATCTTAAAAATTAATCTACAATCTTCGTAACATTTTTCTAAATATTTATATCCTCGAACCGCCATAGTACGTGCCCATAACGTGAATTTAACGCGTTCGTGATAATATTGTGAGAATCTATTCAAATAACCATAGAAAGTGTTCAACTATATCTATTTCATTAATCATCGTTAACAAAATTTTGGCATTCATGTGCATTAGTTCAGAATTACCGTTTTTCCGAGCGTGCGTAAGTTTACTTATTTCCAGAAGGGCATCCATGGTTCGTGCCACTGACTAAAAATTCACGTGGCATATGAACAGAATGTGCCAGTTAGGCCAAGGTATGGATATTATTAGCTTAAAGCGTGTCCGTGCTTTTGAAATAATAATAAAAAAATTAAAAAAATAAAAATTAAAAAATGATAACTTTTTTCCCGTTAATTCTATATGCAATTTGTGCACTTACATTACTGCTTACTTGTTCTTTACCATATAAATACATGAATCAATAGACCGAGAGAGACAGAGACATAGACAGAGAGACAGAGGGAGAGAGAAATTTAAAAATATACACTGGTGAATGGATACACATTTTATTATAATAGATTCAGTGTATTTTGATGTAAAATATATGTTTATTATGAAAAAATACTGAAGCGAAAAAGTCCATAGTGAATATTCATTTCCAGTATATATATATATATATATATATATATATATATATATATATATATATATATATATATATATATATATATATATATATATATATACATACATTTGAAGCATTATTTGAGGATTTATTATGGTAATTTCCTTTTCAAGCATTTTCGACTATTGCTTAACGCATTACTCATCAGGTGAACAATATCCTAGGGAGATTATTACTATCCGATCAAAATAATTTACCTAAATTTAAGTTGCCTCCCTTGAAATATGAGTTAAACTCGGCCAGTAGTACTTTGTTACTAATTTTATCAGGACCATTAAGTTTGTTGCTTATATTACTGTTACTAATTTTATTAAGACCATTAAGTTTGCTACTATATTACTAATGCAAACTATATGTAGTGTAAACCTAACTTTTTACGCTCTATCTCAAAGTAAGAAAATTTTCAATGGATGTTTTACTGTTTGAAAGTTACATCAGTATTCACAAACTACGCCATTTTTGCTTCGACCTCATTTTTCGTTCAGAAATGTAAGAAAAAAATCCTTTGTTGTGCTTCAGGGGGTAATTTTTCTATCCTACACCGATGCATAAGAAGGATTCTATTAATCTATGTAAGCGTGTCTCTGATTTGATAAATGCAAAAATATTTTCATTTATGACATCATAATATTTACCCATACGTTGTACACTGAGCTTTATACCGACAGGAAGAAGTGTAGCAACTAACAACATAGCAACTGTACTCGAGTTTGAATTTAATTTCATAGGAAATACAATATTTAAGATAAAGAAAAATAAGTCACTATTTTCAAAGTTCAGTAAAATGGGGGGGGGGGAATCCTTTCATAGCAATAAAACATAAAATTTGAGAGTAATCTATTTTTTTAAATAAGAAATTTCTTCCTCTTTTATAAAGGAAATAAATCTTGCTGTTGCAAATTATAAGAAAATTCTTTTAAAAACCAATATGGCGGAGGGGTTTTTATGTTCTCGTTCCATCTGAGAGAATGAGATTATGGATAGTCTACTCTTGCTTTGTCCTGGTTAGATTTCATTTTCGTATAGGCTTTGTTGGAGTAAGATTATACATGTGCACGAATAAAAACTATAAGATTTGTATCAATCCTTCTTCTATTTCACTAAAACAAACAAGTAAACAAACACAAATTGGCGCATGAAGATAAGTATAAGGTACAATAGTGTTACTAAACTGTATTATCACTTACTTATTTAAAGAAAACAAAAACAAACAAAAAAAAACATTGTTGCCATTCTTTCCTCAAAGGTCAAAGTCACATGTCAATGTTAAATTGAGTACATGTAAATCAACATGAATTCTACAAGTATTACAGTAAAAAAAAGTTACCTTCTGAGCATAAGATATCCGGGATAAAATGTATGCCAGCAAGTTTATATCAAATCAATTCTGGTGACGCTGCTTGTAATGTATGCCAAAATAAAGATCATAGACCACGTGGATATTCAGCTATTGAAAGTATTATAGCTTGAGATCATAATTCAGTGTTACTAGTTTGGATAGAGAAAGTCTTTTAATGCTCATATGATCTTTTCTAATATCAGTTTTCTTACTGAAATATATCTGCGTAGCGTCATTTCGCCTATATGACTTTCTTCTTTTTTTTTAAAGAAAATCATGTGGGTGGGGATAAGTAACGAACTGATGAACGGAGAACTCGAGCTTAGAAAACTATGTGGACAAAATCGACACTAGCTTTGACCTGTGATTTGTTTGTCAGACGTAGACATCTGAAGACGTAGTTTTTCCACGGTAAAATAATTTACATGAAAACTCGTTGAATTTGTTAAGTAGATGGCTGAATATGGAGTAAAAGAGTGCACTCGAAAGCGATTTCGAGGTAATTTTAGTACATCCTTGTTGGCAGAAAATCAAGTAAATTATCACAAAACCTGCTATCAGAAGACACGTCACGCAGGTCATTTGAGCACGGCAAGGAAAATATATAATGATGCTGTTGAGAATCAGTATGTTAGTCTTCGACAACCAAAGAAAGGAAAAAGCTCCTTGTCAACTTTTGCATCTGAGTTATTCTGTGAAGAAGTATCTAGAAGATCAGCGTGTGTTCCGTTATTATTGTGACTAAATCACAACGTGATTATTATTGTGACTAAATCACAACGTGATTATTATTGTGACTAAATTACAATATGATTTTTCCTGTGACTAAATCACAATGTGATTATTATTGGACTATGTCAAAACGTGAATATTATTGCAACTAAATCACAGAGTGATTATATATCCTACAAAATCCTAATGTGATTATTATTGTGACTAAGTCACAATATAATCAATATTGGACTATATCACAATGTGATTATTATTGTGACTCAATCACAATGTGATTATTATTGGATCTTGTGCAAACGTGAATATTATCGCAACTAAATCACAATATGACTTTTACTGTGAGTAAGTAACAATGCGATTAGTATTAGACTATATAAAAATGTGACTGTTATTGTGTCTAAATCACATCGCGATTATTATTGTGACCAAATTACAATGTGATTAATATTGGACTATATCAAAATGTGACTGTTATTGTGCCTAAAATCACAGCGCGATTATTATTGTGACCAAATTGCAATGTGATTAATATTGGACTATATCAAAATGTGACTGTTATTGTGCCTAAAATCACAGCGCGATTATTATTGTGACCAAATTACAATGTGATTAATATTGGACTATATCAAAATGTGACTGTTATTGTGCCTAAAATCACAGCGCGATTATTATTGTGACCAAATTACAATGTGATTAATATTGGACTATATCAAAATGTGACTGTTATTGTGCCTAAAATCACAGCGCGATTATTATTGTGACCAAATTACAATGTGATTAATATTGGACTATATCAAAATGTGACTGTTATTGTGCCTAAAATCACAGCGCGATTATTATTGTGACCAAATTACAATGTGATTAATATTGGACTATATCAAAATGTGACTGTTATTGTGCCTAAAATCACAGCGCGATTATTATTGTGACCAAATTACAATGTGATTTTTATTGGACAACAACACAGTGTGCTTATGATTGGACTAAATCACAACGTAATTATAACTGTGACTAAATCACAATGTGATTATTTTTGGACTAAATCACAGTCTGATTCTTTTTTTTTTAAATCACTAAATCACAGCGTGATTATATATTGGACAAAATCCCAGTGTGATTATACAATATTGGACTATATCACAATGTAATTATTATTGTGACGAAATCACAATGTAATCAATATTGGATTATATCACAGTGTGATTATTATTGTGACTAAATCACAATGTGATTAATATTGGACTATATCACAATCTGATTCTTATTTTCACTAAATCCCAGTGTGATTATATATTGGACAAAATCCCAGTGTGATTATTATTGTGACTAAGTCACAATGTAATCAATATTGGACTATATCACAATGTAATTATTATTGTGACTAAATCGCAATGGAATTAATATTGAACTATGTCACAGTGTGATTATTATTGTGACTATTAACACAATGTGATTATTATTAAACTGTATCACAATGTGATTATTTTTGGACTATATCACAATCTGATTCTTATTTTCACTATATCACAATGTGATTATTAGTGTGACTAAATTACAATGTGATTATTACTGTGGCTAAATCTTAATGTGATTACTATTTGACTAAATCACATTGTTATTATTGGGCTGAATCACAATATAATTATTATTGTGACTAAATAACAATGGAATTAATATTGAACTATGTCACAGTGTGATTATTATTGTGACTATTAACACAATGTGATTATTATTAAACTGTATCACAATGTGATTATTTTTGGACTATAGCAAAATCTGATTATTACTGTGACTAAATCACAATGTGATTTGTACATGCACAGAAGTATTTTTAAAAAAAATACAAATTGGAATAAAAGCATGTTTTAGTTTTATGCAAACAAATACACACACACACACACATACTTACCAAAGTACACTGCTCTGAGAGATCTAAAATTACAGCAATTGGTAGATTAATTGATTCCTTGCCTTTACAGCACTTAAGCAAGTTTGACAAATTTATTTATCAAATATAGGGGGGGGGGGGGGGGGGCATGCCAGAGAAAGATGTTACTGCATGCTATATACTTTGAAAATCTGTATAACATCTCCACGTCCAGTCGGGAATTTTTAGTATGTATGTTATATGAATTCCTGGAACTTTACCTCAAATTTATGAATACCTAACTTGGACTTTATAAACTTATCAACTGAAATTACTTATGCGGTTTATCAAACAATATTATGCATGTATATATCAATGCATGTAGGTACGTAGGTGTGTAGCTCGGTTGATATGTACAGGTAGGTAGGTAAGCACGGAAACTTCACCCACCTATCCATCCATGTACGAATCCATCAACACATGCGTATTTTGTTGCTTTAGTGGGTATATTATTGATTATATGTCATCATATTTGTGATAATAGACAATAATACAGTCTAATATAATTGAATAACAATATACACATGAGAGCGAGAAAGAAATGCTTATATAATAAAATTTAAAGCCACATGCCACTATGCTCTCACATTAACACGTTTTACAACTGACATATAAATGACATTAACACATGTTTTACAGCTGAAATATAGATGACATTTTCTTCCGGTTTTTGCCTGCCGTCCATTATCAACATTCCACAAACTGGCTAATACGCTCTGTCACACAACCCCCCCTCCCCCCCCCAGCTTTTTATCACTCTCCTTTACAATACTAAACATTGATAAACGGTTTCCTCTCTCTCTTTTTTATTGTTTTAATGTATAGTGTATGGAATGTATGCTAAATATATAACAAATCTATTTCTGTAAGTTCCCACTGATTTTCAATTCGTACGCGAAATAGCAGAAGTAATGAAATGAACTGGGATTATACTGCTGTTTGACAGCAGCTTATGACACCAACATTAACATATAGAAAAACGCAAAAGGAAAGAAAGAAAGAAAAATGAAAGAATGACGGAATGAATGACACATACATACATACATACATACATACATACATACATACATACATACATACATACATACATACATACATACATACATACATACATACATACATACATACATACATATATTGGTGATATACTCTGATAATTTGTAAGTGATTTATCATGATGTATTTTTATGCAATTTAGCATCTACTGTAGACTCCTCGCTCGATTTTCCTAGTTTTTTTAAATGACAATTTAAGTTTTAGCACTTGATATTTAATAACAATAAACATAAATTTATCACAAAATGAGACTGTCTGTTATAAGAAAAAGAACATAATGTGGTAAATTTGGAGTTGCCCTTATCAGAAGCTATGTTGAAACCACGCGTGTTAAGTGTCATGAACATGCTTTGTGTGTTTGTGTGTCTGTGTGTGTGTGTGTGTGTGTGTGTGTGAGAGAGAGAGAGAGAGAGAGAGAGAGAGAGAGAGAGAGAGAGAGAGAGAGAGAATGTTGGAAACTTTAAAGGCTCAGTCTCATTTTAAACTTTGCCTTGTAGAGGAATCATCAGAAGGCGTATTTGATTTTGACCTTTTGACCTTTTTGAACATGGAGATTGCCATATGTTAGCGTCACGCAATTCTGCACTAAATATATTGAACTACTTAGACTGAACCAAAATACACTGAGGTTGGGTGCTAATAAAAATAGAAATACAATTGAAAACAATTCCATGAAATGTATGGCTCCAGGAGCAAATGCAACTAAAAATAAAAAAGAGGATATAATTTGCCCGGAGAAATTTGATTGGTTACACTAGCAGTACACGCTTCTCACTGACAACTACGTCCCACCTGGTGCTCGTAAAACCGTAGATAACTATCATCTCGACTGGTCCGCTGACGTACTTTTGACTAAAGTTACGACATGTACAAGCATTTGTCAACCTGGACCTTTCCTAAAACAAAATGGCCACGGGCACTGTATCTAATGTAAAATGGCTGAAATGAAGATGATTTCGGAACTTCTGTGTACTGATATAAAAAATTATGTCGATCAAATAAATTTATTGGAGAAAAAAATAAGTGAAACTTTAAATCTAGTGTTGCATTGGTTCGTGTTTTACCTGTTTTACTGAGGGAATGTGTTAATAAAAGACATGCAGCTCTGAAAGAATTGATACAATAACTGGCGTTCGGGATGAAAAAAATCGGTTCTCTGTTCTTTGTGTATACTGACAGTAGCTTGTTTATACGCTGAAAGTACTATATTTCAGTTATTATTTATTACAACACACAACATGTTTTATTCACAATAATTTTCTTTTGTTTTATGCATCTACCACCACCCCTACCCAATCCCTAAACAATGAGCATAGACGTTGATTGTTAGGAAGGGACATGCATAATGTGCAGAATCATGTGGACACAAATTGACCAAGGGAAAAAAGAATGAATGCTTTACACATTTTTGTTGTTGCTATATATAGTAGATTATGTTTTAAAGTTGCATTGATACAATTCATTTGCAAATTGATATGGTAGTAAAACAAAAAGTAAATATTGCCTTTGCCAGATTTAACTGTCAGGGTACATGTTTTTTTTTTAAATCATTCCAATAACTGTGCCCTGTATACCTGTATTGATGTGCTGTCTGCGAACACAATTCTAAAGTCACCATAAAGTCCAATACACAAGAAACTGAAGAAAAAAAATAATGTTATTTTGCCTCTGGCATCCAGAGTAAAAAAAAAACTAAATTATTTCTGTTTCAGTTTCAAACATTTAGTATCAATATAATTGTGCTGATTGACAGAGATATGAACACATTGATCATAATACTGGCAATTGGGAAAAGTATGTCACAGTGACTTATTCCACACATGATGATGTGTGCTCCTTTAGATGTATCCATTCGTCAAGTTTCCTCAATACGCAAACTTCAAGGATTTAAAACAACAGTTTGAGCAGTGCATGTTATTAAAAGCAACTTGCATGCATTATTGTTGATTTCAAGATAAAGGATTAAACATTATATTTCATACCCCAATAGGGAAAAGCGGATGCAAAATTGAACTAACAACATCGGAAATTTTAAATAATAAGAAATTAGGAACTTTACTTTATAGATGTCTCAGACAGTAAGCAGACATTGGACTTCCTTAATGAGGTGCAGGTAACACCGAAATATAGACAAGCATATGGCACATTAAATGTAGACCCTACTGATGGTGACGTTGTATTCCCTGTGATGGGGGTATGGTGGGGTTATGCATATTACAATGTAGCAGTATTCTGTTTAAACTTATCACAGTCACAGAGCATGAAAAGTCACTGCAAGCTTCAGTTTATGAAACACAGTCATAGACCCTGGTGATCGTATGGTTGTATTTCCGGGTGGTGGGCACATTACAATGTATCAGCACTCTGCACAAAACTTGTACAGTCACAGAGGCATGAAAATTGACTGCAAGCATACATTTTGAAAACATAATTTTGTAAAAGAGTTTCCCACAAAAAAGTCAACATGGTCAAAGGCATATTAACTATGGGTTACTGTCACCTACTTTGTGTATAGGAGAAAATTATTTCTTTGGGTTTTTATTTGGGTTTATTCTTTGGGCACACATGCATTTTTGCAAAATGGCTACATGTACAAGCCAACTGGATGCAGAAAAATCTATATATGTAAAACCAAAATTTTTAAATGAACAACACCTTAACTTGGGATGTTTTGGAATGCATTCATCTGGCAGAGCATTCATTGCATCGTACTTACACTTTACTAATACTGAAGAGATTTATTTTTGAAAGCCAAAACATATCTCTGTCCTCCCCAACATGACAATGTCATTCTCTTATACTGGTACTTGATAGATGGTAAGGAAAATCTAACAAGGCGAACTAAAGGAAATGTTGTAAGAAGTGTGACATACAAAATCCATGATTGTGAAGGTCAAAAGGTAACATTTTGTGCCTTGAAATGAAGTATGTGACATATTTCTGATATCATTGTACTAAACCTGATCTTAGTTTGGTTTTTGTGACCGTAAACAGATTTCCGAGGTCAATAGTTGATATTTCATGCAAAGTAGTCGATGTTCGCTTGTGTGTAAGATATCTTGGAAACTATTTTTGATGACGGATGGTGGTACCTTTAAATGAGTATAGCAGTATCAGTGGAAGCAATACTAGTTACAGTGAAACCTGTCTACAAAGGACATGGGAACACTAACAATTACATCCTTTTTAGGCACTTGTAGTTTACATAGTGGTTTTAAAATATCAGATACAAAATATGTGACTCAGAAATGTCTTTAGGAGCAAGCTGGTCTTTTATGAAGGTGTCTGCAAGGACAATTTTCACTGTAAATAAGTGGATAAGTGAAAGAATTAAGATATTTTGCACATGCTACTATTCTTCCTTTAACAATGGATATAGTCCTGTTGCATGCAGCATCTTGGACCCAAAAAAAAATACAATTTGTGTTTTTAAATCTGTATGCAGAACCGAAAATGTAAAAAACTTCTATATTAACATGAAATCCAATACAGTAATCTTCATATGAATATCGACATGCACACCAAGTGCATTTGTCTAAATTGAGCCAACAAATTTTGGATTTTAAACAAGCCAAATCCAAAAACGTTTTCTAAATGTGTCAAAATTGGAACAAAATTTGTGATGGTCTCAAAACCTATTCAGGTCATTTACATATTATTACAAAGATTTTTTACTAAATTTTATTATCTACCATAAGTAATTGTTGGTTAGCCACTCGAGCACATTTTTTTAAGATAAATAAGTCTCATTTCAAACTTTTAAATAGGTTTACAAAATCAAAGCATAAGGACAGAGCCACCAGAACCTAAACATGTCTTAGTACCTACTCATTATATCTAAATATCTTATCTAGCCTAGTTTGACTCAATAGTGTTTTTAGATACCTTGCTTACAGTGTAAATGCAAACAAGGTTTGGTCAAAAAGTTCAAAAATAGTTTTAAAAAATGGAACAAATTTCTCTAATGGCTTGAAAATCTAATCAGGTCATCTACATATTACAAATGTGGCTACTAAATTCCATTTGTCTACCTCTAGTGATTTAGATTAATCTTCCTTACAAGCTTCATGTCAAAAAATTCCAAGTCCCAAAAGTTTACAAATATATAAAAGATAAAAAGTTATTAAAAGGGCGTGAAAGTCCAAACAGATTATTCAATATAACATAAATATGCCTATCAAATTCTATTTGTCAATCTCAGGTGATTTTTCTGAGACAAAAAAGTAAAAAAATGTACACAAATAATTTAAAAATAAGGTCACTTATTACAACAAAATCAAATATTGGAACCCACTCAAGACATGTAAATAGTCAGTCATTTTTCTTAGAAATAGTTTTCATGGGGTTAAACGACTGTGAGGTTCCCGTTATTCATTGGAAGTAATAAATGTATACTCCACTTATTATATGACCAAAAATGGTCTTAGCCGCAGGGATTTAGTTACCAAGGTTGGTAAACAGGCCGAGGAAGCCTCGCATTGGATTTGTGGCGAAAGAGAGAGGAGCGATGGAAAAGCTAATCGGTTCCGGGCTGAGTCGAATCAACTCAGTCGGAGCATCCCTGGAGAGCGTTGTGGGTCAGCGTCGAAACGCTCTATGAAAGGGGATCCCCACCTGATGATGGAACCGGTTGCAGTGCTGAACTGTATTCATATATATAATGACCAACGATTGTCCACTCGCTTGATCTTTTTCTTCTTATTTTTAAGTATGACTGTGCAATTAATATAATACATAGTAATGCATGTATGAATTACCTTTTATTGTCTAATTAGGTAATTAAAAAAGATTTAGCTAGATTAACGTTCTTTCATAGACCAAATGATCTACACAAGTGTTAAATGTTAACATGATTTTTACGAATAGGACTACCGTAGTATTAAGCTGATTTCAAGTCAAATTATGTGTACTGTTTATGGACAATAGGTCATTGTTTTCAAAAACTACATGTACAATACCTCAATGTCAGTGTATAAAAATATGAAAAAAGAGTTCTCTCCTTTCAATTTTAATCACTCTATTTGCAAACAGGATACATATTTTCTGGGGTTCGAAGGTGGTTATTGTAAATGACAGTATGTTAAATTAACTTATTTGTTAGGATTAATGGAAGTAGGAAATTGTTTTATCGACTAGTCCAAAAAGAAAAAAATGTAACACCATGTATGAAAGTAGCATGTTCCTATGTATTGATTATAGATGTCAATGAAACTCTATTTAGAACATGTTATTTGGAACCGTAAGGTATTTTTTGAACAGTATGGACTTGGGGTGGGGGGTCCTTTATAAGGTGCTCCTATTTCTTAAAGTTTGAGGAAATTTAGCACCATACAGTACATAAAATAATGACACAGATCCTTAAATTTCCCTCTTTGAGAGAGCATTAGATTGAATGCTGGTCCACAAAAAGAGATGGATTGAAGTCAGGGCACAGAATGCTGGTCCACAAAAAGAGATGGATTGAAGTCAGGGCACAGAATGCTGGTCCACAAAAAGAGATGGATTGAAGTCAGGGCACAGAATGCTGGTCCACAAAAAGAGATGGATTGAAGTCAGGGCACAGAATGCTAAAGCTGTTCCAAACCCATTTGAAGTGCTGCTTACAGGTAAATGAAGGTAATTTATCATGGTGTTTATAAAACAAATAATGATAATTGTTCTTCACTTAAGAACAATCAGACGTAATGAGCTTCAATTCATTTATATCTTCTGGTTATAACACATATAAGGAATTCAAATTATATAATACAAGAATGGAGGTAATAATATAATTTAAAGTGTTACCGACACATACTTGTTTTATCATAGTTTATCATTCTGTGAAAATAAAAAAAATACAAGCAATACACTTTCTTAACTAAATATCTCTAAAACTGGGTTGAATCTATATTAAAAAACCAGAAAGTATTCAAAGGAAATAATGGATGAGTGGGACTTACAATACCTAATGAGTGGGACTTACAATACCTAATGAGTGGGACTTACAATACCTAATGAGTGGGATTTCCAATTCCTGATGAAGGTGCTGCCCACTTGCACAAGCTGAATAAAAGTGATCATGGAATGCATATATAGAATGACAGTGATGTACCGTGCCGATGTGAAGCTACCAACTAATCACGGCAGTTCAGGGATAAGTTTCCAATCTAGCTGTTATTCGATTGACCTCATTATGGTGTGAATGACGTCACTGACGGACCTATCGGGTAACACATATTTACCAGTTACTGGCCTTTGATATTGGCTGTCAAATTTAGGCTGAATACCAGCGAACATACACTGGACATTCGTATATCATCTTGAGTAGTACATCGCTCTTTGTCTACCGGAGTTGATTTATCCTAGGCGATGGAACTGAATCTGAGACAAAACCTAGTTATTATTTAAAAATTCTCATAGTACATTAATTTCATTTTCTTGTGTTCGGTTAAAATTACTCAAAATATCTCAAGACTAAACACTATAGACAGTTCATTAAAGAATATAAGTACATCATAAAAATAGAACACATTAAAAAAAAAAACATTTGTTACATATCGTAACGTTCAAAGTTTAAAATGATCAATAGTGGGACGTTTGGGAAATATAAAATATTGTTGAGATGAGTACCATTTATTGACCAAGTTACAGTAAAAATAAAATATCCTTTCAACAATAGCATGAATGCTGTTTCAAAATGTTGTCATGTCATTGTTTTTGGAATGGAAGATTAATTTTTTTTAATGCTTGAATGTAAATTAGTGGATTTTCCAAGAGAAATAATTTTTATAATTCCCTGAATGCATTTTATTTGTTCACTTAAGAACCTTTTCCAATAGACCTCAATAACATTATGACCAAAGAATTTAATTCACTATGTTGTCAATGGCTTGGTGCAGCGGTAGCATGATAACATGTCAAGCAAGAAAATAACGTTCAAATCTCGCTATGAACTTAATTTATTTGTTTTCAATTTGTTTTAAAGGGTGTGCTTTCTTATCTTGAATTAGGGAAGTGACTCATCTTACTACTCATATTTTCTGTGCGAATGTACACAAAACACAGCAGAACGTAAATGGTAAACAGCTGACACTACCGTAAGAAATCTGCCACGGCAATCTGCTATACATAATGCTAAGCAAAAATAAAAAGAAAATTTGCTTATTCCGAGTTTATCTCGTGGGTGAAAAAAACTCAAAGTTACGAATATTTTGTTATAACTTTTTGTTTCTTTGAACATATCAATAAATTTAACGCCCATCGACAGAAATTTTTTAAAATAAATTCTATAAACTGATCTGCAGCTGCACGTACAGCACGCAAGACAGCTGAAGATACATGCGTGTGATGTAACGTGAGTAAATGACAGTTACTTAAAACTATCGGAGGAGAACAATTCATCTACTGAGCAAAGAGCATCCAGTAAGCTTCTCTGGCATTGTCCCATTTTTGCACTGTCATAGGCACCCACGACAGTTACTGTCTATGGTGCCCATGACACTATGTTAAATTGGTGTCGTACCTGCCCATGACACTATGTTAAATTGGTGTCGTACCTGCCCGTGACAGCCTGTATTATATGGTTTTTGCACTGATTGTCATGGTCAGGGTAGACAGTATGGATTGTAGGTGATATATGGACAATTCCAAGCCCCCTTAGTAGTGCTAATGGACAATTCTGGGCCCCTTTTATGTTGTATTTATTGTTTTAACGTCTCCCAAGCAGTCTGGCGTCTGCGTTTGCGGAAATTATATAAATATGAAAATATACGATGTTATATAGTATGTTTTAGTGATTTTTGGGCTTCGGATTTTGTTTCTCAAGCTCTACATCTATATGAATATATGGTACATTGTTTAAAGCCCATAATATAAAATTGCGAGCAACGAATGATTAAAATATACGATATTATATTTTTCGGCTTCGGATTTTTGTTCCTCAAGCTCGGCGTAGGACTTTTTGAAAATTACAATGATAGAACCTCGAAAACAAGTTACAGTGTGGACTTAGAAACAAGAACAGATAATATATATATCTTTATTTATATCTCTATATATCTATAATTTCTTGCTGCCGTGCAAGTGAAAACATGGCGAGGTGTGGACTTGGACAATTTTCAAGCGAGTCAATGATAGATAGATAATATTACTATTATATTACATTATTATTATGTTAGCAGTCTGACATTTAAAATTTTCTAAGTCCAAAACATACACGGCTATAATAATATAATAGTAATATTACCTACCTATCATTGAATCGCTTGACAATTTTGTGAGCTTTATCTTGATGAATGCAAAATGCCCTGGGTCTTGAAGATAGCACCGGTAGTTCCGGCTCTATCTTTAAAAGACCCAGGGATTTTGTTTCCCCCCCCCCCCCAAAAAAAACTCCTATCAAATTTTCAAGCGATTTAATGATAGTTAGCTAATATAACTATTATGATATTATTATAGCTGTCCGACTTAGAAATTTTCAAAGTCCAAAACCTGCACGGCTATAATAATAATAATAATAATAATATAATAGTAATATTAGCTACCTATCATTGAATTTCTTGAAAATTGTATAAGTCCAAAACCTGCACGGCTATAATAATATCATAGTAATATTACCAACCTATCATTGAATCGCTTGAAATTGTCTAAGTCCAAATCTAATGGTATGTTACCTCCCCTTGACAAGTACCTACCTTGCTGTGACATTTGGACAATACGGGTAGTAACCCTAATCTTAAATGGTACCTGGTAGAAGTAATAATATGTTACGTCCCTTTGAACAGGTAAAACCCTTATAAATTACAGGTAGAACTTCTGGCATGTGGTATATCCCCATCACAGTACAAATTACTAATATTTTTATTTTCCATTTTTACTAAAAGTTAAACACGCATGCCGCTTTAATATTATTTAAAACATATAAATCGATATTTGAATCTCAAACATCCGATAAACTTTAAGATTTATGTGACTTATTATTTCATATGAAATACTATCTGTATAAAGCTTCATAGCTACTCGGTTTTGTACTTAGAAAATTTTCAAGCGATTTAATGATAGCTATCGAATATTCCTATGATATTATTATTAAAGCCGTGCATGTTTTGGACCTAGAAAATGTTCTAAGACTGACGGCTCTAATAATAACATTAGAAGAGTGATATTAATTAGCTATCAGTCAAAAAAGCTTTATTCCGGTAGTATTTCATATAAACAAATAAGACACAGAAATGGTAGTTTATTTGATTTTTAAAAATCAAATATCGATTAACATGTTTTAAATAATAATAAGGCTATCTGCACCAAAAATAGACTTATACATTTTGCAGAGGGTGATACTTATTATTATTATTATATTATACAGTAAGTAAATCTGACTTATCCACTGCAAGTAGAAATGGTTCCATATCAAAGTCCAGCTGCATACAACAGTTTAATTGTCCAGAAATATCCGTGAATGAATTCACTAAGTCCAATAATGCTCCTTGAAGGAATTAACACGATACAGAAATAATATAGAAAAATAAATCCATATAACAGCGTAATTGTCCAGAAATATCCGTGAATGAATTCATTAAGTCCTAGAATGATCCTTGAAGAAATTAACAAAGTACATCCACATAAATCCATGAATGACTAGAACTAGAACACACGAAACAGAAATGATACAGACATAAAAAAAAATCATAGCATTTTAAACAAATTTTGATCCTCTTTGCATGTGGTTAGGTTTTTTAGTTTGACACCAAAGTCACCAATGGTAAGCGAGGCCGTTGCAAGGGATTTGTGTTTTTTCCGAGCTTGGCAAATGTAATTAAACACCATTGTTCGACATCCGGCATGAGTACATTGCCTGACAGATTGCAAATTGCTCAATAAACTTATACGCACTTTTAAACTAGTAGAGAAAATAAATATATATGATGTCTTTTACAACCAATACTACTACTACCACCACCATTGGTAATAATAATACTAATTTTAAAAATGAAAATTATACTTATATGTATGAACTAAATGAAATGAATGAAATTATATATTACAATTCCAATGCATATTTATATATTAAGTCCGAATACATACATATATATGTATATATATATACATATAAATAAAAATATATATATTATAAATGTATGTATGTCTGTTCCTATCTCTCTTCTGGAGATACATTGTCATTCATTCATTCGCTCCTTCCTTCATATATCCCTAAGTCCAATATTTTTATAGTTATTGCTTAACTGTAGTTATTACACATAAAATATCAATTTGTATGTTTATCATAAATGTAAAGAGGTCTACGGCATGAATTCTTTGAAAAATTATAACATTAAAAAGTTATTATCTTTCACTGATGTATGCATGCCGACTTGTATTTATGTACATTTTCACATAGATACATAATTCGCAAATATCTTAAACCTTAACCGATTTTTACCAATAAAATATCAATTTGTATCTTTATCATATATTTAAAGAGGTCTACGGCATTACGTCTTTGAAAAATTATCAAATACAAAAGTTATTATCTTTCAATGATGTATGCATGCCGATATGTATTTATGTACATTTTCACATACACACCTATTTCACAAATGTCTTTAACCTTAACCGATTTTTACAAATAAAATATCAATGTATATGTTTGTTATATTTGTAAAGAGAAATATGGCATTACTTTTAATAAAAAATAAACAGTAAAGAAGATATTATATTTCACTGCAGTATGCATGCCGATATGTACTTATGTACATTTTCACATACACACCTAATTCACAAATATCTTAAACCTTAACCGAGTTCTACAAATAAAATATCAGTGTATATGTTTTTATATTTTTAAAGAGGAATATGGCATTACTTTTAATAAAAAAGAAACATTAAAGAAGTTATTATATTTCACGGGGTCGGGTTTTGAAGGAGTATACTCCATTGCGGATGTTTTACCTGTAATAATAAAAGGCGTTACCTTTTCTCTGCTGTTCTAATAACATCCCGAGCCATATGGCAGAAGCCCTTACGTTACTAGCTGTAAAACTCACCAGAATACCGGAAAAGGACTATGACAACTTAATTGGAATCCAAATGTTAAAATTATAAAACTTTTATGTCATATATATTAATATAAAATCAAATATAATTTAAATAATCAATACAATTGTTATTTATTTATTAATTCCCCAAAGCATAAATAAAATAAAAATTATATATACGTCTGTTTCTTTCTGTCATCTTGATATACATTGTCATTCATTCATTCATTCATTCATTCATTTCCTCCTCTCTTTATTTATCCCATAGTCTATTATTTCCTACTTATTGCTTAACGGTAGATATTATATATTTGAATATTCAGCACATACACTCGTAAAGTTTGCCACACATTCTTATTACATTTTCATTAATAAATACATATTACATATGTCTGTATGCATGCCGGTATTTATGTATGTGTTAGAAATAGGTCTTTCAATTGCGCGTATATTAACATCAACTAACACATGGTATATATTTAAATACGCTTGTGTGGTATATGTGACAATACCATATTACCATATTGCACACAACTGAGGTGGGAGGGGTACGTTTACGCTTAGATCAATATTATCACACAGTATATGTATATACTTAATCCCAACGGGGATATCTCTAAATTTGGCGTAAATTAACACTAATTAACACCTTATATAGTTGATAATAAGTATGCGCTATTAACTTGTGCTAAAAATGTAAAATAACAGAGTTTGTAATTTGCATTGATAACGGGTTTCACCTAATGCACGGCTTGGCTATATGACACGCCGAGCTTATTCGGGTAGTTTTTAATAGAAAGAAATAATCACAGAAATCGTAAACTTTATCCGATTTTTGTAAATAAAATATCCATGTGTATACTTTACATAGTATTAAAGAGGTCTGCAACAAGAACTTTTACTAAAATTGGAAAATAAAAAAGGTAGTAATTTGCACTGTGTGGGGATTATACCCCATGTCGGAAGTCCTACCTGTAATTATAACGGGTTTTACCTATTTAGTACTGCCCTGCTTGGCTACTTAGCCTGAAGCATATTGTACCTGAACACAGGAAATCCATATATTACTGGAGTTCTTTGTATCGTATTTCTTTACATGGGTTAGGGTTATAACATTATATGTTACACTATAGAGACCTTTCACAACTTGACACATTCCCATATATATATATATATATATATATATATATATATATATATATATATATATATATATATATATATATAATTGTCTCAGTCAGACGGCTATAATAAGAATATAATATTAATAATAGCTAGCTATCATTGAATCGCTTGAAAATTTTCTAAGTACAAAACCAGCACGGCTATAATAATAATAATAATAATAATAATAATAATAATAATATCATGTTAATATTACCTAGGTATTATGAAATCGCTTAAAAATGTCTGGATATCGGTTATAGTAACAGATATAACACCAGCAATTGGTAAAATTCATCTACTACCCGACTCTGTGAAAATAAAGGTAAAATTATAACCACAGAGAGAGACAGACAGACATACAGACTTAGAAAATGTTCAAGCGATTCCATAATAGCAAGGTAATATTACTGTACTATTATTATTATAGCCTTACTGGGTTTTGACTTTGAAAATTTTCAAAGCGAATCCATAATAGGTATTTAATATTGCTATTAAATTATTATTATAGTTTTCCATGTATTGGACTTGGAAAATTGTTTAAGTCAGACGGCTTTAACAATATTATATTACTACTATTAGCTACTTATCATTGAATCGCTTGGAAATGTTATCAGTCCAAAACTAGCACGGCTATAATACTATACCATACTGCAATAATGATGACTAGGAAGCGGGCTTCACACAATCTCGGAAATGTCGACTTTTCACTACATTTCCGAGATTCATATAGCGGAGCCATTCTTTCACTGCTTTTTTGACAATATTGTCACTAAATGTATTTCGATTTAATATCGCAACCCACCCACGGGAAGGTCTTGTAATTGTGCGTATAATGATACCAACTAACACATCGTATCTATTTAAATACTCCTATGAGAACTATCTGACTAGGCCCGACAGCGGGCTTCACATATATGACCAAAATCGCTCCGGGAATTTTTTGTCAATAATTGCACTATTTTTAATTCCAACCCACCCCCGTGTAGGTCTTTCAAGTGCGCGTATATTAATATCAACTAGCACACGGTATCTATTTAAATACGCTTGGATAGTGTGAGGCTGTTAGCCAGTAAACATATAGTTTCAATGATTTACTGTTTCCGAACTTGGCGACGAGGACGCCCCTCACATTGCAGGTTCATTTTGATCCTTAAAAGGACCGTTGTTCTTTACAATCGACCAGTCATACCAATATGTACCGCAATTGATCTGCCCTCGTGGTATGGATCACCTGCCACTGGTTGAAAACGGCGTTTCTTCTGCGCAGATAGCCTCCAAATTCCCTACCCTCTCCCGAGAATAAAAAATACACCATGCAGAACGTGATGCGGTTTTTGACTCTTGCAGAAAAAACATTCCTTCGAATGTATGTTCTTATTGCCCTCAGCAAATGATACCCTCTCATGCCTTCATCCAATCTTACTTGAAACACAACTCTTGGGGGAACCATCTTAGCTATAATAATAAGATCATTTACATGTTACTTTCATCTTAAATGGCTTAATCTGATTGGTCTGATTGGATGCGTGGGTATTGTATAATACATCGTAACTCTCCGCTCCCCACTTCACACACATATACACAAACCTCGCCCATCTCGCTATGTACATTCGAGCGACAGGAAAAAAATGACTAAACCCGATATTCTGTTTCACAAAACGTATCAAATGTGCGTATATATATTTTTTCAATATCTTCACTAAATATATATACATATTTGAATAATACGCGCAAATGCAACCCGACATTTGGCTTTTAAAATCCGACAAAAATCGCGGCTGTATTTGTCAATAATTTCAATAACTCTATATATATTTTTAATTCGAACCCACCAACGTGAAGGTCCTTCAATTGCGCATTTACTAATATAAAATAACACGTAATATCTATTCAAATAACTACGTAGAACCTATGTTACTAAACCCGTCAATCGGCCTGAAAATGCTGACCAAAACCCTATCGGACTAAAACCGACTTTTGGCTTTTAAAAGCCGATACAATTCGCGTGAGTATTTTTTGTCAATAATTTCAATAACTATATATATATATTTTTTTAATTCCAACACACGCTCGTGTAGGTATTCAATTGCGCGTATAATAATGCCTACTAACAAGTGGTTGCTATTCAGATACGTCTAATGCACCTATGTGACTAAACCCGACATTCGGTTTCAAAAAGCTGACTAAAATCGCGCCTATATATTTTGTAAATATTTTCACTAAATATGTATATATACATTTAATTCCAACACACCCTCGCGTAGGTTTAAATTGCTCATATATTAATATCAACTTGGTATCTATTTGAATACGCTTGTGTGATATATGTGACTATACCATATTACTATAATGCTGATTAGGAACCGGGCTTCACGCAATCTCGGAAATATCGACTTTTCACGACATTTCCGAGATTCATATAGCGGAGCCATTCTTTCACTGCTTTTTTGACAATATTGTCACTAAATGTATTTCCATTTAATGTTTCAACCCACCTACGGGAGGTCTTGTAATTGTGCGTATAATGATACCAACTAACACATCGTATCTATTTAAATACTCCTATCAGGACTATCTGACTAATCTCGACAGCGGGCTTCACATATATGACGAAAATCGCTCCGGGAATTTTTTGTCAATATTATCACTAAATATGTATATATATTCAATTCCAACACACCTTCGTGTAGGTTTCTGAATTGCGCGTATAATAATACCTACTAACACAAGCTATCATTTCAAATACTTCGAGGCGACCTATTGGACTAAAACCGACATTTGACTTTTAAAAGCCGACATAATTCGCGCGAGTATTTTTTGTCAATAATTTCAATAACTATATAGATATATGTTTTTAATTCCAAGACACGCTCGTGTAGGTATCTCAATTGCGCGTGTAATAATGCCTACTAACACATGGTATATATCCAAATACGCCGAATGGACATAAATGATTAAACCCGACATTCGGCTAAACAAAACAGAGGTTGGTGGGGGGTCCGTTTCGGGTTTGATCAATCTTATAATAAACGATATGTATATACTTAATTCCAACCCACCCCTCTGAAGGACTTTGAATTGCGCGTACATTAATATTAACCAACGCATGGTATCTATTTAAATACACTTGTGGGACATAAATGATTAAACCCGACATTCGGCTAAACAAAACGGAGGTTGGTGGGGGGTCCGTTTCGCAAAAATGTTCTGAATAAACCAAATTCTTTGATAGGGAAAAAAGTCATTTATACCTTTTGGAGTCTTAGGGGCATTCAAAAATCTGACAGCCACCGGTATAGTGAAGATATCCTTCACAAAACATTTTTTTTAAAAATTTTCTTAAATAGATCTTTTCCTATTTGTGCATATTTATTTCTTTTACTTTTGTTTGAAAAAGTTTGGATGTAAAGATTATTTCAATTTCATGTTTCATATTTAACAATTTTATTTTATATTTTCAAAATTTTAATTGTTTTTGTATGTTTTTAAATTTTCGTACGTTTATGTTACAATTTTGTCAAGTTATTTGTTTGCTTTATTTAGACATTTGTTTCTGTTTGAAATTTTGTTTCCAATTTCGCTTTTTTGCCGTTTCTAATGTTATATTTTTGCTTTATCTTTTGTATAAAAAATGTTAGATTGTATTTACTTGTATTTGCTACATCTCTGTTTTATTCAATGCTGTGTTTGTTTTATATTAAATACTCTGTTTAAATTTGTAAAATTAAGAAATGAATACATTTTTCTATTTTTTAATATTAATTTTTTAATTTTTAAAACATTTCTGTAGCTTTTAATTGTTTTGAACAATTTTGTTTATTTGCAAGAAAATTTCAGTTTCTCAAATTTGAAAGAAAAATGATTACGCTTCTTTAAATTTTGTACATTTTTAACTATTTTTTATATTTGGCTGTTCTTAGTTGTAAAATTTGCTTATTTGGCAGAATTTTCAAATTGTGTAAAATTATTTTGCAAGTTGTTTTTCTTTCTTTAAGTTTGTCAATGTTTTCTTTTGCTTTAATTGCGTCATTTATACCTTTATGCTTTTAAGTTTTTGGGGGGAACAAATTGTTTTCATTATTTTATTTCTATTTTTGAAAATTGTATGTCTTCAAGTCATTTTTGAAATTTTTTATATTTTGAAATCATTTTTTAAACCTTTTTATACATTTTCACATTCTTCTTGCAATTGTTTTAATGCTGTAATGTTTGTATTTAGGCTATAATTGTTCTCATTAATATTTCTGTAATCTCAAGTAAATTCTGTCAGTTTCGGCTTGTTGTGTTATTTTAGTGTAGATCATTTTAACATAGTATTACACATATATATTTATAGTCTCTGCTAAAGTACGCATCATTTTCGGAATTTCATCACGACTTTTACTTTTGGTATAATAGCAGCTATGTTGGATATATCGGCGTCACCATGTTCAAACCGCTCTTGATTCACCTATAACATCCAATTAAAGCCGTCATTTTGAATTACAAATAGTCATGTGGAATTCTCTTGTCTAATCTATGGGCGCGCAAGTAGCGTTATATCAACTTATATAATAGCCTTAAACAATATATTCTATTGGATTGTAATTCAGTATATTAGATCCCCCTAGTTACCCACAATGTTACGAGGGATATTTTAAATATTTTAAATATTAGTGCGCAGTGCAACGGTTTTTTAATCAATGCACAGTACGTCAGAACATCCCCTCAAAGTACTCCCCATGCACCTCTAAACACTTTGTCAGTGTGATTATTCAATTATTAAGTGCTATTTTGTGTTTATTTTTTGGTATGTGTTTCAGACACTGCAACACTGCACTCCAACTGCATAGGGACTTTCAAATTGCCTGCGCATCAGCGAATCTTTAATAACGGATTCAGCCAAAAATCATTTGAAATTCATCAAGGCTTTACGGGGGATGTGGCACAATGCGGATGCTGTACTCCTTCAGGAAGTCTTTGCAGAGTTATGCAAAAGATGAACACATCTGGTATGGAGAAGATTGAAACATCGGGTACCGAAGCTTTTGGCAACACACTGGATGCATACAAATTCCAGTGGCACTAGCAGAGTCTGGAACAGATATTGGACAAATAGTGTGTACATAACTCTCATGATAGTTCCATTACCTTGAGCGATTTGTGGTTTCTGTATTTTTTTTTTCGAACAAAACTTTATTATTTTCTTATTTTCTCTTGAGTCGTGCTCAGAATAGTAAATCCAATTTTAAAAATCATCACACAAATCAGCTCATGTAGCTAATCGTGCGGAATGATGATCTGTATAGAGTGAACAAAGATAGCATGCATAATGTCTCATCAAAGACGCAACTTTTAAAAGGGCCTTACAACATCGTCTACATTAGGATTGTTTCATCAAGCAGTCACTGCAGTTTATATATATATATATATATATATATATATATATATATATATATATATATATATATATATATATATATATATATATATATATATAAGTGAATATGTATATGTGCCTGTTCATGTGTAGACAATTTGTAAATTCAACGGGATATCAATACTATGTTCGTCCTTTCACATCATCATCTGGGATGCTCTTCTTCAGGTACATACATTATATTTTCATGATAGGTAAATACATACTACTTTTAATATATAAATTATGCTTTCATGATAGATAGTTACATTATGCTTTTAATATATTCATTATGATTTAATGATAGATAACTATATTATGCTTTTAATATATAAATTATGCTTTCCCGATAGATAGACACATTCTGCTTTTAATATATAAATTATGATTTCATGAATGATAAATACATACTACTTGTAATATATACATTGTGAGTTCATGATGGATAAATATATAATAATGTTAATATACACATTGTGATTTTATGATAGTTAAATACATAATACTTTTAATATATACATTATGATTTCATGATATATATATATATACTTTATAATATTCTTGATATGTATATAAATTATAATTTTCATACATCATGGATGCTCTCCACCGAGAATGAGTTTAAAAGGAGTAATGACTATGTGTTATACGAAACCCAGACATGGATTTTAAAATGTATTTACATTCATCGGAAGATTAAAAAAGTAGTGTTGAAAGATTATCAAACATGTTTTATTCAAAAGGATATAAATTAACTAAGCAAAGAGATATTCCTATGATGAACATCAAAGCACACGGAGATTAGCAATGCTAGGGCTAACAACTTTAAAACATATCATCATTTTATATGGTTGGATCTACGAAGCACGTATGATAATATATTACACATACTAGGGCACAAATTGGTTAATGTTAAACAAAAGAATACACATGAAGATAAACATAAATTAAAATGCAGACACACACAAGAAGTGTATATCAATAATTAGAACAAAACAGTTAAAAGATATAATGTTCTAGAGAGAAAACCGAACAAGCTCTGAGTGGTGAATAAGGTAGAGAATCGAGCAAGCTCAAACTCTCAGGCACAAGTTCTCGAACAGGTTTTTGTGAGCAGTCCGTGAGCTCATATATTTGAGGTTTTACAGTATTAATATATGAACAAGTTAGCATGCAACAAATGGGTTTCTGGTAAAATATTCAAACAGTCGGTAATATGTAATAAAAAAGGACTCACTGATGATGAATGTACATAATGCGGTACGAAAAAAAAAAGAAGAAGAAAATTAAAGATAACGCGTAAATTAACATACCTAAAATCAACTGTATTAAAATGAAAAACCCCTGATCGAAGCTAGTATAACGTGGTTGTAGACGAGTTTAGATCGATAAACCATATATTCTTTTACATAAAGTATTCTTATTATATAATTTAGGAAATGTTCGAGTTAGCATCATTGACAGTAACAAAAAAAGATAGACACTGCCAATGAATCTGGGACGATTGTCGTATGTTCTGAAAGATAGAAATAGGACAATATATGAGTTATCAAACAGAGATCAACACATGTGTCTGATGAAACGATGAAGCTTTTTAAATTGTATTTAAGCAGAAACAATGTATTTAAAGGCTCTTCTCAATAGACAAAGTAAGCATTCTATTTAAGAGAAACCATATACAAAAGGATCCTTTGATTTCATTATAAGTATATGTCCAACATTTATTTACAACAAGACGTTTAATAGAATCTGAATAGGAAAAGACAATGATGCGATAGTAATTGATCATTGTGAAAAATTATATAAATGGTTAGAGTTATTAATCGGAGTTTGTCAACGAACAAATAATTTCTTTATTATTGATGTATGCTCAAATTTTCATAATGAAGAAAGGAAGGCAACAATCTTAACTAAACTAAGTTTTAGCGATAAACACTATGTAATATATGTGTGAATAGTATATCAACAATACAATTTTGTCATCAAGACTAAGAAAAAATGTTAGGTTTTTAGTAATATTTTATTCAAGAGATAAAAGCTCTTCCTCTTTCTCAAACCCTAAATTTTTTAGAACTTTGTGAAGAAACTAATGTTGTACCTGACGTTTTGAAAGATGACATAGTTCAATAAATTTATTCGAAAAATGGAAATAAACTGTCAATGAGGCTTCAATTTCCGTTTGATTCAAAGGGAGATGGATTGGAACCTCCCTGTGGTCGATGGTAACCAGATGCAAGTGTACTGATCTTATCTCCATAAATATATCTTGTCATCACGATAACTCAATCCAACTTTATCTAACGTAATCTTGTTTATTTTATGATTGTAGGATCTAATTAAATACGTCTCTTGATGATTTATAGTTTGGTTAAACCAAATGCCCCTGTGCATTTTAAACTTTAAATTATTTGTGTTTATACATTTTAAAATATCGTCACATACTTTCTTTTCTACTATGTATGTTCTGAGTTAATGCAACTTACTGCTAAATCCACACAATTATTTTATCGGAAGCCTTTTAAATTATCTTTGAAAAGTCCTTGTATTAGTTTATTAACATGTGGATCTCAAAACGTTTTTTTTTTAATTGTCACTGGCATAAAATATAACAAAACCATAAAAAAAGAATATTTGGCTTCATGTCATTGTAAAAACTATATTTTTTCTACATGAATACGCAGAGAATCAGTATCCATCTTTAACAGTTTCATTATATAACCATATTGGCTTTTGTTTTGGGATTGTTGTATTACAAGTCATACATAAACAAATTACTTATTGTTAATGCTTTAAAGCTACCATACATTGAGTTTGATATCTTCATTTTCTTTTTTTTATACAAATGAGTGCCATATCTTCATATATTATGGTTCTCCTCTCAAATAAAAAATATTTTTTTTTCTATCTTTCGTTGCAGTTAAGTATTTTTCTTCATTCGTGCGTATTCTTAATTAAGTTCTCTTTGTAAATTTCCATTTGTTTCCAAATACCGCAGTATTCATAAGTTTAAAGAATTGTTTCAAAATCATAGCATGCCTTTTGATTATTGTATGTAGCTCTAAGCATGACTTATCACGGTTTTTGATTGAATACAACTGCTCAGTATATGTTCCATGTTTTATTCTAATCATAACTGAAGATACTACTTTAAATGCGATGGTAGATATATATTTTGCTTTGGTTTGTAGCGTGCTGACTAATTTTGCTGATGAACGATTTGTACAAATTTATCTTTTATTAATTTATTTTGTAATATAGATATTTCAGTCAAACGTGGAACTAATATTTCAGGTGCCAGTGGATTATCCTGACAATAATCACGAAGATGTACTGGAAGTCTTCTTTAACTATTTCATGATGGTTCTGATATGTACTTTGCTTGCATTATCAAAACATAACACGAATAACATTTATTTAACTTACGTTCGCTCATTTCTGAAATATGCCTCTGAAATATGGTCTTCCCGTACTAACTCAAATTCTGAAAAACTTTAAAACTTACAATTTGAAGCAGCTACAATAGTTTGATAACAGAGAAACACTTTATTTTGAAACTGGATGGCCTACTCTCGCAGAAAGGCAAAAGATAACAAAATCTCTGCAGGTTTTAGAAAATTATCAACATTCATGCTCCGGACTATATATTGGATTTACTCCCCCCTTGTTCGCGAGGCAAAGTGCCTTATAATATGAGAAACTTGAAGAATAACAGTCAATATCAATGTGGAACCTCTAGATGTAATCTTATTGCCAGTCCTTCATGTTCCTGTGGATTTCTAAAAGAAAACGACCATCATTTTATTTTTGAATGCATACTATTTAATGACGGAAGAAATGAGCTTATCACAGATTATTATTAATGAATATTAATATCGATACTGATACTCTTTTAGTTAGTAACAAACTTTGCACATCGGAAATAAACATTTTGATACAAAATGAAATGCAGAATTTTTTTTGGTTCTATTAAAGTTAAAATTGTACGTACAGGACCACACCAAACACTATCCATCCGCTCGTATCCTTTTTTAGTCCACGTCATTACATTATATGTTTGTAAGTCACCTGTCTTGACTTTTTTCAGAACTCTTACCTGCATGTTCGTTAATTAAATATTTATGTTTATAATGGAGGTGAACTTGTAAGTTGAAAAACATGTTTCCAATCCATTTGCCCTGTATACATACTTCTGATATTCTTTTCAATAAAATACATTCGAACAAAAAAAAAAAGGGTCAGATCACATAAGTCAGCAATAAATTATTTTGTGAATTCATTCAAAATTCAAAGAGAAAAAAGACGAAAAAGTATACCTAAGTACGAGACAAACCTTTTAGGTGACTAAAACTGATTGACATTTATAAATGTATCATGGCCTTGAAAGTTACGTGGATTTGTCTCTTTAAGACCAATACAAAACTATGTCAGCATTTTTGTCGAGAAGCAATCAATATAGTGAAAACCTGAGAATGACATACTTTGTGTGCATGTATTTAAAGTATAGAAACATTTACTAGATGTAAGCACCTCAACAAATGATGAAGAGTGATTAGGAAGTCAATGTTTTATAAGGACTATAAATACGAGGGTGTGAACTATAAATTTGTGAATTAATTATTGGGCATGCCACATTTATACATTTTGATCCATTAGAGAAAGATATACTATCAAACAAATCTTTTTAGGATATAGTTACATATTATTACAACAAGAACAAAATACAGACTTAGCAACATTTCAAGATGCCTTCTCTCTAACCCCTCTATTCCTTTTAAGTGAAAAAGAGAGGATGCAAGGATCTTTCTCTGATATTAGTAAGTCGGACAAAAAGCGTATTTGTGAGATAAAACGGTAAGGTTTACATGGTTTAGACTTTCAATTTAACGAATGGCCGAGAATTTGCTCAAGAACATAAAGTTACGAAAAACACTAGCCTGCTTTGGTTTCGTTTATAATTGCACATATAAGTCTGGCAACAAATTCTTTCTTCAAAATAACTGGAATAGGTCCATAATGAAAATGCATCGTATGCAATTATATTACAGAAGCCATGCAGCATTTGTTCTCAGAACGTAAAAGAGTAAAGTAATTTTAGAAACAAAAATGGCTTAGGTTTGCTCCAAAGTTGTATGTATTATAATATTAGTCAAAAGAAGATGATTTTATTTGAGGAAATACAATTTGACAAGAGTAATGATATCCCACCTAAACAAATCGCATTAGCAGCAAAATTATATATCTACAAAACAAAGGATTAATTCTAGAGATTTTCGCATAAGAGCATTTTTGGAATTTAGTTGGTACTATTATAATATTGAAAGATATGTAACTTGTATGCGCTAAAAGAATTGACTTTGAGAATCAATGGAAAGAATGGAAACCATTATTGGTTGATGAATGGATAGTTATGTTCCACAGAAGAATCACTATTTACAAAAATTATTTAATATGGATTTGCTGTATTTTATATGCTATATGGTACTGATGCTTTATTAGCGTCTTTCAAGTGGCCTCAGACCACAATTATCCCCCCATTAAGTTTGCCAAAATCAAGAAGATATTCCGAAGAAATAATGCCTTTTTGGTATGGTCTGTTTGCCAGTGACTTATGTGTAAAGTAACTTATTGTAATTAGTATGAAAGGGTAGACCTGAAACGTTATGAAATTATATAGAAAGTTGCATTTGCTTGTTGTTTAAAGAAAACTGTAGGATGCAAAATATCCCTGCTTTCTGGGTCATGCAGACGCTTTTTGGTTACTTACTCTACGTCAGTGTGTTTACATTAGTTAATCCACAAAATGGAGCTGGTACTCTAGGATGAAACCTTGCAGGATCAATTGAACTAAGGTAGGCTAATGTGTAGCAAAAAGCGATTGAGTTCTATAAGTTATGGTAAAAGTGGCATAATATTGAATGCTTATACATAAAATAGAAGAATAATAATTGTGGTCTGAGGCCAAGTGGTATTTTCTCTACTAATGCCTTTTTAAAGGAAATAATCTATTTCTCCCTCATTTTTCTTCGCTGTTCTGTCTTTTTTTTCTTTATATGTCTCCACTTCGTATCTGTTTTCATTATATCTATATATATTTTATATATATATATGTTGATAATTGTTATAAATTATTCTAAGGTGATGTGTCCAAGGAGCCCGAACCTTGGCAACACTACTTATCTATGGTAATAATAAAATATATTTTTCTTTTCAAACAGAAAATTATAGTCCATATGATGTAAATAAGGTAAATGCCGTTGTTCATGAAGTTATATTTATGAATACGATACAATATTTTGTCTAAATGCACATAGCACAGTTCATATTCGGGTATTTCGTCATGAAATCTCTTCTTTGCAGTGCCAAATATGGTTTTAATTGTGACCCATATTGTTTGTTGTTTATGCGGGTGGGGGTGGGGCTTGTTCCGGGGAGAACTCCTACTTTATGAAATTTGTATATAAATATCACCCTGACGGGTCATATTTATCTTAAAAATCATAGTACATTATCGTAATACAGCAGTTAAAAATACGTCTAAAATTCTTGAATAAGTTATCTGGCATCAAACGTCTGCTTGAGAAATAGATGTCATTTGCAGAAACGAAATTATCAAATAGACTCTATTGACAATGTTTTTGTTTAAGGCATCAGAACATTTTTTAAATAAACATCAGTGTTCAATATTTAGTAGGTGTTGTTCATCTCTTCTTTGCAATCGATTCTATTAACAGACATAGAAAAGGAAAATTGCATGGAAAATAATGTGTTTGCGCAACATTTTAAAATTATAAAGTACTTATCAATCAAGGCCATTGAAGAACAAAGACAAGTAGATGGTTTAAAAAGTACATAACAATTTGTATTCATACCTATAAAGGTAAAAACAAAACGGATATTCTTTAGATAGTCACAATCATTTAATGTCAGATGCTTGAATGCATGTATTATTTTCAAGCCAGACCACAATATCCTTGTATGACATTTTGTACTCTTTTAGATTATTTAATTTGTAACAAATGCCACATAAAGCATTGCAATATGACCAAGACAGACCTTTTGACACATATCTGTCTTTAGATTTGAGGTAGCTAATATACCGGTCTTCGTCTTCAGCAAGTGTTTTCATAAAATTCGCTAGATCTTGAACAGTAGAGAAATCAGCGGTGTTAATTAAAGTATCATTCGGTAGCAAAGATTCGACGTTGGTGTATCATCGCAGGACAGTAATCAAATCTAAAGGAAAGTACTCAAAGAATTTCTCCGTTATGTAATCTTTGCATAGAGAATTTTCGAAACTCAGATAAAATTTGTATTCTTTCCCAACATTATCTCTGCATTTAGTATATTTTCTTGTACAATTGTTGGTGCCGCAACGACCAAAAATATCCACAGGAACATATTTTTGTAAAAGATGGACAAAAGCATCCCGATTGCTGACAGTATTACAATGGCTTACTCTCCACGCTGCGAATTTTTTCTTGGCGCGAAATATTGCCCTATATTCTCGCTCTGGAGGGTTATGATTCGTCCACAAGACACCGTATGGATGTTGAATATCTGAATCCAGTCGATACGACATGGTCCAATTGAAAACTGATCTCCACTCTATATTTCAGTTATGCCTATTAAAGAAGTAAAATGGACTTTCGCGATCGTAGAAAATCCACACCTGATTAGGATCACGTACTGGTGCTGTTAGCAGAACATTACGCGGAAAGATGGACATAGGTCCACCAAGTATTATAGCATCACTCTCCCTAAGAAAAGATTTTTTATATGTCACGAGGCAGTTGCTTTGAACACATCTATTTATATTTCACACTTCCTCTTTATGTCCGTACCATGCAGGTTTGTTGTACCAGATCATTTGTGGGACATCACTCGTATTCTTGCCTGCTGAGGTATTATATCCTAGTTCTGCTTCGCTGAAAATTTGCGGTACATCTACCAATTTATATTTCCCGTGTATAAATGTCGTAGAGTCAATATCTGCAGAACTAGGTTTGAAACTTGCAGAACCACGTTTGGCAGAAGTGTATTGGCTGGCTTGATCGGTGAATATAAAATAAATATTCCATGACATTAAGCTCAACATTACCACAGGCAACACGGCACACAAGAAACACACACACAATTTTCCTAGAAAATAGAACAAAATAGACTTTCAAGACTTCATATTACATCTGGAAATAATACTTTTCCTCTTGAAGTGAAAACCATATAATGTGTGAATTATCTTAATGAGAAAATATTAGATCATTTCTTTTTTTTTAATTGAAGATTTGTCTTCTATGTCAAGTCTAAGAACTTTCTCCTAATTTATTTTCTATCACTGCTGGACATCCGTGCTTAGATTGCGAATTAAAAACGAAGTATGTTGAAAAAGCTGCCATTCACCGATGTTGCGAGGAATAGTTACTCACAAAATCACACAAATTGCATTAATCATTGACGTTTGAAAGTCTTTTTTAAAAATAGCTATCGATACAGTATTGAAACAAATCATGAAGGATAGAGCAAATTGTTATAACTGCATCACATGATGACTTTTATGTTATGCTTACTATTTCCCTCTTATATTTTTCACGGATTATCAAATTCAAAGTTGGTGTATGATATCTCGATATGTTGAAGAGAGAAGTAAATGAGTGCAGCTAGTCCAATAAAGTACAGCAGTTACATGAAAACATTAACTTTCATTTGAAGAAGCAACAAAGCGAACTAATCAGGCTAGGTTATGAAGCCTATTCCCATTCAAAGCAGGATATGCTTTTTCATGACTTGAGGTTTGAAAGTATACAATTGTATGTTCACGTTAGAACTTATCTGTCGACGCGTTTCATAGATTGAATTTTGTCGTATTCATTTTTCGCCTTAAATACTTAAATCCACAGCGTATATTTGTGACGGCTTACAGTCCTGTTTAAAAGTTACTACCACTCTCGTACACGCGTACGTGGAAGACAGATGGAAATTTACACAGAAAAAACTGTCCTTATCATAGCTTAATTCTGGCGAATTTAGGCTTCTCCCTAAACTGCACTCATCTATACAAGTAGGTGTATGCTCAAGTGAACCGCTTTGATGGAGTATTGTAGCTTGAAATAATAAGGGTTTGACGACAGTATAATCTCAAGGTTTTGATCTATTTATTGCGAATTGGCAAGCAATTAAATCTAATTAGCATGACACATGTAATCAACAGCTATAAAAGTTCTTTCAAGTTTGTATGCATTCTTGTTTCGACATTACGAAATCAAGTTTAAAACAAGATCTAATTTAAGCGTGATTTGGAGCCCAGGGGATTCCCGCTCTCAGTCAAGTTGTGATGTAAGCGTCTATGGATTATCTGATAATTTTTATTTTGTTTATAAAATATTTAGTTCTGACTTTTGCTTGTCAATTTGGATTATTTATAAACGTTTTAGATTCCTTGTGTTCATCATTTGTTTCTAAAATATATTCCAGGATTATCCATTTCTCATAATACTAACCATGTGATTAATGTAAGTAAATTGGGCCAGTAGTTACCATTATCGCTATAATCTCACGTTTGTTATACCATGTTTGCTCGAAATACAGCCTCAATTTTGTGTTATTTATTCTACTGAGTTATATATGTAAGGTAAGTTATGGGTTTTTAAGGTGCTCGCAGGTAAAGCAAACAAGCTTATGGAATAAAATTTTCATGTGCAAGTAGTACGTATGCCAGCACAATGAAAACCATTCGATGAATCGAGTAAATGACTTATGTTATGATTCATTTCTTTGATAACCAACCATACTGACGCAAGTAGTCCAGCGGTTATAAGCACGACGTCCTATTTCCAGAGGTTCTATTTGAAAGTATTTGCTTTAAAATAGAGCTGCAACTAAAAAGTTCTTTTCTCTCATTTGAATTCTTTATTTTCTTCATGTTGTAATTAATATCTGGTAACCTTGATAGAGATGTTCAAATTAATTAATGATATGCAAAACACATATATGTGTGACATGGTACTCAGTGTCCCGAGTATCTTAGTGGAAGACATTATCTTCCATGATAAATCCTAGTGTCTTAAAGTTGTAAGTATCGTATCTAACAAGGACAGGATTAGGTTTATACATCGGTTCCATGTTTTATATAGCACGGTGGCAACTAGATGTTCGGAGAAAGTCGTATACGTTCAGGCTACGGTAAAACGTGACTATGATTGGATATGATGAGCACAACACTGCAGATAAGTGCCTTTGTCTCCGTGCAATTAGAACGGATATTGATCTTTCTGTCTGTACTTTCTGCTTTCAAAGAATTCATAAATCATTTCATATTAAAATGGGTGCTGATTAATCCCATTTTGTTTCTTTACATTTTGTAGCTTTTCTCAATTTTATAATAACTATATAAATATGTATATTTGTAAACGGCTATATAATGGATATCCTAATAAATCAATATTTAGAAACTGTAGTCTCAAGAATTACAGCTTTTAGACCTCAATTTCTAAGATTATATTTGTTATCGTTTAGTTGCATTGTTTTTACCAATCATTCCTCATACAACTGAGAACAGTTTCACTTGAAATGATTTCATTATTAGCGAGGTATACGTTGTGGTGAACACTATCTAACATTTTTAAGAAAATAAAAGAAACAAGTTTCGTTTACATGATTTAGCTATTTAAGTTTATAGACACAATTGAAACAGCAGTCATTATACTTTAAATACGTGTAGTTTCAAAACTTCATCACCTGATCTTGAAAAGAAAAAAGCACAAAACAAACTTATATTCAGGAGCTAGAATCTTCGCTTGCTGCAACACACGTTTCACTTTTTATGCCAGACCTAATAATGTATAATTATTTACTTATATCTGCAGAGTATGTGAGTAATTCCGATCCAAGATATTGATTAACCTTTTTACAAAAGTCTCATTCATTGCAAAATTATCAGTGGAAATGTAATACAGAAGGTCGTATTACTATAATACCCGATGTGAGAAAACTAGTGAGATGACTCCCATTTTTTTTCTTTCTCCTTTTGATATACTTACTACACCATAATCAATTTGTGGATAGAAGTAACTTGATTTGTCATTTATCTTAACGTCAAGCATTAACAGCGTCCCGTTTTTTGCGTTAAGTTACTTGCGTTTGAGTGGAATAAAAATGAGAAAACTGTCGGCATGCATATCATATCGACTATAATCGAGAACTCTCTTACAGCTCTGGCGTTTCTTCTCTTCACTTTATAGGTGTAAATATAGAGTTTAATGCTAATAATTAACCTTGGTTGTTTTCCTTTGAATGCCATGTAGTTATAATTTCTTTACATTATAAATTCCTATGTGATTGTCAGCCAATTCAGCCTCTGAATTATTCTTGTGCATACTTCTGTTTTGTTATAGATGTTTGCCCAAATAGAAAAATCACTTTTAGGAAGTACAGAAGAATTATTACTCAAAAGATAAAACTACATGAGGGCAAGATATGCCTGTGAAAACAACAAAAGCTAATGGTGTTGATATTCATTTTAAATACTGGTTAATTGATATTGTACAATACCATGCCGCGATAGGTCTGTTTATTTCTGTCGCACTTGTTAAAAATAAATATAACACTTGCCGACTTTCATGTGATATGGTTTGTTGTAGATTTTGTTTGATAAACTATACATATTTAACTTGTTTGCAAGCTTTAATTCCCAAGACCAACATTGCTATTGCAATAATATTAATATATCTCTTAAAGGATGTGGGAATTCTAGAAAATGATTATGTTACTAGTTTCACCACTTCATTTTTAACTTTCGACAAAACTTGCATTCCAAATAACAGAGTCGTGATATCACCAGACCATAATATCTGGTGTGATTCAGGACGATGAGTAGCCACCGGAATATAACGCATACAGCTGCATTCGTACCAGCAAGTCAACAAATTGAGATAGCTCTAAGAATTTTTAAAAAAATAAGAAATAAAGTTAATACTATGAAAAAGAGACTAAGAATCGATTTAATTTAAATTCAGATACAAAAGCATCATATTCATTAGTATAAACAATCCTGGAGATTTTACAGAGGTATAATTCAGCATTTACGAATACGATCCCATTTCGAGCTACCTAAAATTCCAGATCCCTTTTACCACTAACGGTGTCCAACCATAAACGATTATCATTTCTTACTTTAAGCTGCAAACCCAGTGGTGAGTATATAAATGTATTATTTTAACAAATCTCGTTCTTCAAAAACAGTTTTCAGGTATCAACTCTACTTTGTTTGGAAATTAACTTTTACATAAAAACAAACAAATAACTCAACTATATTCTCACAGAAAGAGAAAAAGATGCACCTACCTTTTTATGTCAGCATGCTAAATCCTTATTAGTCAAACTCGAAGAAAAATGTATGTGAGTTTCCTTGTAATCTTCAGTCTGTTTTAAATATAAAGCTTTCTTATCTCAACTCATTCACATTCTTTGAAGTTCCGGTTGGACTTTAACAGGAATTGGTTTGATACTGATACGTTAGAAATTCAAAATCACCCACTACAACTGATCAGTAACGTTCAGCCTTAACTGACATTGCAGATGAATGTTAAATAGAATACGCGGTATATGCATACTAATGTGCTTAGGGGTGCATCGTGCAAAGTCGCATTTGCATACTATAGGGAAAGTGTGCATTGGATTTGAGTGCCGTTCAGTAGACCAGAACGCTATAGCAGCGCCACAATTTGCCGTTCAAGTTAATTTTCAACTGAAATATTTGCTTTAGATCCCCCCTACAGCTATCAGATGTTATATAAATATGTCTAACGTAGATTTGCTCTAAACACGTTAAATACTCCGTGGCACGTTTATTTAGTTTCTGACAGTATTAGTCTCGTAGGTAATATTTGATTATAATTTAAATTGAATCATCATCGAAATGACATATGTATACATTTATTGACCTTTGATCTGAATATTCCTCACCAACGAACAAGATCTAGATTGGTACACACTGAGAATTTGATCGAGCAGCGATCATCCGGAATACCCGCTTCAATAAGAAGTGGAAAAAGCTACCAATATACATTCAGAACCCAAGACTGCCCAACTAATAATTGCAGCTTTCGACTAAGTATTTTTATTAGCGTAAGAGCAATTTGTCACAGACTGAGACACAGGAGATATAATATAACCATTTAGCTTTCAATTAACTACATCTGGGAAACAATTAAATATTCTTCAGAACAATGGATTATATGTAGTTAGGCATGACTGCTAATCCATCGATGTGGAAAAAGTAGATAGTCTTTACAGATTCAGACACACACGCACATACTACCTAGACTAGAAAGAACAACATACTGCTTGTCGGAGTGAAACAAGTAAATAAAGTAAGTTACAATGTGACCGTTTGGGTTATAATAGGTGGCGAAATAGCTATGATCTAACATTTGGAGGGGCTAATACTATATGAGTTATTTGTTCCCAGCAATGCAAAGGTAGACATGGAAAGACACGATAGTGTCATGGAAGAACTGCAGAACATGACTGCAGAGTTTAATGAGAATCGAGTTTAGACTACTTCAACGAAAGAATGAGACAACAAGGTATGATGATCCAGTATCTAACTAACTTGGATGATGTCTTTTCTCATTAAGCTTCCATACTTCCAGGTACCACTTTGGATTAGTCTAAACCTCTTCCAACGAGATGGTTAAGTATCAGTATTTAGTTATTGCTTCTGTGATAGGTGCTAGTTTGTTGATCGGCTACAGACATGTGTCTCTTCCGAAAGTACTTTTTGTTAAATATATTACGCCTTTAAATGTAACAGTAACGAAGGTAAAAGTGTTAATACGTCTATGTGTGATACATGCTACGCCACTCATCAAAACTTAGCCTCATGTATAATGTTTAAGTTATATATAAATGTTTAACAAAATAGCAATAAAAATAATAATTCTGAGCAAAATCTGTATGTTATATTCATCCCTCCTGATCCTCCGGGAGGTCCATTAATTTGAACCTCTACTGACCCACAGTTGAACAAGAGAAAGTCAGTAATTCCCTATCAGCTAGAATAGAATGCTATGACAGCTCTAAAACCTATAGATCTCCTTCCCTGATAATCTGAGTTAGGAATGTATTAAACATGTATGGTGTTGATTAATTATCATAAGCTCAAGCTTTCTTTTTTTTTCAAAAACACAACCTGTTTGTTGTATTATTTTTATAAATGTGTATATGCTAAATCAATTTGATTATTTTGAATACACCCTAAGTTTGATACTTTATGATATTAATGGCAGGTAAAAGCTCTTGAGATATATACTGAATGGACCTCCTGCTATAAACATTATCTTAAATAACTGGTTCTCAAAACACACCTTGAATTTTGTACTATTAATGCTCGCCAATGTATTACATAGCCAGAGAGCAAATCGATATTACTTGATATTACTTCCATATAAACAGCTCGAAATAAACACACCTTGGTTTTAGTACTATCAACGCTCACCAATGCGTTACAACGCCAAGGCAACTCGATATATCAGCAGTATAAATTGGATAATGTTAAAATATATCAACATATAAACACAATTACATAGGGTATTTTAATGTTTAAAACAGTAATGTTGTATAAAACACATCATGTAGCAAGCGGAAACGTGTCTAAATGTTTGTTTACAAGCATTCTTAAGTGAGTTGTTGGCTGTCGCGTACTAATGGACATAACGCTTACAGTCACTATTGGTTCGACCCTTTTGACTGAAGTCTTTCTTTTATATTTAATCGGGGACATTAATTAATAGCCCGTATCAATTTGTTCCAGTAGTATGAAAGTCAATTGCGTGCTTTATTTGAGTCCAAACTGATTACATACATACATACATACATACATACATGCATACATACATGCATACATACATACGTACATACTGTTACGACTCTATGGTCTAAGAAAAATGTAACAGAAAGAAAGTGAAACCAACAAATCAAGTAAAAATCAACAAGCAATTTATTACTAGATAATTAAAATGAAAAATCAAAAAAGTCACTTACAGTAATGTGTTTTGAAATCCTAATAATCCAATAAGAATGATTGTTCTAATCACAAGTCCTAAATATAGAATGTGTTCTTGAATGTTATTATGTGCCAATGGTCTCCAAAGTCCTGATGTACTAGAAATCTTGATGTGCTGAAGTCAAAATGAAGTATTCCAAAATCTCTGAATAAGTTCACATAAATTCCAAAATTGTCAATTAAAAATCCAAAATCCAAAAGTTTATGAGCACTGTTATAATCCAATGAATATTTAAAAATAATTCCTCTCTTAGAATTTGGAATGAATATTCACAACTGTAATAGCTCTTTACAAGACTGATGGTAATGTCGAACTGAACAAAATGTCTACCAAACATGATATATATAAAGATTGGTCACATGACAGAATGTTCTAGATTGGTCACATGACAGAATGTTCTAGAATGTGTGTCATCTTAATGGAATTTTAACTGTAAACAAAAATCAACCTTGACCTTCAAATTGAGAAAACATATTGATCAAAACAACCTAATTCAAGGACACTAGTTATACATGTTTTTCCTGACAAACATTAAGATTTAAGCAAATATTAAAGTGAAGAAACATTTATAATTTCCTACAATATTTATAATATTATATAAACATCATACATAACACCTCCCCTCATAAAGAAAAAGAAAGATTTATATAATAAAGCTTTCTTTTGAATATACATCTAATACTATAATCACCAAAATTACATAAGAACATGTTTTATGATACTGGACTTAATTACATCAAGCAATATTACATTTCTAGGCACGTGAGAGTGCATCTGCAATCACATTGTCTTTTCCCCTGATGTGTCTAATGTCAATGTTATATTCCTGCAATATCAAACTCCATCTCAACAATCTCCGATTTTTATCTTTCATTTTGTTGATGAAAGTAAGGGGATTGTGATCACTGTACACAATAATTGGAGAAAGAGCTGAGGTAACATATACTTCAAAATGCTGTAAAGCCAATATCAAAGCCAAACATTCCTTCTCAATTGTGGAATAATTTTTCTGGTGCTTGTTTTTTCTTTTAGAAAAATAACACACAGGGTGATCCACACCACTTTTGTCTTCCTGAATCAATACTCCACCAACCCCTACATCACTTGCATCAACAGATAATTTAAATGATTGGCTAAAATTTGGTGCAGAAAGAACTGGTGCATTCTTAAGCATGGCCTTTAACTTGTCAAAAGATTCCTGACACATGTCAGACCAATAAAATTTGGTTTTCTTACTCAATAAACTTGTTAAAGGTTCAGCAATTTTGGAAAAATTGGAACAAAATTTCCGATAATATCCAGCCATACCTAGAAATTGCATCAGTTGCTTTTTACAAATTGGAACTTGAAATTCAGAGATAGCTTTGACCTTAGCTTCAATAGGTTTAACTTGACCTTGTCCCACAATATGTCCTAAAAATGTGACACAAGCATGGCAAAACTCACTTTTGCTCAAATTAATTGTCAGATTCGCATCGCTGAGTCGATCAAAGAATTTTCGAATGGTTTCCAAATGATCTTCACAGGTGTTGTTGTAGATAATGACGTCATCGATATAAGCGTCACAATTATCAAGACCAAATGTTATCATGTTCATCAGACGTTGAAACGTTGCAGGCGAATTTTTCATTCCAAACGGCATGACTTTATATTGATAAAGTCCATCTGGAGTTACAAATGCTGAAATTTCTTTTGCCCTTTCCGTCAGTGGAATTTACCAGAATCCTTTTAAAAGGTCAAACTTGGTGACATATTCCGCATTTCCAATTTTATCAATGCAATCGTCTATTTTTGGGATTGGAAATGAATCAGTTTTGGTGACACTGTTGACTTTTCTATAGTCAGTACACATACGGAATGTATTATCTGGCTTGGGAACAAGAATACATGGTGAACTCCAGTTACTTTTACTTGGTTCTATGAAATCATTCTCCAGTAGATACTGAATTTCTTTCTTCAGATAGTTCTGTTTGAGAGGATTCATCCTATAAGGATGCTGTTTCACAGGCGCAGAATCTACAACGTCAACGTCATGATAAATTTTACTTGTTCGTGTTGGAACATCAGGAAACAAGTGCTCATATTCATGTAATAGCTGTTTTAGTTCATTTCTTTCCTGTTGTTGTAGATGTGAAAGTTTCTGGTCTAGGTTGTTCAATATTTCTGAATTCCGAAGATTGGTTATACCAGAGTCACTATAGTCTGATCGTACTCCATCGTTGATATCTTCACTGTGTGGGACAGGTACAACTAAACCAACAGAATAATTAGCTGAGCTATCTCTGTCAAAATATTCCTTTAACATATTTATATGACAAAGTTGTTTCTGTTTCCGTCTCCCAGGAGTGTTAATGATATAATTTAAGTCATTTACTTTCTTTTCAACGGTATAAGGACCATAAAATTTAGCCTGAAGAGGATTCTGAGGTATGGGAAAGAGAGCCAGAACTTTGTCACCAGGTTTAAAACTCCTTTCCTGTGAATTTCTGTCATACCTTAATTTCATTTTTGACTGAGTAGTGTGAAGATTAGTTCTTGCTACTTCACAGGCCTTTGACAACTTGTATTTGAAATCAGAGACATAATCAAGAAGATTAATCTTCGAATCTTCATTTGAAAGAAGTTTCTCTTTCAATAATTTCAATGGTCCACGGACAGTATGACCAAAAACTAGTTCAAAGGGACTAAAACCCAACGACTCTTGAACTGATTCCCTAACAGCAAACAACAACAAATGAACACCCTCATCCCAATCCTTTTCTGTATCAAAGCAATATGATCGAATCATATTCTTCAAAGTTTGATGAAATCTTTCCAAAGCACCTTGACTTTCAGGGTGATAGGCAGAAGATTTAAACTGTTGGATGCCTAATTCATGCATAACTTGTTGGAAAATTCCAGACATAAAATTTGACCCTTGATCCGACTGGACAGATTTGGGAAGGCCAACAAGTGTAAAAAACTTCACCAAAGCTTTCACAATAGTTTTAGTTTTTATATTTCTCAGAGGAATTGCCTCTGGAAATCTTGTAGATGCACACATGATGGTCAACAAGTATTGGTTGCCTAACTTGGTTTTAGGTAAAGGACCAACACAGTCTACTATTATTCTACTAAATGGTTCATCAAATGCAGGAATAGGTTGCAGATGAGCCTTAGGTATCTTCTGATTGGGTTTTCCTACCATTTGACAAGTGTGACAAGATCTGCAGTATTTAGAAACATCACTTTTGAGTTTCGGCCAATAAAAATGATTCAAGATCTTGTGATAAGTCTTACGGACTCCTAAATGACCAGCCAAAGGAGTTTCATGGGCTAAATTAAGAATTTCCTGTCGATATGACTTAGGAACAACAATTTGATAGCTCACTGACCACTCGTCACCAGCGGGTACATCAGGTGGTCTCCATTTCCTCATAAGGACCCCATTTTTCACAAAGTAACACACTGGAACTTGTGTGGCTTCAGTTTCACTAATAGCCCTCTGAAACAAACAAGATATCTCGGGATCTTGCTCCTGTTCAACGACAAGGGATTGTCGTTTGTCATCCTGATTAGAACAAAGAGAATGAGTTGCCAAAAGAGGATCACTGTGATCAATACCATTTGATTGATCAATACCTGAGGAAAAAGTGACCTCATCAAAAGACTGACCAATACATGTGTCAGCTAAAGGAATAATATCCTGATCAACATCACTCTCAAGAGCTCTTTTTGCCATAGCTCTAGTAACTGCACAAGCAGGGTACAAATCAGGGATTTCAGTTTCGACAGGATCAACTTTCTGATCCAAACAAGGCTTGTCAGTTACAAGTGGATTAACCACAACCTTATCTCCAGCTAGGTCATTGCCTAGTAATAAATGAACACCCTCTATGGGTAAAGAAGTCACTGCCCCAACAGTCACAGGTCCAGAAACTAAGTCTGATGCCAAATTTACACAATGAAGAGGAACATTTACAAAGCCGCACTCAACTCCCTGAACAAGAACACTTTCACTTGAAGAAGACTCCTCAGACAAAGGCAAAGTACCTGATAATAAAAGACTCTGAGAAGCTCCAGTGTCCCTTAATATTTTAATTGGGATAGGTTTGGCAGAATCACCAATAAGTGATATAGAACCTTCTGACATGAATGGTTCATAAGCCTCCAAAATAGAATCAGACTGGGGTTTGTTTGACCCAACAAATGTATTGCTTTCAATACAAGACCGTGACCTTGACCTCGTAGAAATAAGAGCATTTGGAAAAGCTCTGTCTTTTCTCTGTTGCTTATTTTTCAACTTGAAGCAATCAGAAATAACGTGCCCTTTCGTTTTACAATAAGTGCACGTAGGAAGAGATAAGGATTTCTGATCAGTCTTATCAGATGTTTGATTCCTAACAGTTGTGCTGTTGTGAAATTTGGAAGTACTGAAGTAATGAGATTGAAATGGTTTTTTACCAGAAAACTGCTGAGAGGACGATTTATTACCAAATGAAATTTTTTGAGTCAAGGAATAATCATCAGCCATACGAGCAGCATTTTCCAAAGTTTCCACATTCTGCTCGTCGTTTTAACATCACTATGGATACACCTCTTGAACTCTTCAATTGACTTTCTCATGCACTCTATTCTCTCCTGGATAGGTTTTGAAAAATTCTGAACATTAGATGCCATTGTAAATGCTTGTTGGTTTCAGACAAAAAAAATTCTCTATTAAAAATCTTTGCCAAAGACAAAAAAAATTATCCGAGACAAAATCAATATGAATTTCAAAGATAAATTTAATATCTCTAATATGCTTTAAAGAAATTCAATCCCAGATGACGAGCCCCCAATTTCTGTTACGACTCTATGGTCTAAGAAAAATGTAACAGAAAGAAAGTGAAACCAACAAATCAAGTAAAAATCAACAAGCAATTTATTACTAGATAATTAAAATGAAAAATCAAAAAAGTCACTTACAGTAATGTGTTTTGAAATCCTAATAATCCAATAAGAATGATTGTTCTAATCACAAGTCCTAAATATAGAATGTGTTCTTGAATGTTATTATGTGCCAATGGTCTCCAAAGTCCTGATGTACTAGAAATCTTGATGTGCTGAAGTCAAAATGAAGTATTCCAAAATCTCTGAATAAGTTCACATAAATTCCAAAATTGTCAATTAAAAATCCAAAATCCAAAAGTTTATGAGCACTGTTATAATCCAATGAATATTTAAAAATAATTCCTCTCTTAGAATTTGGAATGAATATTCACAACTGTAATAGCTCTTTACAAGACTGATGGTAATGTCGAACTGAACAAAATGTCTACCAAACATGATATATATAAAGATTGGTCACATGACAGAATGTTCTAGATTGGTCACATGACAGAATGTTCTAGAATGTGTGTCATCTTAATGGAATTTTAACTGTAAACAAAAATCAACCTTGACCTTCAAATTGAGAAAACATATTGATCAAAACAACCTAATTCAAGGACACTAGTTATACATGTTTTTCCTGACAAACATTAAGATTTAAGCAAATATTAAAGTGAAGAAACATTTATAATTTCCTACAATATTTATAATATTATATAAACATCATACATAACAATACATACATACATACATACATACATACATACATACATACATACATACATACATACATACACACACACACATACATACATACATACATACATACATACATACATACATACATACATACATACATACATACATACATACATACACACATACATACACACACATACATACATACATACATACATACACACACATACACATACATACATACGTACATACGTACATACATACATACATACATAATTACATACAAACAAACAGTTACCCCCACTTAATCCGCTGGGGTAACTGTTATCATACCCTGAATCACCTTCGGAAGTCTTGATTTCGTTCGCTCTAGGAAATCGAATGGGGGTTGAATTCATGCACATAATTGTTTAAATTACCTCAGGAATCTCTAGGATCCTTCTCCCTAGGAATTTCTTAAGGTTTGAACTTAAACACTTATGTAATCAATGGAGGCAACATACACTACAATTGTCTGTAACAAACGGGGCGAACTCTATCCGATGATGATTTAAGCGCATAAAACAGAGGAATACCGCTCTAGGATTGATATGTATGGACAGGCAGATGACTTTTTACACCCTCTAGATTAAAATATTTGTTGGGTAAAATTCGTGGTATGATTCCTACCAGCAATCATTTCAGTATATCTAAAACAGATACTTTCAAATAAACGTTTTCAGGGAAAATAACCACTATTTCTTAGGCTGCGTTTTTTGAGCTGGGTTTTGGTCACCCGTGCGTGTGTTTGTGTGTGTAGGGGGAGGGGGATGGGAGGCAAAGGTCGTCCGTCAAAAATACTGACTGCTCTAATTCTTGCGTAAAATTGGTAAGGTTGACCTGAACGCGTGTGAATGATACATCTTTAGTTCTAATGAATTCGTGTCAGCCATGCTATAACTTAGAGTTCCTAGGTTATGTACACATGTACTGTTAGCAAGACCTTGGCAGGGATCATTTTGAATTCAGATCAGCGGTCGATTGGCTGGCTGGGAATAAACCACTGGAGCTTGACTTTAGATACTGTTTATATGTTTTACTTGAATGTCTTTATTATTTTCAGCGGAGCTTGACGTTAGATACTGTTTATATATTTTACTGGAATGTCTTTATTATTTACAGAGTACAACCGTGAAAAATATGTAAGTACTGGAAAAAGAAAAATGGTTTCTACAACATAACTTTAGTTCAGACATCACATACATGTACCGATCTTTGTGGATGGCTTACTCCTGGTGAAAGGAAGAAACCTGTTGATTTTTTATTTGTAGGTACAAACTTTAAGGTCACTGTTACTGAAAGAACAACAATGGTTTCCGCAAAAAGAATATCAGTTATCGATCGTGTACCTTCACTAAAAGTCTGTGGATAACTTACATTTTGCATAAGAAACAAACCTAATAATTTTGCATTATTAAGGTCAAAAAGTAAGGTTACTGTGACTCAAAGAAAAAAAATAGTTTTTGCGTAATAACTTCAATTGTAGAACACGAAATCGGACTAAAGTTCGTGGATAGCATGCAGTTAACCGATATTACTTTATTAGAGCAGTTAATCTATGGAAGAGTCATTGATTTGGGGCAAAATGGTCAGATTTCAATGTCATTGTGGCTCAAATAAAAATCGCTTTTGCATAACGGGCTTTGTTTTAGAGTAAGTTCCTTGATCAACCTTGTGGATAGCTCGCGCTTAGGGTAATAAATAAACCTATATATTCTGGAGTCTAAATATTAAAGATGACGGTTATAGTAAGTCGAATTAGAAAATAATGGATTGTGCACATTAAGTTTACTTTAAAACCGCATACTTTGTTCAAAGATAGGGGTAATTTATACCCATTGGGCAATAATCTCTAGAGTCTGCCATACCCTACTGGTGTATACATAAGTGACTGTTAAACACGTAGATGCCATATATTGTTCAATTTACTGTACAAATAATGCAAACAGCCTTAATATTACAAATGCTAAATAAAATCCCTCTATAAGTAATTTAACTCTACATAAATAGTTCCAATGATTATCATTGTTATAATGTTAAGAATTATATGTATGTGTTACTTTGTATTCTAGTTTGCAAGTTTTGTGAACTTTTTAATTAGGGCAACCATTATAGAGATCTTTTAAACCAGCTAATTTTAAGGTGAGGTCAATCTGTTTACCTGCATTTAAAAAGGAAAGAATGAGAAAAGAATACATTTAAACTTTATTTTGCAAGTTAACTACACTAATTTATAAGACTTGGTCATCTTACCACACACAAACACACGCACAAACACACACGCATACACACACAAAGAATTTACAAAACAGATGTCTCTTATGCCATATTTTATTTTAACTTTTACCTGAAACGTTTTACTCGTTCGCATGTCAGCATAAAGATTACAGTTTTATTATCAGTAGAAATATATATTTCATTTGATAACAATACATATATAGTTTATAGGAAGGCAGGGTCCATTCTAGAACTAAACATAGGGTGAAAATCTCAACCCCACCCCTACCACCGCTTAAAAACCCATTCTGAACATAAGAGGGATTTACAGAAGAATCAACAGTAGATCTTGCATTGTGATGCGTTATGTTAGCCTATTCAATTGATTTTTCAGAGCAATGTTTGAGAAATTAGTGTGAATACTGTAATCACGCATCCTAGAAATAAATCACACGCATGAAAAAAAATGATGTACCATTATTGTCTAGTCTAACTACAGAAAGAAACATGTTTCTAAAATCTTTGTGGAAAATTTGGAGAAATGACAATTCTGAAAAAGATGGATGGAATTTGCAAAGAATTACGAGATAATTAGAACAAACATTTATGTTTTGTTTTAGCATTATAATATATAAACATTCACACAAAAATGTGATGGCGTTTTTATGTTTATTTTTCTTGCTAAAATTATCACATTTTTTATTATGATAGCAAAATTGAATAGCTGAGTAAAATATTGACTAATCTTCCTGAAAGTTAATCTTTAATATCGTAGCATCTGGGATAATATCATATGAAGTTTAATTACAGCATAATCACGATTGCCAGTTTTCTGGGATAATACAATATGAAGTTTAATTACAGCATAATCACGATTGCCAGTTCTCTGGGATAATATCATATGAAGTTTAATTACAGCATAATCACGATTGCCAGTTCTCTGGGATAATATCATATGAAGTTTAATTACAGCATAATCACGATTGCCAGTTCTTACATTAGGTTGCCATCTTTACTACTATGGCTAACAGCCTATTTAAAGTAGCCAGTATAGTTCATTAATGATGCATCAATCTCAATTAAATGTACAGATCCTGAAAATGCGGAAATGGAGACAACTATGGAAAATATTTCCTGCAGTAAAATTCCTGTCAGTTCTACTTCAGTAAACAAAAATATTGCTACGACTTTATTAAAATAAAATATCACAATAGAGGAGCCTAGTCACCTAAAAATAAATAATTGTCATAGTAACCGGAGTGTTTTGAAAGAGGGCGCGTCTTCAACGAGGTACAGTCTGATGATTCAAGCACTTTTTCTTTCAAAACTTTAGCAGTATGAAATCTTTGGTACTTGTCCCTCGTGCTTGCTTTGACCTTTATATTTCAGATTTCGATGCAATTATTAAAAACACACATTTATTTGTCACATTGTCTAAACCGTATGAATTTTGAAGGTACAATTATTTCTTATTCTTTTTTATGTACCTGCTGGGCAAAATAAACAAAATAAACAAAAATAATGAAAAGCTGAAGCAGTTCACGTTGAACTTTAGTTTGCATATCATATTTCTCAATTTAGCAATAAACTTCAAAAGAACAAAAGTGTCACTGCACGACCCAGATATTTATTGTGTGAGCTTTAACACAGTGTTATTATGACAGTGATATCTCACTGTAGGCAGTATTAGTGTCATTGCGCAGGATTGTGAAGTAACTTAAAATTGAACATGTCTAGCACAGCAGCGCATATATAGGACAGTCATAGCACAGTAAGATATTCATTGGGGTATTACAGTGACACAAAATAAGACCAGAAAGTATATGCAGATTATTCACTGAGCAAATTATTTTATGGATTATTATAACTATACTTCTATCGTACAAATTTTTGACATCATTAATAGAGAAGCATACTTTACTGATATGCATGGTATACAATTGTTTATCGTTTTGTAGTTTTCAATTTGTATTTTATTAAGTTTAATCTTGTTCTTTTCTTTTTCCTTTTTGCTAACTTCGCCATAATGCCAAATGAACTTATGGTATGGTCCGTCCTCTAGCACGATTCGTCCCTTTGCAATTGTTATTTACAACTGCTGAAAAAGCCCTAGACCAATTTGCACATGTTTTTCAGGGGTAAATGTGGCATCAAGTTCTTTAATGTGTTAAATTAATACAAATTTGGCAATTGCTAAAGATAGATATGGAAACCATTCAACAACAGGTCTCACAAAGCTCTAAATAGAATTTCATCAATTTGACAGACACACACATGCACAAACACACACAAATCATGGCATGAAAGTCTTTCAACTTTGTCCAAATAATCCCGATCTACTTACACATTTTGCCCCAGTTACTAAAAACGTAAAGCCTTATAACAACTTCTCAAACACAGCCAAACAAATTTAACCAAGTTCACAGAAAGCGTCTTGGGATGAAGGTCTTTCAAATTTGTTTCAATAATGCCGATCTGCTATCACATATGACCACCATGACTGAAAATGCAACAAGTTTCAATCAACTTCACATAAATCGCTTGACATATCTGGACCAAATTTGATAGAATCCATCCTGTCATAGAAGGCTTTTAGATTTCATCAACTAACTCCGATCTGCTATCAGATATGGCCACTGTTATTAATACTGTTAAAACGTTTAAACATTTTCGCAAAAGCCCCTTTCCATAATTTGACTAAATGACCACATTTTGGCATGAAAGGTTTAAAAATTTGAACACAAAATATCGATACATCATGAAGTATGGATACCGCTACTAAAAGTAGACACTAATAAACTTCTCGGAAACTGTTAGCAGAATTTGACCCAATTTGACAGAAAATATTTCGGCATTAATAGATTTTAAATGTGCAAAAATTATGTCCATTTGCTATCAAATATGGTCAACATTTCTAAAAGTGGAAAATTTTAAACTGACTTCTTCTCAGAAACAGTTCAACAGAATGTGTTCAAATTTGACAAAAACAACGTGACACAAACGGTTTTTAAGTTTTTGCATATCATGCCATGCCCGTCTACCATCAAACATGGATGATATTACTAAAATAAAATTATAGCTCTTAAAAATGCACAGCTTATTTCCAATTTGAAGGCCAATATATGGTACAAATGATGACAATCTGCCATGACCACGGTTTTTAAAACTAGAGGGCTTAGGTGCGCCTATCTCTTTATGTTTCTATATACCTATACAATGCCAAGTCTACGAGTTAATTTGGGTTTGATTGAGGTGGAAGTGTAGGGATTAATTTTTTACACTGCGTTTGATTAAGTATATGCTTCTTGTACATGCCAATCAATTAGAAGTTCTGGATATTCTTTGAATTATAGTGTCTGTTTCCCCCATGTTTTAAGTTTTCAATAAGACAACAAATAAAGGGAAATGGGCTATTTTAGTTTAAATCGTTAATTGATAGTTCTTTGGCAATTTTTCAAAATCAATTGGCTTTCATTCAGATAAAATGGTGGTTTGAATATAAGACCTTTTTTTTCTATTACGTAATGTGAATACTGTATGGCTCTGATACGTTTACTGTTTTGTACAGATCTACATGCATGTTCCTCAGCTTGAAGAAAATAGATCACCTCTGTAAATGAAAGCATAAATGGATTAATTTGCATTGTTTAGAATTTACGTCCACAAAATAACATTTACCTTCTCATATTATTTGAGGTTTATTCTAAGACGCATGTTTGGTGGATTCAGGACAATTTTTCAAAATGAGCTCCCAAAAATCTACTAAGCGCGCGAAGTCAAGAATAATGTTTTCAAACCCTACCAGCATGTATTCGTGGAATCCCTCCTATATTAAGAAATTTACCACACCGTTTATTCGGAACGGAATAGACCTGGGAGAGGATTTCCCCCCTAATCATTTAGGGCGGGGCGGTAATATGGTAATCGTTCGTGTCCGTGTACGTTTTCGTTTATGGAGCATAATCATCAAACGGTTCAAAGTAGTTCAACCAAACGCGATACTTAATTTATTAAACATTCAGTATCTTTATGTTACCATGAATGTGTCCGAGAGAACTGTCTACAGTCATCCTCTCCTTTAACCTCAGGCCGGCCAGTAAAAATCACAATTTGATTTTCTCTAAACCATTTCTCTTAGCATTGCCAGATTCATTGATAAATGGCTTTACCGACATGTGTTCACTGCTTAAGTTTATATCCGTTATCTAATCAAAAGGATATGTCCAAGAATCACAGTTTGTCAAAAATATGAATTTTTTATATTTAAAAAACATTTACTTGGCAATTGTAATACTTATCAGCACGAAAAATACATAAAAGGAAGTCATCGAATATTCGTCCTATTTTAGAAACAAGGAAAAAATGTTAATCACATTGCACGACAAATTCTGCTCAACTTCGCTAATCGATTGTGGATGTTTATCGCGGTAACATTTAGGATTATTCCTTATAGAAACATATTTCAATACTTTTAAATATGCATTTAATGTCACATATAATTTTTAAATCGTTATAGTTCATAATTTGTTTAATTTCACAAGAAAGTTGATGCACGATAGTGAGTCCCTCAATGAGTGAATCAAACACTTCACCTTTCGAAAAACATTAAAATCGCTTAATATACTAAATATTGCACATCAATACTGATTTCATGCTCGATCACCCCCCCCTCCCCCCGTTTCCAGGTGTTTCAAAGATCTGCTAAAACTTGTTTTTATTCAGTAGAAATGTTTAATTACTGCTCCCAAAAAACACATTTTAGGTTGCTTCTGCATTGATAACGAGAAGGTTGGATGGTTGCCAGGTTTTAAGATTTTGAAAATTCGACAACCTTTTCGGAATAGGAAATTCACAGAAGGATAAATCTAAGCTAACATTGTAATTTTGCATTATTAAGGGATACAGAGAAGAGATACATTAATTTTATATTGGTCTATAAATAACTTACTCAACAAAAACAATGATCATACTACATGGATATCAATACATAGTGAGGTATATATGACATTTATGTTTCAGTTTCATGACTTTGCTTGACAGAAACTGTTCCTGGTTTTAGATTTACAGAATATAGTACATACAATATAATATAATATATAATACAGAATATAATACAGACAAGTACAGAGAGCATGCATACGACAATTGTTTTTCAAACCCTTTTTTCATGATTCCCGTTGGAAAAGGCTTCGTTACTCGTGAATAATTGCTGTAATTTACGAATTCTATACCATACAGATGGGGTGTATCCCTGGATCCAACAGGAGAAAATGTGCTTATATGAAGTAAAGCTACATAGAAAATCTTCATTATCTATTTGAAACATGTTATAGAGTTTTAATGTGTCGCCCACTGGGAATATAGCTAAGAACGCAAGCCCCAAGCTAGGGTACCTCCCCCCCCCTCTCTCTCTCTCTCAAGCACACACCTATGATTTTTACCTTCAGTATGATTAATTTGAGACGGGTGTAAATATGAAGATTTTCATATTACAGGTGACTAGGAGAATTACAACTTTAAATATGTTGGTATTTCTCTTATTCTTACGGGTATTTTCTTCCGTAGGCACAAGGAGTATATCATAATATACAATGTATGCACGTATAACACGACTTCCAATCGACGCAAAAAATCTGTGAAGTGAAAACATGTCTTTGGGTGGAATTACACCCTAAAATCTTTGATAGGTAATCTTTCAGCCGGGATAGAATCAAATCAGGAAATCATTACATAAAATCATTGACTGTGGAACTGAGCTCATAAATATACGGTTATAAATACATTACATTTTAATAGCTTTTACAATCTGAAATCTTTTTCATCTTTATCTATGTGAAACATGTTCGAGACTTAAAATTTGTAGCCCACCTGGATTATAGCTAAGAACCCAAGCCCAAAGTTATGATACTCTCTCTCCCTCTCTCTCTCTCTCTCTCTCTCTCTCTCTCTCTCTCATGCACACACCTATGTTTATCTTCAGTATGATTAATTTGAAACTGGTGTAAATATGACGAATATGGAGATTTTCATATTACAGGTGACTCGGGGAATCACACATCTTAATATGCTGGTATTGTTCCTGTCCTTACGAATGTTTCCACACGGAGGCATACTGTATATTTAATACTTTACAATGTATGCACGTATGACAAAACTTCTAATCGACGCATGTAACTTGTGAAATGAACACATGCCCTAGGTTGGAAATACACATTTGATAAAAGTTCGATCATTTTTCATCTGAGATAGAATCAAAGAAGAAAATGCATTAAAGAAAATCGTTGACTGTGAAATTGAGCTCATAAGTACGTATTAGATGCTTATGCTTATAAGTACGCAAGTACGTATTAGATGCTTATGTAAATACTGTAAATTAAATTTTAATAGCTTTTACAATCTGAAATCTTTCTTCATCTTTCTTTACTATTATATTCAGGATTCTCGCCTGATGTTGGTAATTTCTGTATAGTGCATCATAACTTAGTCACTTTAAAAATGCTTATATCAAACTGATGCACAAACACCAGAGCTTAACTTAGTCTGTCTGTCTGTCTCTTAATAATCAGGAATTCAGAATCAAACAGGTTGACACCACAGACTTGGCAACACATCTTTCTTTTCAGTCTGCAGTTACAATAAGGAACGAAAGTCCGCATTTAGATCAGATCAGGGACAGTATATAACGCATGAATGTTAAACTCAGATACAATTAATATGTTGAAATAAAAAAGGAAAAGTCCCTCAGCTTGCACTATTTTTAATTATAAGAGAAATATTGAGAGAAAAACTGGCATTAAATGCAGAAATTCGAAAGAAATGGTAAATTTAGGAATGCAATTTCGATTTTAAATAAGATTTTGCACTTCTGTAGTATCCATCTTTATACCAGCCATTGTGACGGAAGATTCATATGATACAGAACGGTTAATAAATGCACAGACTGCAGCATCCGCGGCCACTTTAACATATATATCGCCCTCCGAGGTGTGAATGTCGACTGAAGTGTTGGATAACAGGATTGGTTACATAGTATCATAGGGTTGCGCGTCAAAAAGGGTATTCGCACATAAATCGAGGGCTCTTTAGCGCTCGAGTTTTCTCTGACAATATACCCTTTGAGTCTCCCACCATTTGATATGAAAGGAATTACGAGAGAGAATATTGTCTAACTGATTGATTGTATCTCCGCGACTTTCTTTCCGACTATTATGTGATCAACTCTCTTTTCTTCACCCACTTATTTAGATTCATCTCTCTCATTCTTTATTTCAGCCTCCATATCTTTGTTCTGTCTCTGTCTCTGTCTCTCTCTCTCACACACAGACACACACACACACACACACGAGCACGCATGTGAAAGAACATACGAATTACATATCAATAGTTTGGGTCTACGAACGACAATTCACGTAGTTTAAAAGAAATATATCATTAAGATTAATGTAATTTGATTGTATGGACACAGATAAAAATGGACAATATTTAAATGAAATATTTTTGTCTAAATAAGAGGTCAACATATGGGAGTTTAGATTGATCACATAGTAATATATATTCACTTTCTAGTATCTTCTAAGATTTAATTGAACATATACAAAAATGTGTACATATTTTCTAAAGTCTGAATGAGCACACCGTGTGCAACGAAATAATTATTGGTTAGAGTCATTTTGTAACTCTATTACCCAAAGGAAATAAAACAAAACCATCCCATTTACGCATTATTAAATAAACGAACCTTTTTAATTTACGAAGGAGAGAGATTGTGTGCACGGGTTTACCGTAATAATATGTTTACAGGTTGGGCAAAAGTTTAACAAAATCTCATTCCTTTTTTAAAATATTGTCCACGTTTCAGTTACTTCCACTGATCAAACTGACGATAAATCTAACAAAAGACATAAACAATGTTTGAGTTACTTTCAGACCTGGTGTATATCATCCAGTGAAATCTAAGCTGCGTCACTACGTTCGGTTCATTAGTTATATGGTTCTGATAATCGGAACTCCTCGTAACATTTCCCGTGTTCAGATTGGTTCTAGGAGAGGACTGGTTCTCGCAAGTCCTGGTTCTCTTTATGGCCAGCGGCTGCGTAACCCTGATCTAATGGCAAGCCTGCCATTTTTTATGTTTTTAAAACATGCCGGTCTACTTGCCAGGAAGCTGACTATAGGCATGCGTCGTACTTGCATGCATGACAACGGGAGGTTAAACCTCGAAGTGGGTCCAACCCTAGCTCACTAACTGCAACACATGTATTTATGGTATTTCACATTATTTTTAAGAATGATTAAATATCTAACAATGATGGCGATTAAAATAAGCATTTGAAAATTTAACATAGCCTTGTAAACGCACATACATTCAAAAGAGATATGCACAGAAAACGTGTTGTCGCCGAAAGGTTACAACGTGAATATATATATAAACTGAAGAATACAAATGTAAAAATCTACACATCCTTTGTAATAACCTTGGTTTTAAAATAAGTTTCAACCTTTTCACTATAGTATTCATGCATATGAAACAGCTAGTACATTTATCTAATAACAGAAATGCTTGGGAATATTGTTTTCCTTTTGGGAGACACTAACTATATCCACTGGGCGACAGCTGTCAGCGAAAGTCGCTTGATTGTCGACCAATGGCAGCATAGTATATCCTTCTCTCTGGCATTGCAGAGCGCTTTAATGTTTGGTGATATGCTAAAACATTTGCCTAATCAATAAGAAAAGTCAATAATATGTACTATGATTGTGTGCCAAACCTCTTGAGTTCATCCATATAAGTATATGAACACGTTAACCTTAGTTCTTTCAAAACAAAATCCACATTGGAATAATGGTAATAAGATCGATTTTTAAATGATCAAGATTTGGAATTGTGTGATCGTAGAAATCTTGATAATCATATCTTCATGCATGCTATATATATATATTACATATAAAATATTATTTTCTGTAAAATAATGATGATGTGTACAATAATTAAGTAATGAAGGATTGCGCAAGAGGGCACCATAATTTTAATAAGTATAGTGTCCTCATATAAGAATCATCATAGGTAAAACTCATAGATTCCTCTCATTGTCACCTCCGCTAATTGTATATAACTAATTCAATTCATTTCAATATTGTTTTCTTTTTCCTTTGTCTGCATCCTTATCTCTGAAAAGGGGAAATAAAGATTGATGATGATAAAGAGTGCGGAAAACATAGGAGAAAATCTTAGCATAATGGCTTACAGAAAGCTAATAAAACCATAAAATGGACTAAAACGTAGCTTTTTGATGGCTTATACAAAGCTGACAAAATCGCCAAAATGAACTCGAATAGCCTTCTACACAGTAGCATTATCATTTTATTTCTACTCTGCTTTCGTCATGGGAGAAATCACTGTTAGATTTGTCTACTGTGTATTCGTCACAGTAGAAATCATGATTTCTACTGTACAACATCAACGGGGGTGAATAATAGCGCACACAAGGCTGATAAAACAAATAAATGGCATCATGCACCTTTTTACAGAATAATGACTTACAAAAGGCTTTTACGTAATGGTGACTTACACATGGTTGTTAAAACTAATCGATTGTGCTCAAACATCGTTCTACAGAAAACTGACTGATAGAATTAGCAAATATATAAATACATTCTTTGATCACGATCTGAATATGCCATGAGCCGAAATATAACAGAAATGTAACCCTACATATCATTTACTTTACATCTAATTACATTGCAGTGTCGGTAATTTCGGCGTCATAAAAGGGACGACTCCTCGTCCATCTGAAATGCTTGATCATGCACTTATCAGCACAAATCGATGCTAGTTTGTTGACAAATAAAGAAAAAGTAACTTAAATTTAGTTGTACTTACTAATTTAAGTGAAACTTCCGCTATTATTGAATCCGTCATCTTTAAATGACAGACAGACCGAGACAGATAGATTAAGGAACGCTGAGAGAATTTCGATGAAATTGCGTATCTTATTTTATTTATTTAGAAATGTAGATTAAACCGTGACTCTTGATATGTTCTTGTGTTGTATGTTTCGATGTTTTTAATGACTAATAACTTGAAATCCATTACGATTGGGCGCAGAATGAACGGTCTACTGTTCAAGTCATACTAATATGCCGTCAATAAATCACAATCTGATAAACCCATCGCATTTAGATATGAAATTTCTTTATATATATAATTGATACACTTTACTTACAGTGTTTACGGTTTTTATTTTTCATATGTCAATTCGTTAACATATGAATTATTATGAATCTGTTTAATCCAAATAAGCTCATGAAATCATTGCGCAATCTTCTCATTATTCCTTGGCTGCGACCGTGGAGATCTTCTTTGTCCCTCCTTCTCGAAACACTTTATTTTACTAATACTATTAACAATGTAGTGGCTGTCTTTCCAAACGGAAGCCGAATGAACAGTGGGAGAAAAACAATAGAGATAAAACGGGCGACTATCACAAAAACGTGCAGTAGTGGTTACATATGTTGAAATATAGCCCATTTACCCTACATAGTATTCTCCGAATGCCAGACTAAAACTAGAAATTTGCTTAGTAATATCGAAAATGCCGGAGAACGGAGAAAATGTATCACCCTGTCCAAAATAAACATAACACGTATATGCAGAGGAACGCCCAGCAGTCTACTGCAATGCAGAAAGTCTCCTTTACAGTGTTGCTAACACGCGGTATGGATCTTGCACCCTACCCGCAGGAAAAGCATGGATTAAATTTTAATCTATTAGGAATAAATACATTCACTTCTCTTATGAAGATAATGTCGACAAATGCTTGTCACTCAACTGACAACAAGTTATCCAACCACAGCATTCTTCCAAAAAATTAATTCAAATATCAGATCGCAAACAAGCTAAAGTTGGCAGCGATTTAATATTGAATTTTTGAAACCCGTTTAATAATTTCCAGCTTTTGCAAACAAAGTTGAAAAAGCTGGAATCCATTCAAATCGTTACATAAATTCAATATTAAATCATTACCCATTTGAGATAGTCGGTGTGTGCGCGCATATATATATAATGACACAAACATGTATAACGGTGCAAATGCAAAAATACAAAACAGTTTTCCAACGTTTCGAGCTAAATCAGCTCTGTGTCAGGGAAGATACAATTTACATCCACAAAACAAACACTAAACACAAACCCAAGAGACATTCTTGATTCCTACATGTTTCAATGACGGGAAATAAACAAATATCGGATAAACAAAAGAAAGAGAAAAATTACAAAACGGTCTAAAACGGGTAAACTACATATCTATGTTATGTTGCCATCAGACAAACAAAGTTGTGAAAAAAAATCAATGCAGTGTGTATCGTGCCATTCATGCAGAGGACGAAAGTGTGTTTGACCTAATTCCAGGCTGGGGACAAAGGATTGACACCATTCGCGGCGAAAATTAACACCATCATCAAAATGTGCAAAATAAATTATATCCTAGTTATGCAAGGAGATAATAAGGAAGCATGTCAAGAGCATGTTATAGCGGGATAATGGACAAGAGTTCAAATAATAATAATAATATTAATAATAATAATAATAATAATAATAATAATAATGATGATGATGATAATAATAAAAATTATGAAGATAATAACAATAATAATACTAATAATACTAATACTACTACTACTAATAATAATATTAATAAAAACAATACCAATAATACATGTAAAGAGTTACGGAGTATTTACTTGGGTAAATATTATCGCAAAAATTGCGTACATCTAATAAACTGATGCCTGGTTGTAGTTTTGATAAAATTGCATTAGGAAGGTTAGAGTTTTTACTGCAGGCAGAAGTCCCCCACGAGTTTTCAATTGAAGTATTCAGTATCGTTCCTTAGGTGTGCGTTCTATATCGGTTCACCCCAGGTTAGAATCAATCGGTAGCATCTTGAGCGAGTCGACTGAATGCCCAGTCAAGTTGTACTGGTTGGAAATTTTCGCGTTAATTTTGTTGCGAACGTGGCTCGTGTGGTTGTTAATTTGCTTTCATTGATCAACGGTTTCGCCAACATATTGAGTGCCACAGATCTTGCATGTTAGAAGATAAATTGATAGTGCAACTAACTCCTGTCGTCAAACTTCTGAATGATTTGGTCTCGGGCATATGTTTGCAAATAAGGCCACCCATGTGTTTGCAGCAATAAGTGCCTCAGTCTGTGGTCTTGTTTGAAGTTACCTTGGTACGTACAAGATATACCTTTATATTTCTAGGTTTACGGTAACCAACTATAGGAACTTCTTAAAATATGCCCTTCAGATGTTCGGAGGATTCAGTCTGGTTCCAATGCTTCCGAATTATCTTTTGTAATTTTGGGGCGTCGGGGTGTAAAGTAACCAAGAAGAGGACGCGTTTGTTGGTTTTCTTGGCATCGTATTTCAGGAGGGCTCCACTATCGAGGAGTCTAGTTTTGTTAATAGCCTCCTCGATGTAGCTATTTTTGTATCCTCTCCTTCTACGGTTCCCTTTGAGCTCTCCGAGTCTTGAGATATATATATATATATATATATATATATATATATATATATATATATATATATATATATATATATATATATATATATATATATATATTCAGAGAGCTCTCCATTAGATTGAAGAAGACTTCAGTGATTGAATTCAGCTTTCTGTTGCACTTAACAACAATTATCACCCACATTTGTGTCTCACTCATGATTCTATTCGTAATATGACCTTTTGAGTTTTGTCTTTCTAATATATAATGGCATATGTTTCTTACGTTTGGAGAAATGAGGTATAGGCGATGGGTGAAGTCACTTCCGGCGTGGGTTCGATTTCTGCTTAGAACGACTTATAGATATTAGCTAATCAAGCATAATGAAATACTCGTGACTGTCTGAACAAAGGCAAGATATTTCAAGCCTACGTAATTAACTCTCGATCAACGATCAATGGTGACATGTGCGGTAGAAGTGAATTATCTACTGGCACAGGTGTGTATATAATACATATCAGGCTTGGTTTTAATACACTTTAAACACACTAATGGCTATATCATCGATTTTGGAGAATAATTATTTTTTTTTATATAAATCCAGTATTCATATTTGAAATCTTGCGTCATATTTGATTTCATTTCATTAAATTATGCATTAGGGTATTCACATGTGCTTCAATGTGCTTTTGTTTAAAAATTTTAAATATGGTGCTGACTTGTGACCGTCCTCATAACTTGCACATTATATCGATATAAGTGAATGCTTTGTTTGCAATTAGTATTATGCCCTGGAATAGATATCTATAATTATTTTGAAATGTAACCTGCTTGCTAGTAATAAAAAGTTAGTAATTTGCACATGACGCCCTTAGTTATGCTTCTGTCAAGTTGGAAACGGTGGTCTGGTTATCATCCATAATAAACTGTCAAAATATTTAATTCAGATCAGTATGCAAAATAACATTCAATACAATCATATGCAGCTACAAATGCAGCACACCGGACACCTGCAGATATATGCGTGTGATATGACATAGGTAAATGACTGACGTAACAATGTCGGAGAAGGAGAACATTTCGGCTACTGAGCAAAGAGCATACTATACAATCTGGGCGCTCTTATGCTACTCTCCTTCCGATATCAATGGCGACTTGGTTAAAGCTTATGTATATAATTCTCAGATATGTCCTCCAATTATGAGGTGGTTGCATCGTTTTAAAAATGTTGGTTGCGAAACCATGGATAATGAACCACGTTCTGGAAAACCGCTGTCAACAATTAGTGAGCTGGATGTGGCTGCTGAGATGTGGGCAAGTTTTGAAAATGCTCAATACCCAGTGAAGATATTTATATTATTACAGGCAATAATTTATCAGCTGTTTTTAATATATTGAAGAATCATTTGAAGCTTTAAATGGTTTGTTCATGATGTGTTCCACATCTGTTGACGGCTGATTAAAGACAGAATCGGGTTGAAATCAATAAAGATCTACTGGTCAAATATGAAAGAGTGACAATGGACGTTTGAATGAGATTGTCACAGGTGATCAAACATGCTTTTACACTTTTGTACCCGACTCAAGAGAAAGTAATAAAGCTTTGGATTGGAGAAAACGAGAAGAGACCACAAATTGCTCAACGTGGTCGGGCTGTCAAGAGAGTTATATACGCATTATTTTTCGATACAAAAGGTTCTTTCGTCCAGATATGCGTCCAAAGTGTTGCCAAAAGTTGTGGAATACCCCAGAACAAAATGTTCACGCACCCATACACGAGGTATCCATCTACTCTAGGACAACGCACTGGCGCATAAATCCGCCGTCGTGACACATTTCCTGAAGGAGCACTGCATCCAAACTTTGCCCGATCCTCCAAATTTTGCAACTTACACATCATGCCGTAAATCACCTAGAGCTAAATCAGATTTTTGGCTGAATCATGTTAGAAAAGATTCGCTGAAGGTCAGACGATTTCAAAGTCGCCATGCGATTGGAAGTGTGGTTTTCCAGTTTATGAATAACATATCACAAAGTGAATAGAACGTGGCATTTAACAATTGAATAATCAGACTGAGAAAAAGTATAGAGGTGCATGGGAAGTAGTTTGAGTCAATGCAATGACGTACTGTTCATTAATAAAGAACTTTTTTGTACGGCTCACTAATATTCAGAACTGTTTAGATACCCATCGTACATCAGTAGTGAGTAAACATAACAGGAAGAAATTAAGGTAACATTATTGATCAAAGTAAAAAAATGGACTCTATGTGGCATTCAAGGGTCGATAACATTAGGACACAGCCTAAAACTACTCCCCATAAGTCACTACAAGTGTAATCGCAGTGTTAAGAAATGTAGTATTAAGCACATTAAAGTATCTGTAAGGACAGTTTGTGTATAAAGGCAAAGATTCATAAATCCCATGTATACATAAATCAAAACATGTATATGAAGACAACCTGCTTGCAAAGAACACTTATAGATAGTCCACATTGTAGTCTTGTTACACAGGTTTCACTGTACCTCATTAAAGTATATGCTTTTTGGGATGGATGTTTAATAGTTATATCGTAATTATCTTCAAAACGCAAAACAGACGGGTTACCTGGATTCCCCGACCGCCAGATTGAGATATATGAATATTATACCAACACTTTAACCCATTCCACAATCGACACACACCTCAAAGGGAGAAATTTGATACGAGTGGTTTCGGGTACTGAATAGTTTGTGCATGTTATACCCGTTCTGTATCATATGGATTTTTCATCATAGTTGAGAATATAGGGTGGACACTATAAGTGTATTTTGTGTGTGCGTTTTCTTTCATAATCGAAATTACATTGCTAAACTTACTATTTATTTCGAACTTCTGCATTTAGTGATCATTTTTCCTTAAATTTGTCTCTAATAATTGAAACTATTCCATCCTAATGGACATTTTCCTTCTTTTTTGCTACATATTCCTTATGATTTTATCTAAGACGAACATACTGGTATTATATACTACCCCTGAGTTTATCTACATGCGGACATTCATTTCTGTAGCTGCTAGCTGAACATTAGATTTGATGCCAAGTCTCTGTTGTCACTCAATCTGATTCTTAAATGTGACATATTCAGGAGAGAGAGAGAGAGAGTCGATAACAGGTGTTTGTGTCTCAGTTTGATGAAAGGATTTCTCTATGCATCACTCAGAGTGAGATCCTTTTTGACCCGAGATACGGTGTGAATCAAATTGGTTCTTTAACTGGCTATTTATTGATCTATCTGTAAATGTCAAGCATTATATATATATATATATATATATATATATATATATATATATATATATGTGTGTGTGTGTGTGCGTGTGTGTGTGTAAGTGTATATCTGTCTATCTCATATAGCAAATTAAGCATTTGAAATTTAATGACTGGTACATTACAAAAATTTAATTTAATCTATAAGCTTATATAGATATAACAAGTGAACGCAAAGTGTTCTATTTTGTGTTTTCATGACAGTCTGTAGTATATTTTATCAGAACATATACCTCGCTAAAAATTACACATTTGGGGTTACACTGTTCTTAGATAACCGAGGAATCATTGGTACACTTGTTTGTAAGTATTTAAAATTCAGATTTTGAAAACTGTCTGTCTTGAATACTATGTTTTAGCCGTAAAAGTATATATATTTATAAATTTGTTATAAGAAAAAGGAAATAATGCCCCTTATCAGCTCCAATTTTCATATGAAAAGATATGAGAATACTGTCCAAGTAAAAGATAAGAGACAGAAAATCAATATGCGTTTTAATCGCATGGAGATATATGTTTTCATCGCAAGTATTGCGCGCCTATTATATTTCCCCGAATGCCAAGTTGCCACCTTGGTATATGAAACATATAAACTATGTTTAAATTTAATCCTGCCCTTATTAGCTACGATAATTATCCCACTTATGTGAGGACCCTAATCACTGCCACAACTTACGAAATAGGCAATTATTTTGTTGACTGTTCCTTCTGTTTTGACCAAGAGCTGTAATATATGTATTGACAGATTATAACTTACATGATGACAAAGAATAACAAAGAAAAAGTCTAAAATATTCCAAAATTAGGCGCAATAGTTCGAACTAAAAATTCAGTACATATTAGTTTGAAACAACTTTCAAGGTTGTTCAGTAATTGTCATGGTAACGAAAATAATTACGTTTTTAAAGGTACATTAAATATATACAAAGTTTTCTAAAGTCGTCAAGCCATATAATCTTCAAGCTACAGTACTGCAAGGTGCCTTTTGGGGAGTGCGTGTAAGCTTACAATTAAACATAGGGAAGTGTGCAATTTATTTAAAGGCATGCTACTACCAACAGCAAACTATGTTAAGGCTTATTTTTTACTGCGTAAACGTCCATGGGTCTTCTAAAGCGTGAGTACGTGTTTAAGAGTGGTGGTAACATTCAAAACAGGACCAGAACCCGTGAAAAACGCACTGTGGATTTAGGCATTTAAGGTGAAGAATTAGACTGATACCATTAAATCTATGAAACGTGTCAATATATCTATATCTATATATCTATCTATCTATCTATATATATATATATATATATATATATATATATATATATATATATATATATATATATATATATATTCGAAAATACAATCCTTGACCTCCAAACCTCAAGTCACGTAGTAACATATCATAAGTCATTTTGAATGAAAATTATTTAATGTGATTATTCCGCTTTGCTGTTTTTCAAAAAAATGTTACACTTGCATTAAGCTGATCTACCTGATTTGAATAGCTGCACCCATTTAATTCACACTTCAAGAGACGAAGGTGTCAGACATGAACTTTTTAATGTCCTAATCCGTGTAAAATGCAAGAAGAAAACAGCAGACATAATATTTTTCAAACTCATCTCGTGTTGCAATCATAACAACTCCATGCATGCATGTGCTTACATTCATTGCCCCTGAAACGAGAAAAGAGGTACTCCACTATGCTTCATATCAATTCCTTCAATGTTCAGAATGATTTAATCATATGATATATGTTATTGATATATGCTCAATTTGTTAATTGATTATATCCTTTGAAATTTATTTAAACAATTCGTCGATAGGTAATCTTTGAAAAAAAACTTCCGGACGTCTATGATTAATACAATCGATATCTTTTTTGTGAGTAACCTTTCCTTGAAACATCGGAGAATGGAAACCTAAGCATCTGATTTAAGTTTTACTTCCCAATTGAAGCGTAGATGTTAAGCATTTTTAGAATAGCATCCTCTGAAGAAAGTTGTTATACTTAACACTAAAATGAATCTTCGCATTTTAAAGAGTAGGAATGTTATACTATTTTATCAAAAAGATAATTCTCATCTTTTATCGTTTTAAATTCGGGAGGCAAAATAATATTTCCAAATATAAGATGAAGTTTTGAAAGTCTATATTTTTCTTTCTTTTTCAGGAAAATGTTTCATCTTGTTCGTGTGTTTCTTTTGTGTCGTGTTGAATCTGTCAATTCTGAATTATATGCCATGGAATATTTATCTTTTCTCTGACGGTCAAACCAGTCGGCAACACTGATGACAAAAGTGACTCTATGAGTGTCAAACATAATTCTGCAGACAACGACTCTAGGGCATTAAAACATACAAAATATAAATTGGTTACTGTACCACAACTTTTCAGTGATACAGACAAAGGATATAATACCTCAGTAGACAAGAAAATGCGGGCTATCTTAAACATTCTCTGGTACAACAAACCTTCATGGTACGGACATAACGAGGAACTGTGTAATGGAAATATACATATATGTGTTCAAGGCAACTGCCTCATCACCTATAATAGATCTCTTCTTAGAGAGAGTGATGCTATAATATTTGCTGGAACTATATCCAGTTTCCAACATAATGTGCCACTTACATCAACAGAACGGGATACTAACCAGGTGTGGATTTTCTTCGGTCTCGAGCCAGCACTTCGCTACTTTAGCACCCATTTCAAAAGGAGAGAGTGGAGATCAAGTTTCTATTGGACTATGACCTATCGACTGGATTCAGATGTTCAACATCCATACGGTATCTTGCTGACGAATCCCAATCCTCCTGAGCGGGAATATGGATCAATCTTCCGCGCCAAAAAAAGGTTCGCAGTATGGATAGTTAGCAATTGTAATGCTGTCAGCAAGCGGGATGACTTTGTCCATCTTTTACAAAAATATGTTCCTGTTGATATTATTGGGCGTTGTGGCGCAGACACCTGTCAAAGAGATAATAATGTATGCAGAGAAGTCCCTAAATAGGGCTCACTTGCTTCTATATAGATCTATTATATCACTAATTTGGAAAACATGTTTGGTAGCATTTGAAAAGAATTGTGCAATATGTCTTTTATTTTTAACCGGCAAACGTGAAATAAAGCATATCTAAGTTAATTAATGTTAATGTTTCACTTGTGATACGCTGTCTTTTTCAAAAGGTACATAACTATATATACTTTTGTATCTTTAGTATAGATAAATTGTAATGTAAAATATTACAAGTTCGAATTTTAAACAAACTTCTCACCGTAAGCGAAGTATTACTTTAGGCTACTCTCCTTACCGGAAAGGTAATTTTTGTTTTGCAACAGGATTGACCTTATTTATCAATCTTTTGAATATTTGTCAGCATTTTGTTTTGTTTTAAAAACAATTTCCAATGTACAGGAATATTTACTATTTTCCAGTTATTGAAAATAAAATAACAAATAGAAAAAATGACTTTCACTTAAACGTTCAACGTCGTGCACAGTTTTAAAACAAATTGTGAGTTATAGAGTTAGTACAGCAGAAAATATGTATATTAATAGTTTAGAACTGACGGCAACTTTATTTACCTGAAAAGAGGTTAATACTAATGCTAAATGGTTTTTTCTCTGGTTTTAAAAGTGTTTATCAGTTTGTGATAATGTACAAAAAGTTTATCATATTTCCTGAAGGAACAATATCAATTTCAGCTGCTGAAACTATTCATACAAAACCCTAAAAAAATTTAAGATAAAGTACAACAGCAGCAATAAGAGTGAGTGGAATTCATACTTGATTGATAGTTGTCTCTGATATAATTACCACGGCGATTTGTGTCCTCTTTATTAAAGTATTTTGTTTTTTAATTTCCAAGATGTACGAAAGTCATTGCTTAGTGAGATTCTAGAAATCTTTAGTTATAATACCTCTTTAGAGAAATACTAATTTATTATGGTGCTTTGTATTATTGCTATCTTGGTGAATGGCATTTGTAGTTTTGACAGTACGAGAAGAATATAACTTGGTCTTAAATTTGAATTATCCTCTCTTGCCACTTTTTGAAGGGACGCACGACCTTAGCAGATTACCAAAAACAACCAGGTTTATCGCAAATTTGATAATTGAGGTAACGGAGGTAGTGCTTGGTCAGCGCCAATTTTTAAAAATTGTGCAATGGTTCCATCTTGTTTATCAAAGTCTGATATGATTAGAGAATCTCTTGAAATTATTTGATGAATAGCTTAAGTGCCTCTTTCTGGGCAAATTCTCGATACAACTAAAATAAAAAAGGTCATATTTCAGTGATGTTTGTAGTGGGAAAACCAAATCTATTACTCTTACAATTGTTCATAGCAGCATACTTACTATGATAGAATCTTCAATTTATCACAGCATGTACAATTTCTGGATTTGAATAACATGAGTACTCTTCTGTCTTAAAATCAAGCATTGGTTTAAGACTCTAGTTTTGTGCTATTTTATTCGCTTTGAGTTTAATCCTTTATCTTCAAAGAATTAGGTTTTCTGGATTTGAATACTCCTGACAAAACTGTCTCAGCATTTAGTGCATTGGGCGATTTAACACAGCCTTATGACTTGAAGGAATCTGCCCAAAAGGAAGACTGTGCCTCAAGAAGTAGAACGCATTTGTTGGGGGATCGGGAGCTGTGACATGGCAACGTTGAAGCTGGATAAACCCCAGAACGCGTATGTAAAATCTGTATATTGGTGCAAGCCTGATCTTGTGAAAAGTAATCTTCTATTCAAGAGTTACTATCTCCGATCCCCGGACCAAAGAACGTACTATTATTTGTTTATATCTGCAAGAAATTTGAGAAATCCAGATCCAAGAAATTGATGAAATGTTGTACTAAATTCTCATTCATTGAAAAACTGAAAATTCTGTACTGAAGATAATATTACAATAATACACGTAGTTTGAAAACTAGTCTGATGACCCTCAACCTTTTTTTATATTTTAACATACTTTCTACAACAAAAATATCTGCAATGATCTTCTCCCTTAAACGCAAGCAATAGTTAAATTACGTATCAATTTTACTAGCGATTGAGTGCAATATGATAAACTAATCGGCATACATACAATATCGGATAGAATTGAGAACTCTTTATAGATCTAACGAATGCACCTGCATGGCCGATCTTTCCATTCGACCTGTTCAACCACAATGAGAACATGATTACCTTTATTAGACTGAGCCTTTCATTGGCTGCCAATTCAGTGTAAATGACCTATTATACATATATCGACCAGAAAAATAGAACAGAGGCTGTTAGTATATATATATATATTCATTTTCAATCCTGATTAATGTAAAACTGTTCATTGATATGGTACAATACTGAGCAGCGGTATATCTGTATTACTCTGTCACACATGTTCAAAAAACAGGCAAGACTTGCAAACCATAATAAGCTAGATGATACTATTTTATGTTACTGTCTCCAATAAGACGGTTTTCATCCTTCTATTCGTAAAGATAGAACAACTGTTGGCGCAGGAATAATTATGTACGTATCGGAAAATTTGCGACCAGATGATACAATGTGGCATGTTTCGGCTATCAGGACGATGAGCAGAAAACGGGATAGAACGTGCAAAAAGAATATTTGTACCAGCAACTTAGCAGATTGGGATTACTACTAGAAATAAAAGAAATTAAAAGAGAAAGTTAATAATAGAAAAAAATGAGACTAAACCATGATTCAATTTTAACATCGATACAAACCCAAAATTCGCTAGTATAAACAAGACTAACTTAATTGTATACATATATAATTCAGCATTTACAAGTACCATCCATTTTAGAGATAGCTTAGTTCCAGGTCCATTTTACCTCTGTGAGTGTTCATTCAAAAATGATTATCATTTTTTTTTTAACCTTTTTACCGTATGTTTTTCTAAGTCTCTTCTCCGCAATAATTTCTCCGTGTCAACTCTTTCGTTTGGAAATGTAACGTACGCTACGGAGAAGAATTAATCATGTCAGAAGGAAATACATACAATTGTTATAAACAGGAGGAGGTTCACTTTCGCTAATTCATTGTATTCATAAATATCGTCACTAACACGTGATTATGTATGTGTATAATGTCTCTCTGGTGCATATACTCTCGTCACTATCTACAGTTAATTTAAGAGTAATAACAAAAAATGAAAAACTGACTGAACACTAAAACCTCTATCACTTTTTTCTCTTTTTTTCTGAATTTATGTCTCTCTGTCTCTCTCTCTCTCTCTCTATCTCTCTCTCTCAGATTGAGAAATAAATGATATCACCATATGAAGAAAAGTCAACACTTTTATAAATGAAATTACGGTATGTATATTTCTAGGCCAGGTCAATGCATTATACATTTTGATATACTACTTAATGCCAGATACATTAAACTTTTAAAAAGTAGGAGTACACTCACTGTGGATATAACTGCAAACATTAATAAATATTTGGTATTACTATGAGTTTTCCTCCATTATTTAGCAATATTATTAAAATCTCGTTCTTAGTATTTATCTATCTTTTTTCATTTCAAAATATTAAATTGAATTTAGTTAATTTACAATGTACCTGCTCTTCCAAACTAATGAATTAATCTATCAATTATCTATTTTTATGTATATTTACATACTCATACCTGTCTTCAAGAGTGTCCAGGTATGATTGCAACTGGTCTTTTTAGACTTATTTCTGCATATATAGTCCTGTGCTAAAGGCTATTTATATAACTGTCAAAATATATTTTCTCAGATATATATATATATATATATATATATATATATATATATATATATATATATATATATATATATATATATATATATATATTCAGCGTGTGTATGCTATGTTTGTCACACGTATTTGTAAGTATAGTTTTGTACTTACAGCACTTTCAGTCGATTAAAGGCTTGTCGTACCTGTTCCGTACAACTTCAGTCGAATTAAAGTACTGTAATTCAAGTCAATACCAAAACCTGCCTTCACATGCCTTCTTGTACGAAAAGAAAAAATTGACAAATATCAAGTATATTCTCACAGAAAGAGAAAGAGGTACACCTACCTTTGTATCATAGCATGCTAAATCCTTATTAGTCAAGCGCAAAGAAAAAATGTGTTAGTTCCCTTTAAATCTGCAGTCTGTTTTAAATATAGTTCCTTCTGATCTCAACTCATTCACACCCATTGAAATTCCTGTTTGACTTGACCAGAAATCGCCTTGATACTGACAAGTTACACAATTCAAAATCCCCCACTATAATTAATAAGTAACGTGCAGACTTAAATAAAATGGCAGTTGAATGATCAATATATTACAATGTAATTGCGTAATATTGTGCTTAGGCGAGAATCATGCACAGTCGCAGTCATACACTATACGGCAAAAGTTGATTGCGATTGAGCGTCATTAAGTACACCAAAACGCTATAGTAGTGCAAAAAGGTCAATTTTTGCTGTTTTTCAAAAATTAAAATATATGCTTAAGATACCACCTACAGCTGTCAGATGTTATTTCAATAAGTCTTACGTATATGTCCTCTAAACACGTTACACACATCTAGTCAAGATTTCTCGCGTTCTGGAATTATTAGCCTCGTAGCTCTTGTAAAAAAAATGTCAAGCATACAAGTACAGAAAAAGTTGATAAAAGCGTACCATTTAATCACATTTATACCAGGATAAATCTGCAATTTTATCTAGTGAATATATTAGAATTTAAACTGGATCATTAACGAATTGAGGTTTTTAAGCATTTATTGCACATCATTTCTTCCCACCCACCTCCATCCTCCAGCCCCCAGTAAAAATGTGATCAAGCAGCGATCATCGGGAATGCCCATTTCTATAGGTGGAGATAAAAGCCACCAAGATATTTCTATGACCCACGACCGGATGACTAAAATTGCAGTTATCGTGTAATTACGTTTATTAGCTTAAAACAACTGGTCCCAGACGGAGAACCTGAATATATAATATAGCCATTTGGTTCTCAATTAATTACAACTGGGGAGCTATTAAGTAGTATTCTCGAAATTGTTAATATTATTAAATGCAGAACTATAATCATAGCAAATTTAGAATGATTAAGACCTTGGTCACCTTTGAATTAATTATGGCTTTTCAGAAGAAGAAAAAATAAAGTGCAATTCACCCGAACTATATGGAGACAATTTGAGGGAAAACAATGTGATACAGCTTGTACGAAACAAGAGCCATACAAAACAAAGCTTTGGTGGATTTTGACTCTTGGGCTTTGGTCATTAGAACCAAATCGTCTGCTTAAAATCGAATACAATCAGGGTAGTCATGCCCCATTTACATCATACATATTTAAGCTATACCACGTACATTATACCTATGTCGATTTGTACGTGCCCCTAAATTGCTTCCGTTCTTGGGTACAATAGTTCAATAAATCAATTTTGAGGGATAGAAAAATACGGAAAATCCCTTGTCACCAATGGTTTTCTCTCACCCCATGCTAGTTCTATGAAATGATTTTGAGGTGTCCAAAACACTATTTATTAATTGATTTGAGGATGAAAAAATAAGGAACTAATTAGACGAAATTAAGCGCAGTATCATGCCTAAATGATAACAAAGATGAAACTTTCGGGTACTACTTACACCAAAATATTTTCTCACAGCGATGCACTGCTAATCTACATGCTTGTGCAAATCATTGATATTTACAGTAAACATGTACGAATAAAGCTTCCAATGTACCGAGAACTTGGCGATATCGGTACTGTAATGGCAGAATATTAGTCGATACCGTAATGGCGGAATATCACTCGATACACGTAATGGAAAGGTCTATACACATGGAGTGACATACCAAAGTGCGATATTTTCAAATGTATATATGTACGTACGTACGTATGTACGTACGTATGTATGTATGTATGTATGTATGTATGTATGTATGTATGTATGTATGTATGTATGTATGTATGTATGTATGTATGTATGTATGTATGTATGTATGTATGTATGTACGTAGTATGGTTTTAATCTCCCTGTCTCCAGCAAACATGGGTGAGCGGGTTTGATAAGCTATCTTTCCTTCATTTTGGTATACTGGTAAACATTTTTTCTGTTCTTCATTCTCAGAGCAGGGAAAGTTTCTTATATTTCATTCCCTCTGTTAATGCTAATATCATCTATTGCATGCTGACTTCTACTGTAAACCCTTCATTCGATTTAAAATAATTTTGATATCTTTTCCATGAAGAGAGTTTGAATACGTTTTACTTAAAGATTGTTTTTTTAGTCATTACCGTTCTGCCTACTATCTATGAATGTCTTAGCTTTTATTTTATTTCATTTTTGTCTCGTTAAATTCAAATTCACCTCATTACAAGAGTAATTACTTATTCTTGTTCGTCTTCCTCATTAAATGTTGACTCGATCTCACAATTGACCTATTACTTCATCTGATGTAGCTCATATTGTATTTGGTCTAATAAATTGATATCGATTCCTTCAAATGACTTTATGTTATTGCCTTGCTAAAGTAGACTATTTTCTTTATCATCGAATATACTAATATATTAACGCACACATGCTATTTCAATCACTTCACACTGTGGCACATGCTCAAAAATAAATAAATAAATAAAACAAACAAAGAGATAAGCATGCGTGTAACAAAATGTATGATAATTTTCGCAGGGTAACAAATGATGTACACAAAAAACTGGTGAAAAGAGATGAAGTGTTAAACGCACCGAGTGTATACAGTAATTATAAAACGAATAGATATAAATCATAGATTGATGTACAAATTGAACAACATCACCCTTTTCCGAATTCTTATAATGCTTATTTTTCAGAATTATTATGACTATGATAAAATAAATAAATATACTTCATAAGATTTTGCTTACATACATGCATCACATAAACTGTATTCATCATGTATTTTATGTCACAGCATGTATGTACACTATACAGCTATTACAACATAAGGGAATACACATATATTGTAATTAAATTACATCATAATAAGTAAATTAAATTTATTCAGAATTAGGCGTTCACCATTCTTGGCATTAAAAAGAGCACTGAAATTTATAAAAAGATGTCGTACTAACTAATCATAAGTATTGTTCTTTCATGTAAATATCTAATTGCGCTTTAAATAAACACAATTAAAGATCTAATGTAAATCACCGCATACTCAAATTGCATTGTCTGTAACATAAAAACGATGGCATTTTCCTTTAATTTTCAAAAACACCTTATAAAAATATTTCATACTTATATATGTAGTTAGCCAGCAGTAGTTTTCAAAAAGTGTTCTAGATGCTGTTTTATGAAGCCGCATCAATGCCTCCTCGCATTCATAAAGATAAAATTTGAAAGAGAGGGGTGGATGTTACTTCCAATATCGCCTCTTAAGGGACAAATGGACTCAAAGATCAATGAAGGTAGAAGCATAAAAGCCGACATTTGTCAACTTTTACAACGTGGCGCTGGCCTTTTGTTTCTGTCGCAAAGTGTAAACCTTAGAGAAGAACCACTACATGTCAAAGCAAATTAAAGTGCAGCTGCTTGCCGCTTCTTTTTGCTATTCCTAACAGTATTGTAGTTTAGAAGTAGGAATAAACAATAACTTCACATTGAGGCAATATTACTCACCTTTAAGTTTCCTTTTCGGTCTACCTCACGTGTGTAGCTCGATTATTTTAGACTCTCCTTCCGGAAAATGAAAGGGGCTGAGAGGTGTCTTTTAAAGTAATAGTCTGTCGTTCAATAAGCCTGTATATATGTATATATATATATATATATATATATATATATATATATATATATATATATATATACATATATATATATATATATGTATATATACATACAGCTGGATAACAAACTTGTGTTTATTCACTGATCCCAAATGCAAACTGGAAAATGAAAGGAACAATTTATATTAGTGTGCAGTTGAATGTTAAGGCTTATAAAGTACTATATTGAATAATGGCTGTTTTCTGCATATTTTTTCTTCTTTTAATATTATTATTATTATTATTATTATTAGTAGTAGTAGTAGCAATAATGAAGAAAATACATATTGATACATATAGTAACTGCGTATGTTATTGTCTATTACAATAAGCACAAAAAAGCTGCTTTACAGTCATTTCGTTTATATTCTTATCTTGCATTATTTATTAAACCATTTTTGTATGTAAAAAAGAAATTACTATCATAATGAAAACCAAAAATAGTTTTTTTCGGATGTATTAAAAGAATAGAGGCATTTACTAGATGTAAGCACCACATCTGGGCAAGACGATACACTGTCCAGTAATATACGACTTAAAGGAGAAATAAGGGAGAATACTGAGCAATTATTTTATAGTGTTGGAAATATGTTGAGTATATTTATGTGATTTAATTGTTGAGTATGGCACATTTCTGGTATTTGAATCCTTTAAAGATAGATACAATATCAATGCAAAGTATTTAGTATATTGGTAAATAATTACTGCAATGAGACAAAATACAGACGTAAGTGTTTAAAGATGTCTTCTCCTTAAATTACTTTTCCTTTTAACTTAAAAAATTATGCTCCAGGCAGAAAGAGGATGTAAAGATCTTTATATTATGTATATTATTCTTCCTTGATCTGTCTTTCTTTCTTTATTTGTCTCTATTTTTTGATGTATTCTGAATATTATTTATGCATATTCTTATATATATACTATAATTAACAATTATTCTAAAGTGAGGAGTCCAATACGCTCGAACCTTGGTACCACGAGTTTTTCGAGGCAATATTTAAAGATATATCGACCTTTACAAACGAAAAATGATCCTACCAGCAATAATATTTGGATAAATTAAAAACCGATGTGAATCGTCTTAAAGTTAAATTTCTGAATACAATGCAATTTAAATGTGTAAGGTACCGTTCATAGCTGGGTAGTTCATCAGGAAATCTCGTATTTTAAGTGCCAAATATATTCTAATATGACACTTGATTTTCGTTGTTTGTTTGGGTTTGATTTTGCTTCCAGAATAAATTCTAGTTACGAAATTTGTAACTGAATTTCACAATGACCGGTCTATTCATCTTAAACATCACAGACGAGTATTATATTACACCAATTATATATGACGGCTGTCAATTGTGTTAGCTTAGGACATCAGAACTTTAGTAAAAAACATAGATCGTCAAAATTTGGTACTTGTCGTTCTTGCTCTCTTTAGAACTCGATTTTATTAAAAACAGACATAGTCGCTTACATATGAAAATAGCTTTGCAAAATATTGTTATATTCCATTTACAAATTATGTGATTGCGTTACTTTTCTAAATTGTAAATTACTGATCAATCATATCCGTCGAGGCACAAAGAAAAATATAGATATTAAAATGTTCATGCCATGCCTATATTGATTAAAAATTAGTTCATCCCTAGAGAAAGTGAGAAAAAAATCCAGCAAATAATGGAGATTCTTCTTCTGGACACAATCATTTAATGTCAGATGCATGAACGCAAGTATTTTTCTCAAGCCAGATCACGATATCATTGTTTGACATTTTGTACTCTTCTAGGTTATTTAATTTGTAACAAATGTAAATCACTGCAATTTGACCAAGATTTGACCAAGGTTGTTGTAACAGAACATTTTGTAAGGCTATCCGCTGCAACTTGTTGTAACAGTAGCGTTTTGTCCATTTAACAAATGTTTCTACTATTGTCATATCAATTGCAGGCATGCTTTAATTCTGACAAATTTTTTCTAAAATAACAAAATATGATAAACCAAGTAAATATCTTCCTCAATCTGTTATGTGAGTCCACCTGACTGTAGAAGTGCAGTTTAGGCAGTCTTGTTATTGAAAGAGTTTCTTGTCAGACTAACATATTTATCACTTAACTTTTAGAGCAGTGTAGCTCTAGATATAAATTTTTTTTACAATTTTCAGTGCTAAAATTATATTTGGCTTGAATAACGCAATCTACTCAAACGACTGTTAAACAGCAACTCTGGAAACAAATGCGCGGTTCATGCGATATCCATCGCTTCGAGTCTTATCGGCGTTTAGGTTCCTTAGGAGCTTTCCTGAAATAATCATTTTTAAAAAGAAACATGACAATAAAGAAAATGAGAGAAATATAAATATATATGTAAAGCTATTCCATGTGTTTGAAAACTCTTGGTTAAAAAGCTAGGTTAAGATAGAAAAAGCGAAATAGTATTAGATAAAGGATCTCAAATGGGCTATGATTTAATATTTAACTTGTGAAACGAGTTGAATAATTTACAGTCTTTGCAAACCTTGGCGAGCAAAAACTGGAAATTATTCAACAAGTTCCATAAATTTAATATTAAATCATTACCCACTTAAGATTATGTTATGAGTTTTATTTTATTGGAAAAAATTTAGAGAGAAAGAAGTAAACAATATTTCGTTTGTTCTCGCTCAGACGCTGCAACTTTCAATTTTTGAGGGTACAAATATAGTCTTAGACGCGAGTTTAATTAATAATGCGTAGTTCTAAAACCAGTCAGATTTAGAAGTAGATTTTGCTAACAAATTATATTTAAAAGAGCAGCTGTCATTCCAAACCAATTGAATATTTGACATATATAACATTATTTTCAACACTTGATCTCCGACATAAATTCCTGTGTGTTATCATAGTTCACTTGGGTCAGGTTAGACGTGCCATATACATGGATTTCGATGAGACTGTTTACAATGCTTCCACCTAAAGTGTGTCCATTTCACTATGGATATTCACAACAAATGCAGTATTGGGATACGCCAGAAAAAGAGTAGCATTCATGTTGCTGAACATTTATGTCAAAGGATGATTACTAGATGTTGATGAGTATAGTAATTTCAGATGTACTGTATTTGTGACCGGATATTTGCATTATTTGATTTGGAAAGAATGCAGTGGCTGTATATACAAACCATTCTGTCAGCCGATATTCCCGTTATTTAATGTAGTGATCCATTTGTCGTCTATCTATCTATTTATCTATCTATGAAGCTATCCATTAATCTCAGTGGTGCTCTGATCAACAACATATTTTGTATTGGTAAGTAGGGATGTCTTTATTTATTTGCATCTGTCTCCATGTGCAACTTTATTATGTTTATATCAGCCATAAAGGATTTGCATGCTATAATATAGTTTGATTAAACCTGGATAGGATGAAAGTTCTTCTGGTTTTTTGTGTGTTTTTGTGTGTTTTTTTTTTTCTTCCTCTCTTTGAATGATAAAACAATCGGCTTGTGAAACATTGTTTTTTATGTATGGCATCGATTTTAAGGTGTCTTGACGATACTGTTGAATAATATAACTCGTGAAATTTCTTGGACAGATGTGTTTGGAAATAAAAGGCACTCGTCTCGAACGATTAGCCACCGGGAAGTCTAGCACCCACGAACTGTGTTAATTTTTAAAGGAGACAATATATACTTACTGTTTGGACAATAATTAAATGGAGAAAAGTCCTTCTCACAAATCGGATTGTCAAAGATTGACTGGATGCATGTAGCCTATTTCAAGGTGTAAATTTTATGATTTTGAAGCAGTAGATGTAAAAGGGATATTTTGCATCAGCATGTTAAACCACTATGCCGCCACTGATTCTCCGTACTACTCCTCCCACCGATTAAGGAATAAGGTGATAAGACAGCGTACAGCAAGTAAACAGCACATATGTTTTTAGGCTGGTATAACTTACTCCCACCCCCACTCTATCCCTCTACGCAGAGGCCGTCTCAAATTGGGTATTTGTACCAATGTGAAGAAATGGGAATAACTTGTTATAAATGCTTAGATGATTGAAGTATACAACCTTAGGCTTGTACATGGCGGTTCGATGCAAAAACAAGCGGTGTACAAATTAATCTAGGAAGTAAAGAGGTGTGCGGGAAATACTGCGTTGGTGAGTATTGTGGTATGTATATAGCAAAGTTTAGAACAGGATGTCGAGTCTACCCTTGGTGTAAGTGTGGCACTGGTACATGGACCGATTACAAAATATGTGGGAGTTAGGTGGTGGTAATCATGAATGTATTCCAATTTCTTTAAATTGATTTAAAAACAAATACCTAGTTTATGTCGGCCGGGGTGGGGATGGGGGGGGGGGGGGGGGGGGGGGGTTTTGACCGACTAATTATCTCCATTTCTCCCACTTGATATATTTCTCGCCTAATTAATCTTATTCCCTATTCGTTCCGCGGAGTCCAGAGCTCCAATGGTGGTGTGGTGATACAACGTGCTGAGGCAAGTTATCTCTTTTAAGTCTGCTGAATTGGAAGCAGACGTGTGAGTGGACACAACTCTGCCCAGAAAGAAAAAAAAAAGAGTGAATTCGTTCATATTGAAATATCTCAGGCTAAGTTTACCTAAGTTTCTTACTGTCTAGATTCTTAAATTTTCAATGATCAATTGAACCTTAAATGGAAACGTATGTATAAACAAAACTGTTATGATATATTAAAACATGATTAAAATTAAGTTCACACAGTTCTAGTCTTGGTTGTTTAATTGTCCAGTTCAATATCTGTTATCTCTCTCTCTCTCTCTCTCTCTATTAAAATTCTAGCAGTTTCAACAATCCTTATCTTCCTATCAATTTATCTGTATATTTGGATACGTGTGTATGATAGCCTTTGATTCTCTTACAATATCTGCATTCTAATCCTTCTTTTAATCCGTAATGTACATATTTATCCAAATATACTATCTACATATATATCCTTTGACAACGTTAATTATTGACATATTTTTTGTAAGATGCAAACAATGATAACAAGACAAAAAAGTTGTATATTTGTAACACAAATATAATGCAATTTCCTTAAAACATATTATATTTTATTTTAATATATGTTTTTTTCTTTAGTTGTGATATGTTGTTGTCATAGTTTGGGACAGCTCATATTCCCCGACGGCAAGTTCACTTTTCGAGTCCGCTTGCCTTGCCCTGGGCAAGCTGATTTTTATTTTTAAAAATGTAAAGCCCTGAAAACGTAAATCTTGCGACTTTAGCAAGTTTGTAGTCTAGTTCGTCAACAAACACTGCACCGGAATTATGCTAATCACTTGATTTTGGTTTGCAATCAACACTCACTCATCCCCGATTTCTCTAAGATTTTAGAGATGATTATGAGTGGGATGATAGTTTAGATCGCTAAATGAATATTAATTTAACTGTAACTGATTATGGGTAACACTGAATATAGAATAAAACCAGGTCATGCAAGTTTAGTCAATGACAATGCACGATTCGTGTAGAACACTTGTAAATAAGCTAATACTTGAAACCTTCTTTTTATTGTTGGGAGTTTGTTTTAGGCTTTCTTTATGACACATACTAATTGCTTATCTAAATATAAATTATTGGCGTATTTTAAAATCAGTTCATCCTGATAGAGAGAATAAGGTCGATGCAGACAAAAAATGAAGTAGGCCTAAATATGAAAATATATCATATATAAGGGCTAATATATTTACCTAAATTGAAAAAGAAAGTAGTTTCAGATTTGATATCGCCAGAGTGACAATACTACTTTTTGCACACTGATACATTCGTAATATCTCAAAATTGAATGTATAATAATAGTTATTTTATCTTATTAGCGGGGTTATAGTGCTCGTTATTACACTCTTGAAAGACAACACTCTCAAAAGGGAGTTTGCTCGCATTGTTACCTACTAAAGAATAAAGAAATTTTCCGTCATTATTGCGAGTTTTTAAACGGGATAATCCAAATTTCATAAACAAATGCAATTCTTTAACCTTTTCATTGCATATTTTTTTATTTTATTTTTTTTATTTTATTTTTTTTTGCATCTCCGTTTATTTCAAAATATCTGATAATTAAACATTAGCAATTTAAGAATTTATTATAAATAAATATTTCGAAAATTAAAAGATCCTCGGATTACTATGTGATATAAATCCCGACTTATCGATACCTGTACAATGCAGACTGTCTTCTTAAGATGCTGAAAAAGGTAAGGACACTTTTTTAAGCTCTATGTGGTCACTCTGCAGTAAACACGTATGCTCCTATATGGGGTTACTTGAATAAAGACAAGACTTGGTTATGAACCATGAAACACTAGAATTGTATCTGATATTACGAACTACATCGAAGAAACAAATGAGCCTTCCCTTCCCTTATTAGTTGATTTTGAGAAAGTATTTGCCTCTGTCGAATGGGGCTTTTTGTAAAATGGACTGAAATCTTTTAATTTTAGCTATTCTATTTGTTAGTCGTTCATATTATTTTGCAGCAAATCCAAAAGCAGCGTCGTCAACTGTGGTTACTTGTTTGAGTTCGTCCATCTAGAGAGGGGGTGCCTTCAAGAAGACCCGTTAGCTCCATACTTATTTATCGTAGGAATATAACTTTTCTCCATTGATATCAAGATGAACAGAATTAGTATTGCTATTTTATAAATGACAGAAAATTTAATCTGAGTCAGTATACTGATGATGCCCTGTCAATATTGGACGGCTCTCCGTAGGCTTTTAGATCTACCATAATACTTTTACAGCAGTCTCTGGTTTATATCGCAAAGTATCAAAGTCAAACGTTGTCTGGATATGAAAGAACAAATATGCCCTTATATTGAAATGAGATAGTCTCCATACTTCCTTTCGACTTAGAGGAATATATATATATATATATATGTTTTTGTTTTAGCTTACATGATACGGTAGAGTTAAATTATTGCAAAGAAGTTTAAAAAAGCCAACAACAACAACAACAACAACAACAAAATCTGGGTTGTTGAATTAGGAGATATCTGACCTTGATTGGAAAATAATTGTGATCAAATCATTGATTTTGACAAAATGTTTATTCATTGATTCTAAACATTACCTAATCATTATATATATATATATATATATATATATATATATATATATATATATATATATATATATATATATATATATATATATATATATATTATAATGAATTGAAACAAACAACTACTGTTTTAATTATTGGGAGTGGTAAAACCAAAAGTGTAAGAAGAGATACACTTATAGCCCATCTACAGGTAGTGGCATAGACACGGCTCATGTTCATTCTACTTCATTCAATACATGAAGATCTCTTGGATTTAACGCCTTATCTGCAAATCGAAATAGGGACCACGGCATAATATGGTAAAGAAGCTAATTTTATGAATATTTTGAAGGCATCCAAATGTTACAATTTGGGGAGACACAACTAACAGAGATTAGTAAATATATTAGTAATAAAATGTTGTAAAGATGTTATCCAAGCCTTAACAAAATTACGAAAGTAGGGATCATCAGTGAAAGAATATTTGTCACATGATACTCTAAATTTGTTTGATATTAATAACTTTCATTACTATTCAAATGGAGATCAAAGGGAACAACATGTATCAAATATCTCTTTGATAGTCAAGAACCATTATTAAGTTTTTGAGTACTTCTTCAAAACCTTACACTAATAATAACGCACATAATTATTTTAACAAATTAATTTTTGAATAATGTTAATTTCTTTATGATGTTACATGAAATTTTTTTAAACAAGAAGCTGAAAGTGCTGAACTTTTATTTTATGATTGTACAAATATTGGACGATTTTTGAAAATCCTTTGTTGTATGGATTATGAAATATATACCAAATATTACAATTGCCAAAAGTAATTGTCTTTCTTGCAAAATGACAAGTTTGATGATCTAATTAATTTCTTCATTCTAATTGCAAAATATCACATGTATAGATCACTCTGTGCTTAACAAATAGTTACAGGTTACAAAAGCAATGTTTTATACTACAAAAAATATGGAATCTTTTTAAAACTTTAACAACTTGTAGAATACTACAGCTATACATGTATCATCTACTGAGTGTGTAAATTTATATACCATTTATTTTTCTTTATGCGTGTTATAACTCGTTTATATTCTTTATTTGTGTCTGACAGAGAGTGAGTGTGTGTGCTTGTGTGTGTGAGGGCGAGAGGGGGAAGGACAAAGAGTTGGTATGAGATATGTTTTTTAATTTATATTTATTAATATAGACTGTTTTAAACAAAGAGTCAGTACTTCTCAACAACTATGCATAACTCCCATAACAATGCCAAATTGTGTTACAAGGGAATTTGTAAAATCCTGACAGTCAATAAAAAATCACAGCAAAAGGAATAATGAAGTAGATGATACAGATAGGTCTTATGTGTGTGTGCGTGTGTCCGTGTGGGTATAAACATATTACAGAGCAACAATTTAATAATAATAATATGTATCAAATTTTGTCATACATATTATGCCAACATTCCATTATTTATGAGTTACCTGAGTTTGACCACAAGCTAGTAAAACTGAAGCATGTAAAGATTTTCATCAGTGACTATATTTCTGTGTTTGTCTTGAAAATTCATCGCTATATAGGTGATCATACTCTTTTCAACGGTGTGGTGTTATTATCTCTTTTACACCTTCATTATTTAGGGGGGTGTTTTGATTGCTTTTTATTTCATCAGGCGAATTCCAACCAACGAGGTGGGATGATGGGTCAGAGGAAGGGCAAGGGTCATCCACTAATTTCAGCATATTTCTGATATAATTTAAAGCATATTTTGCTTTGCTGCATGCATTTGCCTTTTTGGATCAATTTCCACAAGCAAATAGTTACGTTATGTTTAATACAACATTCAAATATGTCTGTCCTAACTCCATAGTGGTCCAGCCCCATGTGCCATACGCTGGAAATCATTGAAATCCCCCAACCTTCAGTATAACTATAACACTTTCTTTGCATAAAAAGACGAAGACATTTATGCAGCAAGCATGAACCCATGGGTCTGTTCCTGCACCCCTAAAGTCTTAACTTAAAAAACTGCTGATAGGCTCACCCTTCAAGTATATATTCATTCGGGGTCGATTCCAAGGCCCCAGGTTGGCCGAGATGTCTAAGGCGCTCGCCCTTTACAGATCACTGACATCTCATTTCTGTCCGCCGTGGGTAAGAGTCTCGGCTCGGCCAACGTGGGTATGCGAGAAAGCTCGCCAGTAGCTTCCCATGGGTCGATGGTTCTTCCCGGGGTTTTCCCGGGTTCTTCCTCAACCAAATATACTGGCCGCCATGTCTAGCCTATAAAATGCTGAAAAATTGCGTTTAGCCCACAAAACACCAGGCCGCACAATTGTGAGATTCATAATAATATCTGAATTATAACTCAATAGTTAAACCAAATGCAAACAAATCATTTGTAATTTTACAAAGAAGCTCTACCTTTGTTTACTTCAATAAAGTTTCCCTATACTTTAAACTCTCACCCTTTTATGAAAAGAAAGGAGTATTCTTTCCCCCCACCCACCACATAACCTGCCCAATTTCAGTTCTACAATAGACCCTGCACACTTATTTGGCAGTGCGTTGAATTAATTAATTAATGCCCTGATCAGTACTGGTTTCCTGGGCGTGTCCTTATCCACGTATGTGGGCCCCATAACTAGGATTAGAACTTGAGATCCTTGATGTCACAACCGTTAGCCATACATGCATTTCCACGAAATGAAAATGAATAGTGTTTTGTGCAACTAATGTAGGTCCATTGGCTCAGCCTCCCCATACTGGCCTTAGTGTCATAACTTGGAAACTGGCACTACGTGGGAAATTCATGCATGCGGTTACCTTAAGTAACTGGGTCTGTCTTCACGCTCCCACCTCACCAGCCCCACCACCCATGTCACTGTCCCCAAATGGTCATGACTTGAAAACCATTTGAGATCCATATCACATGAGCACAAGTACACGTCTTCGGTATGTACAGGGTATGTTATTTTTATGCAGTTGGCTTTGGCCAATGGGTGTTTTACTACCCCCTGGAGACTTGGCCATGGGTCAGAAGGTTAAAATCTATTCATAGCCCCACCATAAGTATATGTACAGTTATTTTACATGAAAAGGGAAATTCACTTATAGTAAGCATCACAAAGGCACTACGCTGAGATCCCAAAAACTGGCGAGAGACACATCGTTCTGTGGAAACCGTATTGCTGCGATTATTATTTACCTTCATTCATTCTTTCCTTGATAAATGTCTGAATATAGGGTCAAGATATGTGGGATAAGCAATTGCATATGGTTTGTGTGTGCGTGGTATATATAATATATTTATATATATATATATATATATATATATATATTTATGTATATATATATATATATATATATATATATATATTATGTAGGAAGGGCACGATTCAAAACAAAATGGAATATAAGCAATGAATTCAATGGTTTCTTGTATATAGTCGGTAAGTAACGAAAAGGCTACAAACCTGTATAATTTTTCGGACTTAAACAAGCCACGGACAGGAGCAGAGGGAATGGGTGGTGGGCGGGATGACATACAGGCCGTAGCAACCCCCCCCCCTCCCCCCCAGCATCCTTTGTATGTCCCAACATTTTTGTTTTATTACCTTAACATTGCCCTTGATGACACCCTTTAGCGTTTTATTCATTCTGTCATTCTGTACATAATCAATCACCTAGATTGGGCAGTGGATAGACACTACTTTGATAGCACCAATTAACTTTTGCCCCATCAAAAACAGTCAGTAGCAAAACACCAGTATATCATTCTTATAATGTATGCATCGTAAATAAAACACGAATGATATAACTGATAACACGCGGTTTGATTGATTTATTTTCAACATCTTCGCCACATTTAAAAGTGGCTTTATATGTATGATAGTTAAAGTGTATGCTGATCCCAATGGAAAGGTTTGATACATCTGGCTTGATAGTTTTAGACAAACTGAGAAGAAACAAGGCAACTGAGCTCAAACAAGCAGATTTCTCTCGGTAAACTCACCGTTTCGGTTTGCATTGACTCAGATGAAGTTATATACTGTAAGAACACTGATGTATTACTTCCATTGCCAATTATTTGTTGGTTTCGGGTTGTTGTTGTTGTTGTTTTCTTTGAAAAGACAGACAATTGAATACAGTTGAAAATTCAAACCTCATGGCAGTTTTAGACAAAAGTAATAGTCTTAGAACTGATATGCCGATATTTCGCATGTAAAAGTTTAAAGTGTTTTACCGGATCATTTTTACAGACACGATGATTCTGTTGAGTAGGTATTCACGTTATATTCTCTCTTATATATATTGTCAGTTTTGTTGTTGGTTTTTTTTTTTTATTTTTTTTTTTTTTTTCGTTTTTGTTTTCTTTTTTTAATGAATCCAGACAGAAGTTTTGTATTTTTGGGTATTTGTGACAAAATTTGAAAGCAGCAGTGATACGTTCTGAACGGTCTATCATTCAATCTGCATGAATTAACATTAGCGTTGCTCTACAATTTAAGTAAAATAAAAGGCCTTAGAAATATCTCCAACTCCCGCCCCCTCAATATAACAGAACCTCCATATATTATGGACGTCTGCGAATTGGTCCTATAAACTCCCACATTGTCTCGTAGAGAGGTAGAGGAGAGAGGTCGTGGAAGATGGCAGCAGTTTTGGGGTATGCGTTGCGCTGGCACACCAAATAAAGAGGAGCACGGAGATGAGGGAGTGTTTGTAAGGGAAAGACATAGGAGGCAGAGGAGACGGCCCGAGAGAGGAACTGGTACAGTGTGGACAAAGGGGATGAGGTAGTAAGCTGGGCGCAATGGCGTAACCTTCGACAGAGCGAGAAACTGAGAAAGGAAAGGGAGCAAAAAACGTGAAGCCAATAAAAAATAATTCACCAAGAAGGCAAATTTCTTATAAATAGCTCTATATGACCTAGCTGACATATTTATGTATTAATTATCGTGTCTTATAACCAAGAGTAACATCAAGCAAAACATTCAGTCAAAATCAACGAAGGATAACACCACGAAAATATTAAGTAAAAACTTGTATATGTATTACTTTTTCATTTTCATATAAAAG